>CM061558.1:232039702-232639702 GCA_030864225.1 Capsicum baccatum var. pendulum | reverse complement strand
TTTATTTATTTTCTTTTTTCGTTTCCTTTTTTTTCCTTTTCTCATATATTTTTTTTCGTTTTCTTCTTCTTTTTTTTTAATTTTTTTCGTTTTTATTTTTACACTTCCATTTCTAGTTTCTATTTCTCTTTCTTTTTTTTTTTCCTTTTTCACTTCTTCTTTTTTTCGAATTTTTATTTTTTATTATTGTTTTTTTCTATTTTTTTTTTACCCTTCTATCTTTTATTTTTAAAAGATAAATATCTATATCTTATATACATATTCAAAAAATATACAAAATAAATAGACATACAGATCTACATATGTATTTACGGTAAAAAAAACTTACATATATATCTACATATTATTTACAGAAATACATATCTAACTCTCACATGTATATATGAACATATAGGACACAAAATCTCTATAACAAAAATAACAATTATATACATATACATATAGGTAATAAAGAAATACATGATACATATCTTAAACAGAAAAAAAAAAAAAACAAATAAGTACATATGTTATCCTCTAAAATGACATAGTATGTACAGTTCAAAGACAAATTCTACACCGTATAAAATACATATAGCTCTGCATATGTATTTACAGAATACATATCTGATCCATATTTATATTCTTATTTTATATGAGTCACCTTTGTATTTCGCAAATACATATGAAGATATATAGTATAGTTATGTTTGTTACTGTTTAATATGAATATGATATGTATTTCGTAAATACAAATGTATGTTTTGTACCGTAAATACACATCTAGATCTGCATGGTTATGTATTTTGTATGTGTTTTTTAAATATATGTATGTGATTTACATATTTGTCTTTTTAAAATAAAAGTTAGAGATAAAAGAGTAAAAAAGGGGAAAAAAGAAAATATAAAAAGAAAAAAACGACAAAAAAAGAAGTGAAAAAGAAATGGAAAAAAGAAGAAAGAGAAATAGAAGTGTAAAAATAAAAGAAAAAAAAGAAACAAAATAAAATAGAAAAAAAAAGAAGAAAACGAAAATAGGAAAAGAAAAAAAAAAGATATGAGAAGGAAAAAGAAAAGAAGAAAAAAAGAAATAGAAGAGAGAAAATAAAGTGGAAAGAAAAAATGAAAAAGAAAAAGAAATCAAAATAAAAAAATAAAATGATAAAAAAATAAGGTGAAAAAAAACGAACAAGAAAGAAAAAAGGTAGAGATATAAGAGAGTGAAAGACAGTAATGATATTTTATTTTGTAATCTCGAAGATTATAGAGATAATTATCTTCAAATATGAAAAAAAAAAAAGGAAAAAAATTAAAGAAATAGAAGAAAGAAAATAAAGTGGAAATAAAAAAATGAAAAATAAAATAAAATAAAATGTTAAAAAAATAAGATAAAAAAAAAGAGGATAAAAGATATGACTATATTTGGGGGATGTGAAATAGTGGAGTGAAAATAGGAAAATGTAAAGTAGTTAGAGTAAAATATGCACTTGCCTAGTTAATGAGTAAAATAATGTTACTCTTGATATAAATTTTAATTTTACAAAAGTATTGCTATTTATTGTAATTATAATTTTAAGTATGTTACTTTATATGTAATTTTTCCTTCTCAAAATGTACAACCAAAATTTTAGCTTATGCCTTTTTTCCTATTGCAACTTAAAAGTGCTTGCATATTCAACATTTACTAAGATTGGCAATCTTAGTTTACCAAAAAGCCCTGATAAAGATATCAAAATAAAAGAGTTAGAACTAAATTAGATCATTAAAAAAAAAAATTAAGAAACTACACACTAATGGAAATGGTGTCATGCGGATTCATAATTTGAGACTTATAAATTTTCAATTCTCAGTAAATTAAATTTTTTTAAAAAAAAAAATTATCGTATGAGCCATAGAAGAATCAAACTCTCATCAACAAAAATAGCAAAGTTTAATTTCTACTATCAGAGTAATAGATTACTTTGTTACTGGGTTTTCAACAAATATTTGATATATATTTAATATATTTATTTATCAATATAATACAGAATTTGCACAGAATTGTTGGTTCCCAGAAATCCGCTCCCACCACCCTAGATCCATCTGTTGATACCTTTGTTCATTAGCAGCGTTTGAATAGTTAATGATATAATACAATCATTAACAAATATGGTGAGATGCTCTTTCCTCTTAATTAGAAGTATGAATTTAATTTTGGGTTACTTTATCGTAAATCTAGTTTGATAGTTATTTTACCTAAATTCTAAATTTCGTTCATTTAAAGGGTAATATATTCTCTGAAACATGTATCTTGAATATCCCATAAATTGATGGGTATTAGTAAAAAGATCAGCAATATCGCACAAAATCATGGGATATTCATAAAGAGATCATCCTATGTTCGAGAAATACGCCACTAACGGTCCTCGAATTACGAAGAGAAAATCAAGAGAAGAATCAAGGGAGGAACAGATTTGTACCCCACATCATTTATCAATAGGATTATTGTTTCTTCGTATTTTTATTTGTGGTTGAAGTTTATTTTTCATGAATTTAAATTATGTTGGAAATAAATTGGCACGCCCAGTGGGACCAAATCTGCCCTTCATCTCTTCTCTCATAAATTAAATATGCAAATTCGTAGCCGTAGGATCGTAAAGATGGAAGCGGTACTTCAAGACTCATCTTTAAATTTAATCAAGTCTACACTCCGACAAGCCTTGAAGCAAGGGCATTTGTAGACATTGAAATTTTGTGGACTCTACAAATGAGTTCATTTTTTGTTAGAGTTTTTGGGGGCTACTTTACCGTAAATTTAGCTTGATGGTTACTCTACTAAACCCTAAATTCCGCCTATTTAAAGGTAACATATTCCCTGAAATAGGTATCTTGAATATCCCATAAATTGATGGGTATTCGTACAAATATCAACAATATCCCACAAAATCATGGGATATTCATAAAAAGATCATTCTACGTTCGAGAAATACGTCACTAACGACCCTCAAATTATGGAGAGAAAATCAAGGGAGAAACAGATTTGTACCCACATCATTTATCAATTAAATTATTATTTCTTCATATTTTTATTTGTAATTAAAAATTTTTTTTTTCATAAATTTAAATTATGTTGAAAACAAGCGGATCTGAATTAATCAGATCAACAAACTTGCGATACCAGTTGATTAATAATTAATTCTATCTTAAACTTTTATAAGAAATAGTTTGAGATAGATGCTTTTAGCAAGTACAAGAAGTATTTTGAGCTAGGGAGTATAATACAAGCAAGAAGGCAACACAACAAATGATTGGACATGCATTTTTGAGGAATTTTTTATCAGCAAGTTTTGGCAAGTACAATTTTCTTCTTTATTGCTTTCCAAGTTGGAAGTCACTTAGATTCTTTTTCTTTTTTAATCATAAAACTTGCTTTTATGCTCAGAAGTCCACTTGTCAAAATTTAGTGAGCCCAGTCCAAATAATAAGTATAAAGACATTGCATTATAGAATATAGTTGACATGTTTAGTATAGCCATTCACGTCAAGTCCTTTCGCATCAATACTTTAGTCAAAATTTCAATTCAAATTGTGAGGGAGGTCATTGTAGTGCTTATTGATGAAATAGGAGCAACATTTTTTTATAAGAATTTTACCACTACATATAGGGGGCATATTATTATCACTTGGAAATTCATAGCAAATTGGCTTGTTAGAAACATTTTCGACAGTTTTCATCCTTATCTGATGTAATAGGTGCAACATTTTTCAAAAGAAATTTACCACTTCACATAAAGGGCATATTGTTATCACTATTAAAAAAAACTTAAATTTCCAATGAAATTCATGGCAAATTGACTTGTTAAAACATTTTAGACAATTTTCATCCTCATCTGATGCAATAGGTGCAACATTTTTCAAAAGAAATTTACCACTTCACATAAAGGGCATATTGTTATCACTACTAAAAAAAAACTTAAATTTCCAATGAAATTCATGGCAAATTGACTTTGTTAAAATATTTTAGACAGTTTTCATCCTTATTTGATGCAATAGGTGCAATATTTTTCAAAAGAACTTTACCACTTCATATAGAGGGGCATATTTTTATCACTACTTAAAATGATTAAATTTACGATGAAATCGGTCGCAAATTGGCTTGTTAGAAACGTTTTCCGATAACTTTTTCATTCTTATATGCTGCAATAGGTACAACATCTTTAAAAAGAACTTTACCACTTCATATGTTTTTAGTAGTTGTAACATATATAAATAAAGAGACCATCAAAGATTGTAGTGTTGTATAATAGGTAATAAGTATTTCCTCATTCTTAATTAGAGGCCTCGGATTTGATCCCCAAATATAGAGTCGTCTTTGATAGTGAGCACCTCACCCTCAAAGTGAAACTTTCCTGTCTCGAATTCGAATTATTTAGGCCTCGAATTGGATAGCATATATCCAACAGGAAAAAAAAAAGGTAAAAGCTACATAAATCCCAACTCTTGTGCAGCTAGTTACTCATTATCCCAACTTTTTTCAAAATTACTAAAATCTCTAATTTAGTCTACACGGAAATATTACATTCTTCTGGATACATCACTTAATTTTATATGGATACATTACGTTCTTTTGGATACATGACTTAATTTTGCACAGATACATTATATTCTTCAATAATGTGTCCAAACTTTTAAGAAAAACCAGAAATTTATTTAATGATTTGAAAGGATTAAAATTTTAAGTAGTTATGACTTATGATAAGTTAAATTGTGATATGATGTAATTTTTCCAAAAATAAAAGGAAAAAGAATCCTAAAATGTAGAGTTTGAGAACCAAAAAATCCCGCCAAAACTTATAAAATCAGCTTTTTTAAAAAAATGTCTTTTCTAAAAGTGATTTTCAAAAAGTGCTTTTAGTAAAAAGCAATTTGTGTTTCGCCAATAAATTTATAAAAGCACTTTTGAACAACAGTTAATGTTTAATCAAACTTTTAAAAATACTTTTAAGTGTATTTTCCTTAAAAGTGTGATTTTAAAGTGCTTTTGGTGAGAAACTAATTTTTGTAGCTTATGAAAAACAATTTTTGTTACTCCCCAAAAGCACTTACTTTCTCCCAAAAATTTGGCCAAACACTTCAATTTTTTAAAATAAGTACTTCTGGAAAAAAAAAATAAACACTTTTAAATTTTAAAAATAAGCTTCACGAAAAGGGGGATAAGTGAGGCAAAAGGTCCAAGGAAAAAAGACATAGTTGTAGCATTCTTTACTCTTCTTTTATAGGCCATGGATCCTCGATGATTTAACGGTTTTTGTTTGCCACTAGTATTGGTGTGTAAGGCAAATGATGATGACGGTAGGTAAAGAGTTTGCCACATCTAAAAGGCCCACTTTTATATATTTGTATGAAAAGCTTGACATGTCATTAGCTCCACACCAAGTGTTCATTTTTTATGAAGACGCACAAACCCCCAACCCCCACCCCAAACACCTTTTTTAAAAAAAAATAAAAAAAATATATTATGTAATTCATAACAGCATTTCGAACCGGTAAAATTGTTGTCATGTGACCAAGAGATCACGAGTTCAAGAGTGAAAACAGTCTATAACATAAATGCAAAATAAAGTTGCATATAATAAACCCTTGTACTCTAATAGTGCACTGAGCTGCCTTTTTAAAAAAAAATCATAATAGCATCCAATATAAGATTATGACACGCTGATGACAGATAATTTTGGGCTCACTTGTTCAGCTAGAAACAAAAACCTCTGGATACACATGCTATGTGTTAATTGTATAGGCATATAACCGTCTATTCTTAAAAGGTAATTTTCTACTGTGTAGTAGACCACATGAAATAAGAGTGTTGCCTTAATGACTAGTGAAGTGCTTGAAAATTATGGGAGGTTGAGTTCAAATCTCAGCAAGGACTAACAACTAACGCTATACATTTACCTGAACATTAGTGGCTAAAATCACCCGAGATATCGAAGAGCGCAAGCTGACCAGACACAGATATTATAAAAGGGAAAGATCCCAAAATACCAGCCTGCCACCCTGCAAGTATTAGAAGGTTATACCCTTCCACACCTAACGTTGTGACAATGGAGAGGGACATCCAAGAAAAGAAAAGAAAAGAAAAGTATGCAAGTGAAATAGAGGAAAGGTGCATCAATCCAGGGAAGTAGAAGCCAAAATAGAGAGAATGTGAAATGCAGAATAGCAACAATTCAAGTGTAATCGTCCAACAAAGAGATGTAACATCTGCAAACATGACATATCATAATAGTGGACACCAATCGCGTGATTACAGTCAGCCACACGAAAAGCATCAGCCAGATCGTGTGTCTAATTTGAGGTCCAAGACGAATTTCTCTATAAATTTCAATTGGCCATTATCAGTCTTACACAAACAAAACGGAGATGTCAACCCTCAGGGGTTGGCCTGGTGGTAATTGGCTTGAGCTTTGGGATGCTCCCTTTCAAGGTCTCAAGTTCGATACCCACTGGGTGCAAACAATTTCTGAGGGCCATCGGACTGGGTGAAACCCTGAATTACCCGTGGTGCACTTGCGGGAAACTCCTTGCCGAGGGCTTGTGCACCCCAGGATTAGTAGGGACTCGAAGTGGTGCAAGTCAAAAAAAAAAAAACGGAGATGTCATGCTCCTTCTCAGTTATTGCTCGCCTTGTCCCACAGAAGAAAAGAAAAGACAAGGACCCCGATTTTTGAGATGGCAATTTGGCATTGGAGTGTGGAATTCATCATGCCTTGGAATGTGCCCTTTCCTGAACCCTATATGGATGTGGAATGCTACGTGCATTGGACTGCCCTAACCCGACATGAGAACCATGGACTACTTCTAAGCACACCAATTATCTGGGAGTTTTTACCTGATATCATTCAAGTGCAAGATTCATTCAATTCCATCAACAACCCGTCTCCTCTTCTATCTTTCCCTGCCCAACTATTTTCAGGTTTATTTTATCCAAAAAAAGAAAAAGATCACGATCATAGCGTACAGATCACAGACGACTGCTCTAAGCTCTACCCATAGCTACAAGCCTACAACTACAGTTTTTCAAAACGTTTAACCTGTCCACTTTGTTTTTTAGGTAGTAACTTCTAAAGCATTGATAGTCCTAATCTCTTACTCACAATGTCCTGTCATAGGCAATGCTATCTATGAAATCTAGAGACGATAACCCTACATACCGAGTTTATCTCTGTCAAAGTTTTGCTGTTGTCCAACATAATGAGTTAATTACTACTTAACAAGATCATAAGGATCAAAAGCCATTGAACCGGCAACCAGCAACCTGTGCTTGTACGCATTTTATGAATAGAAAGCAACCTACTGGGATCATTCAATACATTAATATGAACAAAATACCAGGAAACCCATGGAAATACCCCCAACAGCAAACATAACAGACAACGCACCTTCACTGCATTGGAAACAGTTAGGAATAACGCACTACAACTGAAGTCTGGTAAACTAGTTTTCTGCAGCCACATTTTGCCAGGTAGACTAAATGTATGCAGCCTCTTGAAGTCGCATAAAGTAGAGTACTGCAGAGTAGGGCTTATGCCGTGGCTACAAGAAATACACGTAAGCAAATACTATAAAGAGAAATAGCCATTATGAACCTGATACAATTAGATTACAGTATTTCCTTCACCTCATTTTGTTTTTTCTTTTTCTTCGTGATTTCACGGGGTGCACAAAATTAGAAACGGATTTCTGTGTTATTAATATCAAAACATGTTCTCTCTCTTCTACAACTTCCTAATAAGACGTGAATATCCCAGATAGCAACTACACCACCTTATCATTTACAAAGCACCAGCCCACAACTATACTGGGACAACCTCAGGTACAACTGGTGGTGATCCATTATCTTCTACCATCTTATTTTCGGGGTTATCTTTTGTTTCTTTGTTCTCTTCTTCAAATCCTTGCTTGAATATATCATAGTTTGTGGGCTCATGACTCTTGAATGGACGTTCACCCAATACCCGAACCAAATCGTCTTGATGAAGGACCTCTTTTTCAAGTAGTAACTCTGCAATCTGTGCAACATGTTCTTTGTGCTCCTCTATAAGTTGCACAGTGCGTTCATATGCCTTGGAGACCCATTCTCTTACTTCATTGTCGATAATTGCTGCTGTCTTGCTACTGTATGGCTTTGACATCTCAAATCCATCATCTCTTTGTGGGAAAGAAAGAAGACCAACCTTGTCACTGAAACCATAGACTGCTACTTGGGCATACGTCATTTTGGTGACTTTCTCCAGATCGTTTTGGGCTCCAGTCGAGATCTTCCCAATCAAAACCTAGTCAACAAATAAAATCCAAATCACTTCACTTTCAGGTATCTTATTTATTCACAAAAAGGTAAGAAAAGCCAATCTGCTATGACAGTAGAAAAGTGAAGCCGTGGATTAGCATTTAAAAAACAAAATTCTTCATGTACATGAGATACTAAATCTTCTCAGACAATGAACTATTATTGAGCCTCTTCTCCTCAGCAACTATTGAGCCCTCTCTTCGTGTTGAGGTTCAAACGCATATAATGTAAAAGACAAACTCATCATACGTCATCTGACACATCCAGGCCCCTTTAAATTTAGACTCGCTACTCTGCAAAAGTTAGGTCTCCAGCAACAACATACCTTCTTTAATATGCCTAAAGATGTCCTTATATTAAAAAAAGAAAGATGTGTTACACAACTTTAAGCCCAAAATATATTCAAGTAGAACTGTGGATATGATACTTAAGTAATAAGATGTTCACCTACTACTAACTAACCTTATTTTTAGGGGGGGAAGCAAAAAGAAACAAGTGTAGCTGATGACTAGATTTATCAGAATGTGGTGACAAAGTCTTAGGGGGTGCTTCGCCATTTTGTGCAGGATTTTGAGTTCAAATTATCTTAATACTGCAATTCAATACCTTCCCATAGTACTTAAATAACATAATTCAAGCTAAAGAAATAACACTCTTGCAGGACAGTATGCATACAGCAGAGGAATCAATCCACGAAACAATTATCACTCAAAATAGTTGGCTTCTGAAATACAATTTAGCATTGAATTTATTTTGAGGCCTACCCACTGTCCACGTGATGGGAGTTTCAAGTTAACAATTATTAATGTCTACAGGTAGTGGGGCATACCCTAAATTTTATTGTAAGCAGCGTCAACATTTAAAGAAGTGAACAATTAAACCACTGTAGTGACATCATGTATGTATAAAAAAATACAATTCAGATCATATTAATAAAACATAATTCAAGAACCTACTAAGGTGCCTATGTCCATCTACAGGAAAATATATGAAAGAATATTAAGTATTTTCCCTATATATTCACCTGCTCAGCAGCTCGACCTCCAAGAGTCATGCATGTCACATCAAATAGTTGTTCCTTAGTCATTAGAAGATTTTCATTAGGAACATACTGAGCAAATCCCAGAGCTGCCGTACCCCGAGGAACAATTGTCACTTTTAGTAATGGTTCTGCATGTTCCAAGAACCATCCAGCAACAGCATGACCAGATTCATGGTAGGCAACTGTCCGCCTCTCTAGCTTGCTTATGACCTGCAGAAAGCACACAGGAATATGATGTCATCCAAAACCAAAGAAATTATTTTTTTTGATGAAGAAAACAAAAGAAATTATAACTTCACAACTCAATCTAAAAATGGACCGGCAATATCTAACACTAGAAACATCATACTTCCCCAAAGTGAGCGTCCATCCAAAAACCTTTTCCAATAAAAATGACGAGAGAGAGAAGAAAAAGGACCAGAATTGCATGGAAAGGCCAATCTTTGTTTTGTCCACCACCCTCCCCATGCCAAGTTCGTTCCATATACATACCAAGTCAACAAGACGCAGTTATAATGGTTGTTGAAGTGAAGTATACCAAGAGCTACTCTTACTTCAAACATTCTCCACAATGTTACTTCTTAAACAAATAAAAAAGTGCTCAATACCCAAAACAAAACTCTCCAAGAAAACTTTATGGACATCCCTGGATGCAGCAGCAAAGGACCAAAAGATCACCACAGCATCCTAATCGTCATGCAAAGGCACTAAGAATGAATATCGTTGGAGTTTGGATCAATGATGCCCACAAAAGAAATTTGGCCGACAGGATATCCAACAAATGGTCACTCCAGTGGTAACTGACTTTGATGGGCACCATAACAAAAGCGTCTATTTTCACAAATAAGAATATTAAATGGGTAATATTGGATACTTCCTACCAACAGAATCTAAATTTTCTCACCTGCTACAATGAGTTTCAAGCCTGACCTTTAGAACAGTATTTTGCACCAAAATGACCATAGGTTTCTCGACAACTTACAACATCATTTTTATCAGGTTAAATACTTAATTAGGTATTCATAACCTCCCACCCACACTAAAAAGGGAGTGGAAGTGAAGCAAAAGACCTACTTGCCTAGTACGAAAGAAAATAGATAAATTCTAAATTTGGAATCAGTTCCAACACTTGTAGGACTTTCTATATCAATATAGCCCCCCCCCCTCCCCTCCCCGCACACAAAGAAAGTAATAGAAAGGTCTTCTGATAATCTCCTAAACGTAATTAATAATTATATATGTTCTCCAGTAGCAAATGAGTGGTAGATTCGGTTTGGTTGGTCTGGAAAGTCATGGAGATGCACTAAGATTTTGATATTAAATCACATAATATCCCCAGTTATTTTTCTCCTTTTTAAATAGAGAAATAGTAAAGCATATTGTAAATCCAAGCACTTTTCTCTTTTCCTTTTATTTCAATGATTTGTTACACAAATCTAAACATTTCAAGCTGCAAACAATATATTCCATAACCAAAATCCAGAACAAAGAACATTACATGAAACTTCTGGTATTGAAATGTGCTATCTACCCCAAGAAAGTAGATAATGGAAAGGAAAAAATGAGGATTAAATACCTTATTCTTCTTCTCAAGACCTCCAATTACCCTATCTATTGCTGCCTCAAAATGTTGCATTGTAATTATTGTGCTCTCATTCCTTGCGGCAATTAAAGCAGCTTCATTACAAACATTTGCAATGTCTGCTCCGGCAAATCCTGGTGTTAGAGCCGCAAGCCTCTGTGAATAAAAGGATGCCTCATGGTCAAGTTTCAACTTGCTCAAATAGATCCGGAATATCTGATCACGGCCTTTTATGTCGGGTTTGTCTATGGTAATTTGACGATCAAATCGACCGGGTCTTAGCAACGCTTTGTCTAATATATCAGGTCTATTTGTGCCAGCAAGTATAACTACACCTGATGTGGTTGCAAAACCATCCATTTCAACAAGCAGTTGATTTAAAGTGCTTTCACGTTCATCATGGCCTCCAGAAAAGCCACCTCGCCCTCTTGCTCGACCAATGGCATCAATCTCATCAATGAAAATTATACTAGGTGCACACTGCCTTGCCTCCTGAAATAAACTCCGAACTCTGGCTGGTCCAACACCAACAAACATCTCCATAAAATCTGATCCAGAAATAGAGAGAAAAGGTACACCAGACTCTCCTGCGGTAGCTTTGGCCAGAAGCGTCTTCCCAGTCCCGGGAGGACCCACTAGAAGAGCACCCTTAGGAATTTTGGCTCCCAACTGCTCATACTTCTTCGGGTTTTTAAGGAAGTGGACGAACTCCATGATTTCTTGCTTTGCCTCATCACATCCAGCCACGTCTTTAAAGAACACCTGTACCACAGGACATTTCAACAGACTTTCCAAGAATTAATCATGAAATATCACGGCATGAAGCATCTTCAAATACAGATTAAAAACATTATCAATACTTCTGAACTAAGTTGCTCGGACTCTTCAAAAATGTCTACGGGTGCATGTCGGATCCTCCAAAAATAGTGTATTTCTGAAGGATCCGACACGGGTGCGGCAACATTTTTGGAGACTCCGAGCAACTTAGCTTCTGAATCTGCACCCAAGTTTGAAACTAGGGCATGATTAGAAACTCCAGACTCACCTTATTCTTGGCATTTTTATCCATCTTCGTGAAATGCGCTTTGCCAATGTTAAATATTCCACGAGCACCTTTTCCACCAGGGCCTCCAACACCCATCCCGCCTTGGACTCTCCGTCCCATAAAATAAAGAACAGCAAGAAGCACCACTGTGGGACCAAACCTCATCACTTCTTGGAACCAATTCAACTCATCAACATATGTAACAGGAACATAATAATGAGGATCTATTCCTAATGCCTCCTGTGCTTCTTCAAGCTTCTCCTCGAATGACTCGACACTCCCAATGTTAAAATAATATTTGTACTGGCCCATGTTTCTTCCATCATTTCTACCAGTTATAGGACCTTGAACAGTGTCATCACCAATTTGATTAGGACCAGGTGCAGAGCTTCTCACATAAACTTTGGCTACAGATTTGTTAGTAACAACAATCCTATCAACAAGACCAGGTTCAAGTAGCTTGTTTTTGAACTCTTGGAAGCTAATCTGAAAATGTACATTTAGAAAAGTTGCTGTGAGAAGAAAGAGAAGCAAGCTACAAAAGACAACCAATAACTGAGATAAGAGAACTGCAACTTCAATTATAGTAGAACCAGCTTTACTCACCAATCATAAATTAAAACATTTAAAGAAGTCACATGGTTTCATTAATTCCCAGATATATTGTTATACTGAGGAGAAACTCTTCAACAAGAATATATGTTTAAGCAAGATCAATATATCAGCAAAAGTAATGAGCTCAAAAAAGAAAAGGGAAGTGGTGAATGGTTTTAAGAAGCAGAATCAGCACTGAGATTCATTCCGATTCTTCTATGCTCATTCACAAGTAGGCAAGTAATGAGCTCCAAAAAGAAAAGGGAAGTGGCGAATGGTTGTAAGAAGCAGAATGAGCACTGAGATTCATTCTGATTCTTCTATGCTCATTCACAAGTGCAATTTACTAGCTAGTGGTATGCAGGACCATACCGCATGTCAAAACTTGTCATCAATAGGATAAAGAAGCGATACTTATTTTGACATGTGTTGTAAACTCTTGCCTAGGCAATGATCAACCAAATTTGGGTGTATAAAAAACAGGTAATAACAACTAGGAACACAAAGCCTATGTATATCATATAAGAACCTAAGTCTTTAGATTACCATAAAGGCCATAATCATAGGAAAACATGATAGTCTTCCATAAATGCTACTCCCTCCATTTCAATTTATGTGGCTTGATTCCGAGTACGAGAAACAAACTAGCTAATGCTCGGTGTGTATTCGGACATAGAAGAATCTTTCTTTTTTTAATTAAACTTTACATATTCGAAAACAACATAAAAAGTACCATAAGTCACAACATTTAACAATTCAAAATATTTTAACAGTATTTGAAAATTATGGTTATACATATTTAGAAACAGCATAGAAAGTACTATACAACACCAACAACAACATAACAGTGAAAATAAAAGGTATTATAAGTTGCAATATTTTACAATTCAAAATATTTTCAAAGTATTCGAAAAAATTATGGTTAAAAAAAAGATATCATTTGACTCTCTAAATACTGAGATGTATAAATGTAATAATTGCAGACTGGAAATTCTTTTCCTTTTAACGGTTAAACCAAAAATCCAATATCTAGAGAAGGTTATGACTCCCCGTTAAAATCGTAGAACTGTAAAAGCTTGAGCAAACCAGGAGAGACCAGGAGCGACCCAATAGACTAATCAAATAGGGAAAAGTGAAATACCTGATTTAGGAGAACAACGTTTTATATTGGAAAGCAAAGTGTCAAAATAGGAAAAAATGAACAATACACAAAGGAGGAAAAACATAACCCAGAAGGAGATAAATTTATAAACTAACGAGAGAGAAAGAAATTTACAGTAATTTACTTATTTGTCAGAACAACCTAAACCAAATCTAAAGATCAGCATAAGTTGAAATCTTCAATAACAATAGTTATATACAAAATTATATTACAATATTATATATAATATTTTTATATTTTTGAGGCCTAAAGTGATGGCTTCATTTGCCTTGCTTTCAGAAAACAAATAGCTAATTTTATCACCCTAGTAGCTTTCTGAAAATAGCAAACACTTCAAGACGGGTAATCTAACAAAGTATTACTATCCGCTATCTACAAGCAAATGTTCATGTGTAATGACAACCTACAAAAGCTGTGCATATCTGATCAGTTTTCTATTATGACTCGTCATATTAAACAAGAAAAATCACATTATTTGTGAAAATTTAACTACAAATCTTCTGTAGCCTTAAAAGCAGATTTTTTTTAAAAGGAAAAAATATGAAAGGCAAAGAAATGTTGTTGCTACCGTACATTTAACATCTTCCATCCAAGTGACTAATAGCATGTTTGGCCAAGCTAATAAAATTAGCTTATTTTGAAATGTGTTTTTCAAAAAAGTACTTTTGGTGAGAGAATTTTTTTGGAGAAGGTAACAATTGTGAGAGAAGTTTGTGTTTGGACAATAAATTTCAAAAAGCACTTTTGGGCATCAATTAGTGTTTGACCAAGGTTTTTAAATGTATTTTTCTCAAAACTGCTTTTCAAAAAAGTGTTTTTAAAGAAACGGTATTTTTTATAGCCCATTTGGATTTGGCCAAGCTTATTTTTCCCCAAAAGTGCTTATTTTTCCTCAAAAAGTGCTTATTTTAAAAATTAAGGTGTTTGGCCAAGCTTCTGGGAGAAATAGGTGCTTCTGAGGAGCTGCAGAAGCAGTTTTTTCATAAGCTACAAAAAGTAGCTTCTTCCCAAAAGCACTTTTGAAAAAAATGCACTTTTAAAAGCTTGGTCAAACACTAATTGATGCTCAAAAGTGCTTTTTTAATCTATTGGCCAAACACAAACTGCTTCTCACCAAAAGTACTTTTTTGAAAAGCACCTTTGAAAAAAACACTTATCAAAATAAGTTGATTATAAGCTTGGCCAAACGGGCTATTAGCTTATGAAAAACTGCTTTTTCTACTCCTCAATAACACTTATTTTCTTTCAAAAGCTTGGCCAAACACCTCATTTTTTTAAAAATAAGCACTTTTGGGGAAAAATAAGCTTGGCCAAACAGGCTATAATTATCGAACAGGTGACTGGCTGTGTTTTTCTTTCCATTACAATTAATGTCTAAGTAAAATATTGGTCTTCAGCTAAATATTAAAATGTTTACAACAACACACCCATTGTATTCCCACAAAGAAATATTAAAATGTTTAAGATCAAATTTTTTTAAAGTGACAAAGGCCCTAAACTCATCCACTTCTAGTAAAAAAGAAAAAGGACTTTTTTAGGGGGAAGCTGAAATGACAAGAGCCACATGGGAGAAAAAAGTTTGTTTAAATACTAACCTCTTGCTGCTCTCGAGGAGACATTAGTATAGATGACAGAATAAACCCAATAAATAATAAGGGTGTCAATAAATTGAAATTTAGCTTCACAAAGTTGTCCTGAGGATTTCCTTGCTCACCTGAACCTTCCTCTGCAACCACACAAAACCAAAGCAAGAACGTTCATTGTACACAACCCATAGATACAACATTAAACAGGAGAACACGGGTTTCTCCAAGATTCTTCCTATAGTTCTACAACCAATTGCTTACATAAAAAATGCTCCATACTGTATCATCAATACACAATTAGAGCGTTAAGAGCCTAAGAGGTACAAGATAGGTCAAATGAAGTAGAATGTCTAAAGGGGGTTCATACAGCCGAATTCAACTGAAATTGATGCCTTGTTGTTGGTTTATACATAATCCACACATTTACCAAAAACAGCATACCCACCGTAAACCCACAAGTGATAATCCCACAAGTGAGGTATGGGGAGGGTAGTATATATGCAAACCTTACCCCTACAAGGTATAAAGGTTGTTTCTTATAGACCCTCAGCTCAAGTAAAAGCATTACAAGGCAGTTCAAAAAAACAAACAATGGGGGTGAAGAAGCCAAGACAAAATGCCAAGGAAAGCATGACAAAACACACTTAAAAAAGAAAAGGAACAGTCACTACCAAAAAATAATACAATAATCGAAGAGCTAGAAACAGTAAATATTACCAGAAATGGAATAACAAGAAACTCACATACTAATACTACTACTAGTATTAAAGACTAAATGAGACAACTTTCGACTACTAACTCACCCTCTATCCTAATCCATAACATTTACTAAAACGCATAAATAATGCACTACCTTACCTTTGCCTGACTCGGCCTTTTGATTATTTGCTTTGGGAATTTCTTTCTTGTTCTTTGGATAATAGTTCTCATAGTCTACAAAACAACCAAATTTCAACAAATAAGCATCTCAATTCTCAAAACCAACTAAAATAACAAACAAAAAACTAAAGGCAGCCCAGTGCACTAAAGCGCTCCCACTATGCATGGAGTCCAGCAAAATGCCGGACCACAATGGTCTATTGTGCACAGCCTTACCCTGAATTTCATTTCTGCAAGAGGCTCTCGAACCCAGGGAGCAACTTTACCAGCTACTCCAAGGCTCGTTTTCAAACAAAAACCAACACTTTCTAAATTTACTCAATCAATTCATCTTACTTCTTCTCTTTGGCCCTTCACTACAGAAAAACCGCCTCAACCTCGGACTTGGGAAAGCCGAATCGAGCTCCGATAAATACGCCTTACTCAAACTTCCCCTTCCTCCACCTCCAATGGACGTTAAATAATTCCTCACAAACCCTAATCCGCCTTCAGCTCGTGCAATACACGTGCCGCGCGTGAAGCCCGTTGCCACCTCATCCAACACCGCCGACCTCACACCATATCCAACACCCTATAACAAACCAAAAGAAAATCAAAATTACAAAAACAAAACAGCAATAAAAATAACAATAAATTAATTTTTTTTAAAAAAAAAAACTTACTTTGTGAATATTGGAGCGAGAAATTTTTGATATAGAGCGGCCAATACGTGAAAGCATCATATTTTTGTTGATTTCCTTAACATGAATTTTCCTTTTTTTTTTTCCAACAAAATTTCAAATGCAGAGAAATCGATATACGAAAAACGGATCCTTTTTTAAGGTAAATTAATTACTGATATTAGCAAAAATTTTCAATTTTTGATAGATTTGTAAGATTCTTTTTCGTTTGGAGCTTATAGTTTTTAGGTTGAAGAATTTGCAGAATGGGAGAATTTTGCGTAACAGGGAGAACGGAGCTAGGTGAATTTACTTATTGAACCTTGGAAGGGAAGATTTGGATGATATGTGGATAAGGGTAGTTTTGGTAATTCGAGTTTGTTCTCTTTTGGTTGTGACATAGGCCACAAGTTTGTAATGAGATCCAATTATGAAAAGGTGTACTTATATGGGCCTAATTTTTCTATTTGTGGTCTAAAGGTTATGGATCTTTGAAAAACATAAGTTTTTAAGCTTCTTAAAATCTTCCCTATTCTAAAAAAAAAATTACTTAAATCTTAATATTTATATTTTTTGACAAAATTAAAATATAAATTAAAACCTACAATTAAGAATCGATTCTTTACCAAAAATAACCCACTTTTTCTCCTCTCTATACGCCACAATTTCTGGTGCGGTTTCTATCAATTTTCTCCATCTAATTCAAAACTTTGAAGTAAGAGTAATTTCCCTTCCTAAAATCAGGTTCTATTTCTTCTAATCTTTTTTACTTTTTTTTTTCAAAAAAGTATTTTGCCCATTCCTTTTCAAAGTGAAATTTCAGTGTTTTGGGTTGAGCAATTTATTTGATTGTTCGTTTTTTAGGCTTCATTGTTTGAATTACCATTATGAATAAAGATTTGGCACCTTCTTTTAGTCTAGAGTTTTCTCAATTAGAAAGTCTCAAAGAATCTCAAGAAGTTGTAAACTTCATTTCCGAAAGTTTTGATTACGAATTTGTTGGCTTTGATAAAAATAGATCAAAACACAAAAACGATCCCCAAACTATGGAGAAATTGCGGCAAAAGCATGATAAGAAGGACAAAAAAAAAAGTGGTTCTAAGAAAAAGGGAATTCAACAGGCAAATAAAGCTCCCGCCAAGAGAAGAAGAATTATCGAAGCAATTTTCAGATATGAGTTTCCCAAGGTGATTGCATGTTTAGATCTGTTGAATATTAGGCCGAGATACATATTTTGACTTGTATGATACGTTTAGAAATTCATTGCTTATATCATTTTTTTGTTGTCAATTTATATGTATCTTGTGGTTTTGATGTTTTATTGAATTTAATATAACAAAAGATAAAAGTTCATAAGTGCATGGATACATGTTACGTTGACTTGTATCTGTGAGTTATTGTTAATGGTTTGATTTGTATCTAATGTTGTTTAAATTTTATGAAAGTCTTATGAAAAGAGATACATGTTTTTTTCTTCTAAGATACATGATTTTCTTTCTAAGATACATGTTGCTTTAATTTGTATCTGTGACTTACTGTTAATGCTTTGAAATGTCTGTAGTATTGTTTAAATGTTATTGAAAGTCGTATTACATAAGATGCATGTTTTTCTTCTAAGATACATATTTTGTAAGTTTAAAGATACATTTGTGTTATCTTGTATCTAATGTATGATGTTCTTAGAGTTTTTGTATATATTGAAATGTCTTAATGTAGATTTGTTGCATCTCGATTAATTTTATTATTTATATTTTTTTTGTTTTAAGTGATCTGCTGGTATACTGTAGAGTGGTCTGAGTTTGTTTTTTTCGGTTACTTGTATTATTTCTTGGATAGATTAGGTTGATTGATATCTCTCTATGTTATTTTGAAATTTGGTTAATTTAGAGCAGCCTGGGGTTTTTGTAAGCATGTATTATGTTTGTGTATAGTTTAATGTGATCGTTTGAAATATTATGGTGCCATTGGAGCTTGACTCAACTGTAGTCTCATTGATTATGAATGTGTTATTTTAGATAATCCTGAGGTTTTCCTAAAGCATGTCTTGTCTTTGTTTATATCTTGACGTGATCGTTAGGAATACCGTTGTGCCATTGGAGCTTGACGTGATATTGTAGTCCTATTGATTATGAAATTTGTTATTTTAGAGCAGCCTGAGCTTTTTAGATGTATTGTCTTCGTGTATAGCTTGACGTGATACTGTAGTTTTAGAGCAACTTTTTTCTTTCTTGCGATTTTGTGGTTAGCGTGATGTGTCATCACTCATCACTTTGTTATTTTGAAATTTAGTTATTTTAGATCATGTTATTCTATAATAATTCAAATTTCAAAATCACAGGGAGTGATGAGATCATGTTAAGCTATACATAAAGAGAAGACAAATATCTTTAAGAGAACTTATGCTTAGGCTCAAAGATTGCAAAGCCTCCAGAAAAACTCAGGTTGTTCTTAAGTAATCAAATTGAAAATTGAGCGATGGCGCCATAGTGTCCAAGAAGGTCACCTTAAGATGTGACTTCTTTATTTTAGTAAAACTATAAATTACTAGAGCTCTATATCCTTCAACCAATCACCTATAAATCATAAACTAACACCATGATGTTGTTAGTAGATGTTAAAGGAGATAAAGATTCAGTAATTTATAGCTTGTAAAGGGATATGTGCAACTTTTTCCTTGAAGAATTATGGGATGATTCATCTTGTAAGATAATTGTTATTAATGTTGATCGGTGCTAGTTTAGTCTTAGAGTAGAATGGTTGTGCATGATTTAGTGCACCCTTAATTTATTTTGTATTAGATACATAATAACAAAACATTTATCTATCCATATTAATATGTATCTTGTTCATTATCTGAAGCAGTTTTCTATCACTTGCATTAATCACATTAGATAAATAAAGCACTTAATTTGTCTCTCTTTCAGTTTTAATCATCACAGTTGGCTGATGTGTGATATATTATATTTGATTGCAATTTGAACAGCATCTAGATGTCATCATGTACTACTTGAGGAAGAAGTACAAGAACAAGAATTTTTCAATCAAGAGATACACTACCACAGATTGCTTTTTCAAAATATACTATATGTCGAGTATCCGAGTGAGGGATCAGACATTCCATCTTCGAAAATTGATGCTCAATACCATCGTCTGAGATATGCTTGTCTTTTGTGCAAGTACGGATCTGAAAAAACGGAGAATGAATACTTTAGTGAGAATGATGATCCACCAAGGCCAAGGATCAAGTTCACACCAAAAGAAACAGGTCGTGGTTTGAGTATTCAGTAGTTGTTTCTTTGTTGACTAGTTGTCTATTAAAAACATTGTTGATGATATAAACTTTGTTGATATTTTGATGATGTTAGTAGTGTTTAGATAAACATACATTAAGTTTCTTTAATGATTAATTACTTCTATTTGCATTAACATTCTAACGAAATGCTAAAGCATGTAAAGATATATTTATGCTTTCGTTATATATTTTTGGTTACACTATTTACAGACATTGGTTTGATCCATATTTTACAGTATTTTACAATTTTATGTATCTAAATTAAAGAAAGATATATTACAATATATGGGTATTAATTTATGTTGTCTCTAACGTGCATAACAAATTATAACGGAATTTAATAGAACTAAACTCTTAAAACTATTGACCCATTATATTTTACAGGTGATACAAATTATTTAAACTTGTATATATTAATTAATGTGAGATACATCTTACCGTATTGTATGTATCTATTATAAGGAAATATGTTTTACTATATAATCATAGTTACCAATAAATTAATACATTTTTATGTATCTATAACCCCTCTTTGTTAATAGGATTACATGTATGACTCCAACCTGCATAATAAATTAAAGCAGAACTTATATTACTATATCTTAATAATATTGACAAATTATATTTTACAATCGATACATATTTTATAAATTTGTATCTATAAATTTAAGGGAGATACATCCTATAAGAATGTATCTATTTTCTATCATTTACTATGACAGAACTACGAATAGACTATTTAATAACATTGTCAGTTTAATATATCTTAATTTCTAATTGATGTGTCACGACAAAATACATCATGAAAAAATATATAACTAATTAACAAAGGAACAAAAACGCTATTTATTTTGATAAATGTCTTTCTTAAAATTTTATAAAAAAACAAAAATATGTATTATAAAACCTAGCAACATCCTGAGGAACTACTCAACATTATTCATCAGTCAACCTCATTATCACTCCTCCTTTGAAAAGAAGTTGCAGGTGCGCCTGTTGTGACCTTCATAACCACATCTCCCGCAATAATTATTGTTTGATGTCATAGTTTCACTTGATTTCTTGTGTCTGTTTTTTTTTTGCCTTGCAGGTGGACGTTTGTATTTAGGTGGTAACACAACTTCATCTATAGCTTCTTGTGGCACAATCCAGTCCTTCTTCTAGGACATAGCTGGATCAATTAAAACAAAACTTCAATTGTTTTACCTTGAGTTACCATCAAACAATAGAATACTAGATACATATGCCTCACTAACTTGCACAACATGTATCTAATGTAATACTTTTATGATTTCTTCGTATATAGATATACATTACACTAAAATACAACGAGATACATAATTAGACATCAATTTATAAAATTAGATACAAGATGAGCAAAAAGTATCTTTTATCATAAAAATGTATCTCGACCTAATTAACATAACATCATAACATTACTGTACAGGTTAATAACAACAGCTGATACATAGAAAATCATAATATATCTTTTCTTGTCCGATCTCTTAGCATAGAAATTGAAGGAATGCTCAATTGCAAACCTAGCCATAACGAAAATTAGAGTACCATTGTCCTTGTAAATGTGTCCAGCCTTAACATCACTATGTTTGCAGTCAGTAATGATCATGTTCCCCTTCTTATCTAACAAAGGCGAAGGAGCGATAGAATTAGATTTGTAACTAATTAATTCCACAACTCTTTCTGATGGACTCTCCAAACACATTACGGCACCAACATTCCCATCAAACAACATTTCACTAGCAAACTTATCCAATGTAGTGATGATGAGTGGATACGTCCCAAAATCACGCTCAGTTTTCTTAATCTCGATATACAACTTCACACTCATTTCGTTACGAATCAACAACGGACAAGCATTTTCTTCAACAATATAACGAGCCTCAATTTTTTTCCTGATTTCATCGATTTTCAATTCTCCGGCAATTGTCAAAATTAATTTTTCATAACATGTTCACTGATCACAATTTCATCGCTTTTAGCCCACATAATTGATTTTGCTAACCCAAACACCAAAATGACGCAACAAAACTGAAATATTCATTTCAAATAACCAAACAAAATTAATAAATCAGAAAAAAAATGGATGTCTGAAACTTTTGAAGAAGCCGTAATTTTTTTTGGGTATTTTCAAACTGATTATGAATGTTGTTTTTGATTAAAATGGTGGAATAACAAAGATAATTGTCATAAATCGTGGAATTTAATTTTGTTTTAACCATAATTAGTTAGATTAATTGCACTTTTAATGCTAATTTATCCGTTACATCCCTTAAAAAGTGTCAGTTAGTTTACTTCAAACATGTATCCCTTATATGTATCTAAGTTAATTAAAATGTATCATCAATGGCCAAATATTGGAATTTTGCGAAATTTTTTAAAAAGTTGAGACTTCTAATAATTTCTAGTAAACATATCGTTATATATGTAATTTTTACTTTTTCTAAAATATAGCGGGTATCGATGCACGCACAAAATTTTACATTAATATAAATCGTGCAGACATCATATCTGGTTACAAATGTATGTGCATTTATGGTAGCTTAACTATATATGTATGTATATGTTCTTAAAGTAGAACTTAGATGTATGAAACTGGATATTTATGTATACATGTCAAGATACAAAGTTATGTGTGGGTGACTGTATTTAAAAGGGTATGTAAAGTGTATGTGAAGATGGCAATCTTCAGTGAAACAACGTCGATTTTTCAATGACCAACAAAAATGTCGACAAATTTAAGAAATGGCAAACATTTGAGGTTTAGGGTAGACAACAATGGTTAAGGGTTATTTAGTTATGAGGTGTGATTTTTCTTATTTGTTATTGGTATTTTATAGAATAAAAAATATTCTAAAAAACAAAAGGAACGAAACTATTGAAATTTGTGATACGGAAAGTGAAATTATATTTCTTATTTATGTTTGTTTTTCTTGGGCTTTTAATCCATTTGATTGCTCAGTCAAAAATAATTATATTCGCTAGTCAAATATAAAAATATACACTAATTACATGTAACATATGTGTATTATCACACACACACACACACACATATATATATATATATATATATATATATATATATATATATATATATATAATCTATCTATATCTATAATCTATAATAATAATAATAATAATACTAATAATAATAATAATATATTAAAATTGTGAAGACCCTTAGAAAAGTGATTTGAACTTTTTTTCCTTCATTAAAAGACTCTTCTTTAGACAAAAATGTCTTTTTACTATTTTTTAATTTATTATTTAATTATTTTTATTATATTAACTAGACTTCCTAAAATATATGGTAGGAGATTAATTAATATTTTTCTTCCTGTCAGACTTTCTAAAATATAAGGGACTCCTAAAATATATGGTAGGAGAATTAATTAACATTTTTCTATTTACTGTTCAATTAGAAAAATACTCTTAAAATAGGACTCTATGAAAGAAATATTTCTATAAATATTGAGATTTACGTTAAACTAGAGAATAAATTGATGCTCATCTAACTTGATTCGATTACATGTCTAGATTGGTGGATGTTTGATTTTCAAACCCTCAACTTCTTCATTGTTTTTGTCAGCATAATAAAATTCAACATGTGTGTATGTATATATCTTTTTTGTTTTCATTCAAAATCATTCTTTAGGATCAAAATTTTTGCTCAAACATGAATTAGTTGGATCAAAATCAAAGTTTTGTGATCACTATTATATTTTTTTTTTATAGTTTACAGGTCGTAGATGAATGTCGGTTGACTTTGAAGAATTTCTTGAATAAAGGTTAGATTTAATTGTATTGTTTTGATATCCTTATTATCTTATTGTTTTATTTTAATTTACAGATGTTAGATGAATGTGGGTCGACTTTGAAATTTTATTTTGGGTAAAGGTTAGATTTAATTGTATTATCGTAATATCTCTATTAGTTTGTTATTTTGTGGTAGTTTACAGATCGTACATAAATCTCGATCGGCTTTGAGAATTTTTTTTGTGTAAAATTTAAGTCTAATTATATTATTTTGATATCACTTTTATCGTATTATTTTGTTGCAGTTTATGGGTGATAGATAAATGTTGGTCGGCTTTAAAAAAAATTTATGTAAAGGTTAGGTTTAGTTATATTATTTTGATATCTCTATTACCGTATTATTTTGTTATTGTTTACAAGTGGTAGATGAGTGTCGGAAGACTTTGAAAATTTTTGTGTGTGTAAAGATTAGATTAAATTGTATTATTTTGATGTCTCTATCATTCTATTATTTTGTTGCAATTTACAGAAGGTGGATGAATGTGGATCGATTTTTAAAAATACTTTTGGTAAAGGTTAAGTTTAATAAATAAATTCTCCATCTTTACATACTCAAAAGATATTAAATTTAATTATTATATTCATTTTTATTATTTAAACAAATATCCTATTTAGTGTAATGTTTGAACTCATTAAAGTGAGGTACACGCGCAAGGCGCGTACACCTATACTAATATATATATATATATATATATATATATATATATATATATATATATATATATATATATATATATATATATATATATATATATATATATATATATATATATATATATATATATAAAATCTATATCTATATCTATAATATATAATCTATCTATATCTATAGTTTATATCTATAGATCTATATAATATATTAAAAATGTGAAGGTCTTTAGAAAAGTAAATTAAACTTTTTTGCCCTTTATTAAAAGAATCCGCTTTAGACAAAACTGTCTTTTACCCTTTTCCTTACAATTAAATTTTATCAAAATAAATATACTAAATTTTTCCTACAATTAAATTCTTTCCAAAATTAACCTTTTTTCCAATTTGATTAAAACACCCATTTTTTTTTCCTATTTGATTAAAACATCCGTTTTTTTTATCCTATTTAATTTCTACTTGATTTCTTTCAATCAAAAACACCCTAAATTTCCCTACAATTATAAAAAAATTAATTTTGTGACCTTTTATACATTTACTCATAGCATAATATAACATATGATACATTTTGAACATTTGTTTCCAGAAACCAATTTTAAAACTAATTCTTCCATTATAAAATTTAATCAAAATATATTGCGGATCCAAAATTTAAAGTTAATTTATGAATTTTAGATTTATCTATATCTATATCTATAATCTATAATTTATATCTACAATATATAATCTATCTATAATATATTAAAAGTGTGAAAACCCTCATTAAAAGTTCATGTTTTAGACAAAATCCTCTTTTCACTATTTTTTTAGTTATATATAAATTTTTTAAAAGAATTAATTAATGTTTAAGTGCAAAATTATAAAAGAATTCCTTAAATAGGATAATTAGCAAAGGGCAAATACTCTCATAGTTAATGATTATCTACGTGTGCTCAAATATTAGAAAGCATATTTTAGGTAAAATTTTGAAGACTTTTAGTTCTTTTTAGGTTTTGAATTTTTTATATATAAAAAAAAAACTTGGAAGTAATTTAAGTCTTTATTTAATTTACGTAAGAATGCATAATATTTTACACTTCTATCCATCTCCAACATGAAACCATATAAATAGTAATAATAAAAATAAAAATAGTAATATATATATATATATATATTAAAAATGTAATTAAAAAAAAACACCCCTACGTGAAACCCAAAAAAAAAAAATACCTTTTTTTAAAAAATATTTTCCCTTAGAAGACTTTACAATAGATAAAATCATTTAATATTTTTACTTTAATTTTTATTTTATTAAATAAATATATAGAATGAAATTAAGAGTCTGAACTATATAAATATGAAACCTGAAACATATAGGAAAATTAAGAGTCCTAACATATATGGAAGGAAATTAAGAGTCCTAAAATAGAAAAAATATATTTCTGAAAAAAATAAAAATTACCATAAATATAGCTATTATGACGTACCGTAAATTACCTGATAGCTTGGTACCAACCGAAAACTAAAAAAATAATAATTAAAAAAAAAATCACCCCTGACGTGAAACCCACAAAAACTATATAATAATAAAAAATTATAATTTAAAAAACTCAGAAATAATATAATAATAAAAAGTTGTAAGTAAGAAAAACCTCAAAATAATATAATAATAAAATAATTTGTAACTAAAAAAAAACCCACCACTACGTGAAACCAAAAAAATAATATACTAATTAATGCATATCTATTCCACCAAAAAATATATAATATCATAATTAAAAAATTGTAATTACAAAAAAAATCACCCCTACTAAAACCAAAAAAAAATAATATAATATAATAATTTTTAGAAAAAAAAATTCCTTAAAAGACTCTACAATAGATAAATTCATCTTTTAAAATTTTTTGTTCAATTATTATTTTATTAAATTAAAGACTAAGGTCTCCTAAAATATATGTAACTGATAATAAAATAAATATATGGAAAGAAATTATCAATCCTAAAATATATAAATATGATTCCTGAAATATATGGGGAAAATAAGAGTCCTAAAATATATGGAAGGAAATTAAGAGTCCTAAAATATAAAAAAATAAATATTTCTTGAAAAAACAAATATTACCATAAATATAGCTGTTATGATGTTACTGTAAACTTGGTAAGCTAATATTACTTTTTGTTTTATTGAAAAACTATGACATTTTTGAAAAAAAAAAAAAAAGTTGCCTGCTATATTTAAAAACTTGTCATACAATTATAGGCATAATAGTACATATATAAACACTAATATAAATTATGTAGTCGAATGTCAAAATTTTATCTGTGAATTCTTTTTGTTTATGTATTCAGTCTCGAGCTTGAATTTATACTTTATAGGATCACTTTTTTTTTTGCTTACATGGAGTTTGTTCGATGAGTTTTTATTAGTATTTGTATCTTTTCTGTACTTTGGACTTTCTTTTATAATCGCTAATCTTGTGTGATTTTTTTCTTTATGTCTAATTTGTGTGCTAGCTTACAATTGAATTTCTATGAAAAAAGTGGTGTGTATAAGTCTTAAACATGTTAATAACCTTCAATTTTATTTCGAATGTAGTGTATCCATGAGGCCATGATCATGAAGAGCATGGAAACAAACACCACGTTGTTGAAATTTTTGACATTTAAGGTATTTTTATTTACATTAAATCTTCTCAATTAACAATTATCAATCAATAATACATGATAATTCATTATTGTTAACTTCAAAAACATATTAAAACTTTAGAAAACAAAACTTAAATCACAATAAATTTATCTCTATAATCATAGATACTATAAAGAGTTAATTGATGATAAAATTCTCTACCTAAACATGTTCCTTTTTCCTTCATGCAATAGTTATTGGAGAATAATCTAAATATAAATAAAGAGACACAACTAATATAAATATTATTAATTAATTGGTTAAAGGCATCTTAATTTTATATAGATTATGAATCTATATAAAATACTAAATTTTTATTTGCTTCCTTTTAGGAATGTGGCTCAAGTATGATTTTTTTTTACCACAAATTACAAGATTTTAATTTCTTGAAATCTAATAAAGTAATGGTAGAGTTTACTATGTTTCTTTTCTCATTTTACTTTTCATTCTTGATTGTGTTAATAATATTTATACTAATAGTATTATTGTAAATTTATATTTAAATAATAATATAAATCACTTCATCACTTTGGATACTAAAAAATAACTTAATTTCGTCAAACATATGCACAAGCAGATATTATTTACGATGACTTTTTTTTGGTACGAAGAACAATAATTAATCCAACAAATGAGATATTAGCAAAGTTTGAATAACACTCAATCAAAATGCTATTACAATCCATTTAAGTGGCATAAACTCTGCAGGTAAAAAGATATTCAAACTATTATTTATACTATATTTTAATTAACGTTTGAACTCATTAACGAGAGGTACACGCGCAAGGCACATACACCTAAACTAGTATACATATACATACACACTATTATTTTGGTAACGGAGTTATAAAACATAAAGTCCTTTTTCAATATTGATTTGGGACAAGTGAAGTCGATGAATAGCAAAAAAAATTAATTCATCTAAATGATTTTTCTTTCTTCCTCATTTCACATGTAACAAATTTTACAGGTTTTTAACCACAATTTATTTTGCTAATATCACCATGTAATAATGTTCCTGCAACAATATATAGTCTATCAATATCATACATACAATAATTTACCACCAAAACTAATTATTTGACCAAGAAAATGAAGGAGAAGTTGGTGGGGATGAATAAGAGCAAGATGAAGAATAGGAATTTGTGGGCTTAATAAATGGGTTTCTAATCATTAATGGCACCATATCTTCAAGTAACCCTTTTGAGCCCATTTCACCAAAACCCAATCCATCTTCAAGGTCCACAATTGGGCTTGGATTGACAAATTTTGGGCTTTCATCAACTTCACTTGCATTTTCTTCATTGTTTTGGGCTTTGGGGTTTGTTAATTTGGGCTTTTTAGTGGGCTGGTCAAGAAATTGAGGTGGATTGAGAGTGATAAATGGGTAAGCAAAATGTAGATGAAGTCCTTCATAAGTGATTATGAAAGTGTCTGGCTCATTGCTGGACCTCTCAACTTGTTTTTTGGCTCCACACCTTGGATTAGTGCATTTGTAGTAACTCCTGTTGAAATCAATTTAATAACATCAAAAGACAATTTGGATAATTTGTTGTGCAAAAAGTGTGTGAATATCTGTTTTTGACATCGTCATTTTTATTTTTATCGACTTTTAAAACCTTTTTTGGCACATATCACGTTACACACAATGTCTGAAGTTAGTCTTGACAAAGTGTGGAATTTCATATGATTGAAGCTAAGTCATTTAGTTCTGTCACTTTTGCATGGAACTTCAGTTATGTGTCTGAAGTTCAGTTAATTTGCCTTACTTCAAGCATATATGGCGGGGTTTTTTCTGCTTGAAATTCAGTGATATGCGGTTGAAGTTCAGTCATTTTTGCCCGACTGCAGTGATTTCTATCTAACGTTCATGTACATGACTGAAGTTCAAGCAAAACTGATTTTGAAGTCAAACAAAATGATTGAACTTCAGTCATTCAGGCAAAAGCGACTGGAATGAGGTAAAAATTATTGAGCTTCCATGACATGCAAAAAATAACTGAAATAAGACAAATTGAAAGATAATGTATATAATTAAAAGTCTTTTTCTAACAAGAAGAAAATGAGGCAAAATTAAAATCAGATGTGAGGCATACCTGGGATATGGGCTATTCTTGATGGATTTTTGGCCATATTTTCTCCACTTATAACCATCATCAGCCATTGCATTTCCACAAGTCTTTATTCTCAAAGTATATTTATTCTCAAGAGCCTCTTGCTTATTCATCATCAAGTTCAACCCTCTTTCCAACCCTATATTCCTGCTTTACATGAACAAAATTTAAGTTCTTTCAAAGGCAACAAGAAAGAACAAGAAAAGGTTAACTAGCTAGTCCCCAAAGAACATAATAATATAAAATTTTAAACTCTTAGTGTAATTTAATATGTTATAGGAGGCCGTTAGTTACCATATTTACTAGGTTATCATGTATAATATATATATATATATATATAGCATCAAAAGTTGTCGTGTGATAAGCGTCCGTCCATATATTCGTAGTCAGAGGTTTCAGATTCAAATTCTACGTAAGAGTCACATTTGATATGAAGGCTTTATCTCCAAAGTAGGAAGTTATTTCGGCACAAATATGGACCAATCCAGTCCCCAAAGTGGATACTAAACACTGGATGAAAAACAAATAACAAATCAGGTAATACTTATTATAGAGATCCACCTATATACAATAACAACATTATAAATAACTCGACTATGTAAATATTTTTTTTTACACTGTTATAGTGCATAGAACTTACAAAACAAATACATCAAGAGAAGAGAAAATTCAGACCTAGCATCATGTGAAACATCATGAGATTGAACACCATTTCTTGTCATGGACAAATCACTCTCTATATCATCAATAAATGACCCTTTGGAAAGAGAAGAAATAGAGCTCTTTGTTACATCAAGTGAATAACTAGTCTCACTTGAAGAAGTTGAATAATATTCTTCATGAGGAGCTAGCAAGAATGGTGATTCATCATCAAGAAGCTCTTTTATCAACTCATCTTCATAAGACCATGAATTCTTGATAAGTCCTTCTTCCTCCATTATTAGCATTTTCACTACTTAGTAATTGTGATATTATGCAGTTGAGGAAAACTTTATTATAAGGAGAATTGAGGAAAAGGTGAAGGAAGAGTGGAGTAGATGAAGGGGAATCAAAGTTCTTGATATGTTTGCCTTATTCTTTTATGGCTCTCACTACTATAACTTATAAAGCTATTATTGGTAGTTGATGCTTTATGTGTACATATATATAATTTAAAAGAGATAAGGTTATGCAGAATCTTGTGTGTTCTTTTTTAAAATAAATTGTTTTCTAAGTGTCAATTTTACAAATATATGGAATATTTCAATTCCCATTTCCCATATATAATGTAAAAAATTGAAGTAATTCTAGCCAACGTGGGTTGTGGTGGGATGGTTGGGATCTCTTCACTTAATCAAAGATTTTGGGTTTGAGCCGCGTTAATGTAAAAGAAAATCCTATTAGGAGCGTTGTCCTCAGAAATGGTCCTTGTCAAACGTGAATTCGGATTAGTCAAATTTCAATGCAAATATTGAACATTGAATAGAAAACTAAAAAGCAAAAAGAACCAGCTTTAAAATTAATACTAATATGAAATATATCATCTCATTTTCTGGTAGCTTTTAGGACATTTCTTAGGCAGAATACCAAGAGCCAACTAGTGACAAATTTTCCCTTTTTTTGGTCTCTCTGATATCCAGTACCTACTGCAATTGTCCTCCCCATAAAGACGATTTCATTCTGAGGCTCGAACCCAAAACAATTTAGAATGGAGAAGTATATCTAATTTAACAGCAATCATTGGTGGTGGGATTTTTGCACTGTCTATTTGAGTGAATTTTTCGAAAGAAAAAACAACAACGTAACCATTGGTGGGTTCTTTGCATTGTGTATTTGAGTGATTTTTTTTTAAAATAAAATAAAATAAAATAAATAAACAAATAAAACAATGACTACCACTTTGAGTTGTGATCGGTTATATGAAATCTTACTAATCATGTTGTTTCAATTAAGTTCATTTCAGACTAATATTATATATTATTATTTTTTTAAAAATACAAATAAAAGCTACCAAAACCAAAAGTTCTCTATTTTTATTGTTAGAAACTTTGGCAATGCAGCTGAACTACTGTCACAATTATTTATTGAAGATGCTGAATTGTAAAAATTTGTTGAATTGTCTATTTTTTCTCACTTGTATATTTATCCTACTAAGGTGGCTTTGAACAATTGTGGACCTAATGACACCTGAACCATGACTTATGTTTGGTAGAAATGTGAAAAAGAGTCAAACCACTAAAGAAGGATTTGAAAAGATGCTAGAATAGTATTGTAATACTTAATTAGTAATTGGAACAAAATATTTGGTCTAATTAATATTCCTTTTATCCATTTTAGGAAAGGTTCTCATTTCATGGGCAGTTGAATATTAATGTTAAAAATGACTTATATGACAATAATTGAAGTTAAAGCAAAGGTTCAATTTCTTTATCCGAAAGCAGGTGGAATAAGGAATAATGACTTGCACACTTTAGTAATTTGCTTCAAATTACGCATTCTTTCTCAAAAATAGTTGTGATGTTTTTCTTTTTGTGTGAACTGGATTTAACATGTTAAGCTTCTTTTTTTTTTTTTGGTTGGGGGGTGGGGGGGTGGGGTGATATATAATCATAGGTAAGTTATTTTTATTTTATGAAATTAGTATAACTAGGATTTTGGTATAGATATACATACAGATTGGTGTCATGGCTAAGTACTCCTCCATCATAAGGTTGGATTAATATTTGTAATCTGTGTTTGGCTAAATTTCTGATTTGCTTATTTAGAAAAGTATTTTTTCAAAACAAAATATTTTTGAAGATCAGTAACAGTTTCTATTTGCATAATCGATTAGGCATCAAAATAAGATAAATAAACAAAAGGAAGAAGAGAATGGTTCCTCAATATGTAGATATATAGCTAGTCTTCTAATTTTTATTTCTCCTATTCATGGATTGGGATCTTTTAGAAACAGCATAAAACATGTTTAATTGTTTTTTAAGAGCAAAAATATTATCACTCAATAATGGACATATAATTGTATACATGAACATTTGCAATCCATTAATTCATTTTAACCTTTTGGAATATTAATGTGAAAGTGGAGGGGTCAAAGTTCATTCTTCTTTTATAATCTTTGATGATTTGTTATAAGAATATGATCCATATCTTTGATACAATAAAATTGTTGAGAATCAATCAACTATAGATGCACACGTGGCCATATTTTGTTCCTTATATTTGACACGCTCACAAAGAATTAGATTCAAATCCCCTAAGTCAGCCAATCTAAATTCATGTTAGTAAAAATAATATTCATATAATTGAATATATTTAAAATTACCACTTATTTATAGAGAATAAACACTGTTAGAATTCTCCTTAAACTATATATTATGTCACTCTACAACATGCGTTAAAAGAAAAGTTTACAAGATAAAATTTATTGAGGTGAAAATTATTTACACTCTCCAACTTTACTTTAAATATTAAATTCTCCCCTCAACTTTAAAAAATAATCATTCTTGCCCTTTTTCCTAATTAAATTTTTTAAATATCTATTCTACTCTTACATTATCAACTATTATTTATTTTTTAACTTCTTTACATATTTTTTTTTGGTAAGAATCTTTATATACACACACATCAAATTTCCTATAGAAAAAAGTATTATCATTATAAAAAAAATGATCCTCGCTCCTGTGGAGAATTGATTATAAATGTGATACCCTTGATGCAATAAATCTTCCGCAACAACAGAAGTCACTAGCCACCTGACCCTTCGCAGGAGGGTTCACGCCTCGTGGAAGTAAACTCATTGGTGTGACAAAGCGTTGTAATTGCGGCTCCCCAGGTACAAATTAACCTTCGTAGGAGCAGGTATGCAGTCCCTAACTAGCCTAACTCCGCAAGTACGATCCCCCACATGAGTGACTTCCTTTGTCAGCCAAGTTTTGTAAGTGCGGTTGCACCAGATATCAACAACAACCAACATATCAAATATAAAATCGACCCTTAAAACTCACACGATACTCTATGACCACAAATTGATATGCTATCCCATTGAAAATGACATTTTGTACTCAATAAAATCTACAAATCACTGAACATAGATCGTCTGAACTAAATGTTGACTAAAGTCAAATATATGCCGTAAACTTTCAACTTTTCAACCAATTACTCAAAATCAATCGAAACTCCTCGAAAATGAACCAAAAATTCTACTAACCCAAAATTCACATTTCAGAGCTAATGAAACTGTCGAATTTTCATACGGCCTCGTTGTCATCTAATATTGACTTAAGTCAACTATACTAACTTCCAAATCTCTCAAAATGAAAAACTTGCATACTTCTCAATCGATTACCTAGAAAATTGTCTCCCACATAAACAACTACCATCACGGATAAAAAGGTGCATTAAAATTGAAAAATCACTACTATAAAAGTTGTTACAATATACATAATGCATGTAAAAGTAAAAGCAATCATAAAACTATCATTAGATCATGCAATAAACTTATAAAAAAATTATTTTATTTTAATGTTAATGAACCTAAATAAAAATTTATAAAATACATATATAGGTTTTAAAAAATATTATATATAATATAAAGATATTATATATAGATGGAGGATTGAAAATGACAAGGGTACAATAGCCAATTATTTTTAAGTTGAAGAGGAAATTTGATTTTTAAGTTAAAGTTGAGGAGTGTAAATAATTTTTATTCACTTCCTTGATATTTATTTTTTTCCATTAATACAAAAACAAAAACTCCTTATTGTCACTCATTCAATTAAAGTTCTTAGAAAAGAATTCTTGAGGGTGGTTCTCACGTAATTGAGTTAATTTTTCAGATGATCACTTAATAAATAGTTATTATTTCAAAAAGTCAATTTAAAAAAAAAAATTAGAATTAAGAAGAAAGATAAGTTTATGAGTGACCACGTCAGTAATTAATTGAGTGACCACGTCAGTAATTAACCCACATAATTATATAAAAATATCATCCTCACTCACTCACCTTCCAACCTACCAATGAGAGAAAAGAAGATTTAGTTTGCTCTTTTCAAGATTTGATCCAAAGGAATACAAAGAACAATTTTTTAAATTATTTTAAACATGTACACATATATAAATTTAACTTAAGACCTAATCCATTATACATACCTTATAGAAAGATTTGGGTAGATAAGATTCCACAAATTTACTATGATATTTCTTGTACACCCTAAAATTGACACGTTAATTACATATGAGGGACAAAAGTGGTGGTTTGATTAGTTGTTCAATCTTAATAATGTATGACTATACTTAAATAACGTATCTTAATCCATTAATTAATCAAATTTAACAATTTAATTGTTATGCACGGTCTTAATTAGCATAAAGATTAAAAGAAATCTGGCAAGACATTCTTTCATAAGGTTATCTTGGTTAGGTCAATTTTAACAAATTAATAAAAATAACAAAAATGACTTAACTTCTTTGACAAGAGCTCAAAGCCGGAGCCAAGATGCAGCTCTTCCATAGGATTCATTTGAATTCAATATTTTGTTAAAAAAAAGTATAAATATATACGAATGTAAACACATTAAAATTTTAACATATATTATATATCCAACTCCATAATTTTAAAAATGTACAATGAATTTACTGCTAGGTACTTTAGGATCTATTTGGTTTGAAACCAAAACATTCCGAAATTATAATCTTAGATTAAAACCAGACTACAATCTGAATAGAGTTCATCTCATGCACCTTCTATATGAAATAAATTATTTAGATTACAGTCTTGATTTTAGTGTTGATTTTATCTAATGGCTTATACCTACGATCAAATATGTGATAAGTTCAATTCAAAATTCTAAACTGGGTTAATCCACCTAATTTCTTCAACTAAACTATCCCTAAAAGCAGTACTAATCAAGTTTAAATTTCGAATATCGGCCTATATTCAACATAATTAAATCAATATTCAATTAAATCTTTTATGTGTATGAGTCAACCCCATATGGATCCAAAAAGGTGATTTGCTTCAACATCAGGTAAAACTTTGTTCCTATATGTAGTTGACTTTTATAATTTTGAGAGTCCCCATGATGATAATTCTTGGAGAGGCCCTATTAATGTGGGGGTGGTTTTTTTTTTTTTTTTTGGGGATAGTGACTTGTTTGTATGTGTTTTTAAGGAGAGACAAAATATGGGTTGACTGAACATGAAAGGTGGAGCTGTTGAAAATAATGCCAAATTTTTTTGTGTCAATTTTCTATTAGCAAAATTCCAAGTAGTCCGTGACCAAATCTTGATGGAGTTTTTCACAGAAGTCAACCCTTTTTTGGCCATTGATTTAGTTTTTGGTCACGCTATATGTATTATGATGGAACCAATCAAGTTTGAAAGGTCCGTGCTTTTGCCTTAAGAGTTGTTTAGTGTACTCACCCTTCAAAGAATTGACTACACAACAAACCTAGTTTCTTCTAGTTAAAATGTGAGGGGAGTTGGTGGTGGGTGGTGGGTGGGGGTGGGGGTGGGGGAGAATAAATTTAGTTAATTACTTGGGGCTGTGAATGTAAAATGTCAAAAAATCGGCCTAAGAAAAAGACACAAACAAACTCCCATCATATCCAATATCACATTTTATGAATTGAAAGAAGAAGTCAACTCATTTATCATCTCCTCTAGTAGATCGAACTCGGAATCAAAATAAGTCAACAAATTAAAAAAGTGACCAAAACAAATTATCTATTTAAAAAGTTACCAAAATAGGTTAAACGTAATAAATTATTACGTTTTTTACTTTTTCCTTAACGGTCATGTTGACTTTTTATAAAACGTAATAAATTATTACGTTTTACATATTTATTTGTAAAACGTAATAATTTCTTACGTTTTGTCAGAAAAATATATAAAACGTAAGAATTTATTACGTTTTACACGAAAATTGAAGTAAGAAAAGACGATGATTAGTCACCTTTTCTAAAAATTTATAGTAAAACGTAAGAAAAACATAAAATGTTCACTTTTTGCAGCAAACTTAAAAGACGTTATCCCCAACCCATTTTCTTTTCTCAATAAGCTTAGGAGACAAAAGAAGATCCAAAGACAACATGGACTAATAGTCCTAACACAAAAAACAGGCACACCAATCTCTAGGTTGTTCAAATCCGAACCGTAACCGTTAATCCAATCGCAAAATTAGTTTATTGACTAATTAATAATGGGTTATTAAATTAATGGTTGGAGAATGGATAAAATTTTTATAATTAATGACTTATTGGTGTGGGGACGGATTACTCAATTTTCTTATCGGGTAAACCGTTAACCCATTAAGAATTATTATAATTATATTTTTAACCCTAGATATATAAGTATCTTTTGTCAATCCAACATATAAAACTCCATTTATTATTTTATTCACTTCTTAGTTTAGAAAATAACATGTCACTTCTTATAACATCTAACCATAAAGTACAGTCAGACTCCCTAAAATGTAAAGAAAATCTGAAATTAATTCTTAAACCAAAACATAAAATTATTCTTGACAACACAAAGGACTGCAATTAAAATGAAACAACCCAAATGTGTCCTTCAAAAAGTTTTATATAAAACATAAAAATTCAAATAATATTAAAGTTTTAATTTTTTTTCGTCAATCCAGTAGTTAAAAATATTTTTACATACAATTTAGGTCTAGAAGAAAATTCTTATTTGATTCTATGTTTTAACCTATTAAATAACTACACGAACAAAACTCAAGAAGCCTAAAAGATTGATAAATAGATCAATCATAATATACAAACAACTTAGTCGGTGAAGAAACGGAGGAACTACCAATAATCGCTTCATATTTCATTCTCTTAAATTTATCCATTACACCATCCGATAACCGTCCGTTAATTGCTAATCCGATATGGAACGAACCGTTATCTTATTGAGTGGCTAGGGATTATTATGTTTAAAAATCGATAACCAATAAGCCGAACCGCTAAGTATAATTATCCAACCGATCCAACCGATAAGCAGTTTTAAAATAGTACTCCTCATTTTAATTTCTTTTATACCAACCATTGATTGAGCCAATAAGTACTCTTTCTTTTGAGAGTTTTTTAAGGTTTCATGTCTTATATAGTTTTAAAATAGGACTCCTCCTTTTAATTGAGATAGAGTAAGGCCAAACGTGAAGTGATTGGAGAGCAATAGTAACCAGCAGGTCACTTATTCAAATTTAGTCGAGCTCCAATGTCGATACTGAACACTTCAAATTGTAATACAAATAAATAAATAAGAGAAGATATATATACAAATTTACATCAAAATAAGAAAAAAAAATCTCAAGTTTACCTCAAATTAAAAGGAGCAATTCTCGAAATTACTAATGGCCTCCTTATACCTACAACCAGTGATGAAAAAATTTAATGATAAGCCAAACAACTAATAAATAAAAATCAAATCTCCTAAAAACTTAATCCCACGAATAATCCTCAGAACATAGTACACGTACTTTTTTAACCATAAAGCATAGATAAAGAAATCTTTAATTGATAAGATAATTAACTGTTATGAATTCAGAATGACCTATCAATGTTTCGTAATGAAATGCGACGATCCAAATGATTTGTCCACAAATATAAATAAGTCAATTTTATTACTAATTATCATGAATTCAGAATGACCAATCAATTTCTCGTGACAAAATGTGACGATCTAAATGATCTGTCCAAAATTATAAATAATTCAGTTTCAAATCACTAATTGTATACGAAATACTCACAAAGAAATTTCTCAATTTATAATTGTTTATCAAAAATATATCAATTATTATTGTAAACTTCAAAATCAATCTAAAATTTAAGAAGACATACCTCTAGACAAATTTACTTCAAGAACCTGCAATTTTGATAAAGAATATGAATGATATATGATATAAAAGAAAATTATTAAGAAAGAAAACCTAGAAATACAGAAGCAACATTGATGATAGAGTTCATTAATGAGATTGTGCAATGATACTTTTTTTTATATATATAGAAGACCCTAAACCAAAAAAAAAAATTAAAAAATTAAATATTCTCTAAACCAAAAAGAAATTAAAAAAGTAAATATTACAGAATTCTAACACCTAAAAGAAAGCTAAAACATGAAAAAAATATAAATAAAAAGACAAATAGACTCCTACTTATAGAGAAAAACATTACATAAATCACATTAAAAAAAAAGTTCAAAATGACAAACAGAAAAAAAAAGTCAATTTTTATGGAAGTAGCATCTATACGTATAAAATTTGGCATGAAAAATTTCTTCTTTAAGAAAACAACTAAATTTATAAAAATTTGTCATGGACAAATAATTTTTAAGAAAACAACTAAAAACTATACTAACAATAAACAGAGAACCTGAATCTCTATTTTGGATCACCTGATTTTCAACAAATTTAATAATCAAAATTTAGTATATTTTTTTTATTAGGATTCCATATGTATGCTACTGGTTAGTTCTTTCCATATATTTCAAAAGTTTAAAATTTCTATCCCATATATTTTAGGAGTGTTTAATTTCTATCCATATATTTTTAGGAATCTTAATTTGATTAAATAATAATAATAAAAAGGGTGAAAAGATAATTTTGTCTATTGAGGAGATTTTTAATGAAGGGTGAAAAATTCAAATCACTTTTCTAAGGGCATTCACACTTTTAATATATTATAAATATAGATTATATATATATATATATATATATATATATATATATATATATATATATATATATATATATATATATATATATATAAAACCTTTCTTCATTAAATAATCTACTAAAAAAATAAAATAAAAAATTAATTTTATCTCTAACTTTTAAAAACATCCTTATGTGAGTATGTGACTCCTCTCAAATTTTAAGATCCAAACTAATTTTCTTTGATTAAGATTTTTTATATACCTTTTGATTATTTTTTGAGTTGATAATCATTTTTTATGTAGTAATTTAATATAATTTTTAAATATGTAAATTTTGTAAGTTTTCAATGGTCTGATGCTGTTATAATCCGTCAGCCTCGCTACCTTTAATGCTGTGCGATTGAATGTTGAAGTAGTGCCATCTTAAGTATTGGGCTTGGTTGGAGTTGGTTTAGTAGGGGGTGCGGATCTATGCGGATAACTAACTTGTGAAATAGATCTATTATATGTATAATGAATCTATTTTTCTTTGTGCGTGGATATTTCTTAAATTTTGTTTCAATATCTTTTAATGATTGAAATAGATCTGTTATATGTATAATGAATCTATTTTTCTTTGTGCGTGGATATTTCTTAAATTTTGTTTCAATATCTTTTAATGATTTATTCTTTTCGTAAGATGTATTCATTAATTTATGTAGTTTATTAATTTATCCTGTAGTAATTGCAGAGTTATAGATTTCTGTATAATAATTTATCCTAATTGTACTGTAATGTATATCTAATTCTAGATTTTCAATGTTATTTATTATCTTGTGTTGTTCTTCTCGTAGCGAGTTTTTTAAATTATATAAACTATCACATGTACTTTTTTCTAAATTTTCTAAAGTTTCTTCTATCCATATTAATTTTTCTTTTAGATTCTTCATTATTTTTCTAATTTGATTTCTATAATTAATTTCTTTATTAAGATTATCTTGATTTTCTCTAGTTTTTCTAATATATTCTAACATCTCTTAATCTGAATAATATTCATCTGGGTAATTATCCAGATATAACTGTGCTATCCAATTTATAGTTTCAATTTCATAGTCTAATACTTTTTCTAATATTATTTTCTTAATATCTATAATTTCTATATCTCTAAGTATATATAAGATTAAGACTTTAAGATTATCTATCATTTAAAATTGACTAAATATTTTATTATAATTTTTTGTAGTTGTTTGTTTTAGTCTTAGTAGTTCTTGCATATTTTCATTAAGAAATTCTATATATTTTATATATTTAGTTTCCATGTATTTGTCTAAATTTACCTTCATCTGTTTTCCTATTAACTGTATGTTTCTCATATCTTTTTCCAAAATTTCTAGATATATGTAATTTATCATGGTAAGTATTTGTAAGAGTAGTTAGGTAGGTATGGTATGTAATTTATTCTAGTCATATAATATTTACCAAATATTTTTTCTAATATGATTTTTCTTATATCTACTACTTTTATATCCTTAAGTGCATACAAAATAAGTATTTTAAATTTGTCTACCATTACCTCAGATAAATAATTATTCATTTTCATAAAATTGTTATTTTCAAAATATTCCCTTCAATCATGTACATAACAAAATATGGTCATCTTAGATTACTATATACTAGATTATTCTTAAATAACATGTTCTTCGGTCACTATTAGCATGGTAATTTGGATATTTTTCCCTTAAACAACGCCTCTACTCTGGTTACTCCTCACCACGGCTTCTTGCCTCATTGGTTTCACCTTTAGGATGGCATAGTTCTTAGGGATTTTTCTCCGTTTCCACTTTGCTAATGAACTTCTTAACATATTATTCTTCGAATAATTGTACTATAAAGTAACTAACATGAATTTATTTTATCATACCATGATTGTTGGGAATTATGAATTTAGCTATTCATAATCATAAATAAATATACCTGTTCGGGTAGGTTTGATATTTCTGAGGTTTGTTCTTCCATAGCTTTTTCCATTGAAATAAATCTGTTTTTTAATAACTAAGCAAAATATTTATTGCGGACAGGAAAGAGTATTTGTGCTTCAACACATGAAGACTTGCCTTGCAATGCCTTCGGTTCCTCTTATTTATAGACTGAATGAATCTTTACAAAAGTATTCACATTTCTTTCACGTTTTCTAAAATTAGTCTAAAAAAATCTCCTAATGAGACAAGAATTATTAATGCTATAGTCAAAAAGCCTAGAAAGTCTAAAAAAGGCTAAAAGTCTAAAAATCTAGCCTATACAAAAACTTTACGTAAAATGAATTTAATATCTTGTCTTCTATTATTACTCCGTTGATATCTTCTCGTTATCGTATCTGCTGCTTTTCCATATCTCCATTATTGCTTTGTATCTTCCAGCTGGCATGCTTATCTTCTTGATTCTTTTATTCTAGGTGGTCTTCTGGGATAATATTATCTTCTCCATTATATCTCGAACATTGATGGTTTGGATATTTATGTCCAATTATCTTGCAATATCTTGTCAATAATCCGTCTGAAATAAATCTTCTCTTAATTGCTCTTGCAGTAGATTGTTTTTCTGGGTTAAGTAATGTCATTATCCATTGCCTAACATCTTTCATATCTGCTTGTCGTAGTTCTTTTGAATTTGAATAAATCATCTGATGGTCTCTTAAATAATAGCTCCATATTGGATTTCCATTGGTATAATTATTTGCTAATTCTTAAATAATTGTAGCTAGTCCAATGAGTCGTTTATTTACGTAGAAATCAGGTACCTCAATTCTGGGTATCTCTGACTGTTGCATAATATCTTCAGGTATAATCATATCTCTGGTTAATCCTATTTTTACAACTTGTATAACTGGTTTTATTTTGTCGTATAATATCTCTGCTGGTGCAGTATAACACTTTATATAAAATAGATTTCCTTTGGTTATTCTTTTATAGGTGGTGAATATTTTATGTAATTCTTCCATAGTTGTTAGTTCTTCTCCGTCTTGGGTGTATATGGTATTTAATAATCCATAGTCAAAACAAGTTTTTATTAAGCTTGGGTTGGTTTTGGGTAGTGCAATTAGCTTGTTGTAACCTTGTAATTTTTGGGTTATATAATTTGTGTTTGGTTCTTTGATATTTGTAGCTCTGGGGTTAAGGTTTAGGAAAGTTTGTACTTTGTAGATATTTTCTATGTATTTTTGGGCTGTATAGTTGTAAACTTTTTTATCTTGGTTCAGACTATCTCGGTATGTGGTAATTTGTGGGGGTATGAACAAGGGGTCTTTTTGTGTTTTTGGTATAAATGGTTTCGCAAATATCTTATTCATATTCATGTTCTGATATCTTTGTCTACTAACTCCTCTGCTTGTACCTGCAGAAGTAGATTGATAAGCGTTATGGATTTTATGAAGTGTCCCATCGTCTCCTTCTAGCTCTGGAACTTTAATGTCTTCCGATCAACATAGCTTTGCACACTGCTGAGTTAGCTGATTTGTAGCTATAGACTTCAGTTTAACTTCATTAGTCTTTAGCTTTTCTATTTCATTACCCATACTGTCCACTTTCATTGAAAGCGTAGTTAGGGTGTTGAGTATTTTTTCTAGAGTATCTTCTTCTATTATATCAGTCTGTGTAGCTTTGTCTTGATATGTAATCTGCAATAACATTTTTGTTAGTACTAATTACTTCAATTATAAATGTGAAATTTAATATATTCAAGACTAGTCTCCGAATCTCTTTTGTTGTAACTGAATTTTGTATTTTCTTTGTTAACCACCAACGTACCTGTGTATTATCTGTTCGTACAATAAACTTGTTATATACAATAAATGGCTCAAATGCTAACAAACATTTATATAATGAACATAATTCTTTCCTATTTATTTCTCATTTTATTTCTGTTTCATTGAACGTACCTGAGTAGTATCTACAATGGTGTTCTAATTTTTCTGCTTCATATCGGTATTTAAGTACTCCTCCATAACTACATTCACTAGCATCTGCTTCTACTATATATATAAATTTTCTATTTTCATCTGAAAATTGTAGTTTTGGTAATTCTTTACAAAGTAATTTTATTTTCTGAACTTGTTTTTTATCTTTTGCATTATAGTTATATTCTACATCCTATTTTATTTTTTTCTGTAGTGGTTTTAAAGTTTCTGCTAATTTTGGAATATATTCTCTTACTTGGTTTACTAATCCTAAAAATGATTGTAATTTCTTTTTTGTATCTAATTCTTCTTTCGAATTTATTATTTTTTGTATTATATGTTGTTGCATTTTTACTCCACTCTTATCTATTTGTATTCCTAAAAATTCTATCTGATTTTTCATAATTTCAGCTTTCTTTTCGCTTAGACTTATTCCCGATTTTTCTATTATATCTGTAAATTGTCCTAATAATTTTAAATGTTCTTCTTTAGTTTTTGTATATAATAATATATCATCTATGTATACTCTACAATTAGATAATTGTTTAAAGTAACCATCCATAAAATGTTGATATCTACCTGGTGCATTTTTACATCCAAATGGTAATACGTTCCATTCATAAAATCCTTGTGGTACCGTAAATGCGGTTAATTCTTTAGATTCTTCTTCTAACTTTAAATGGTAAAATCCTGAATTACAATCAAATTTACTAAAATAATTATATCCCTGTATTTGTCTTATTTTTAATATCTTATTTGGTATTGGATAATTATATGTCATAGTCTTTGCATTTAAATTTCTATAGTCAATCACCATTCTACTTTTTCCTCTTTTTTGTTCACTATGTTTATTTACAATAAATGCTGGACTATTATGTTTACTATTATTTTTTTGTATATATTGTTTTTCTAATAATTCATCTATATGCATTTTAAATTCTTTTAAATCATCAAAATTATATGTTAATGGTTTCTGGGTTATTATGCTATTTTTATCTATTAATTCAATTTTTATAGTAGTTTTATGTTTTTTCCCATCCTTTTAATGGATCTTTACTATAAAATTGTTCTAATTTTTTCTTAATTATTTCTATTTTATTTATTGAAAATATAGTTATTTCTGTTTTATTTATCAAAAATACAACTAGTTCTATTGTATCTTCAGTATTTTTTATATTTTCTAACTTTTGTGTAATTTTTTCACTTCCTTTTATCCAGTCAGTTTTCTTTCTTATTTTATTATTAACTCTTTTTGCTCTTACTTTCTGTTTACATGGTGTTGTAAACCAACAGTCTGTTCTAGTTATTATATGTGGGTATAATTTATCTAAAAACGTCATTCCTAAAAGTATATCTTTTGATGTTAGTTCATAGTTATAAATTTCTTCTATTGTTAATATCTTGTCCCATACTTGTATTTTTACATTCCTAGCTTTATAAGTAATTAAGCTTCCTTCATTATTAAATCCTTTAACTACTATTGGTGTTTTTAATTTATCCCATTTGCTTTCTGGTAAGCAATTATATCTACATAAATTAGCTTCTGTTCCTGTATATATCATAGGCGTGTAATATCTACTGTAATATCCTTCTACTACTATTTTCATTAATACATATATTTTCATTTTATGTTAAGGCTCTTCTTAAGAATAATTTCTCTCTGTTATATGTTAAGGTTAATTGTGTATGTTCTATATTATATGGTTTTACTTGTTCTAGCCATTTTATTCCTAATATTATGTCTGCTTTTTGCATTTCTTCCTTTACTTCAAATTCTATTTTTATTTTTCTAATTCCTATTATTATTTCTTTTTCTGCTATATTTTTACTATTTATTAAACTTCTTGGTAGATCTGCGCATACATCATTATCAGTTTTTATTTCTTTATTTTTTACTAGATATTTTGGTATATAATTTTCTTCTTGTCCTGTATTTAAGAGTATTAAATATTCTTTTTCATTTACCTTTCCTGTTATGTAATATTGGTTTAAATTATTTGTTGAATTTATTTCATAACTTGTTTTTTTTGATGAGCTTGATGATTTTGTTTTTTCATCAGCTATTCTTTTCGTTGTACTTATTCTATCATTTACTATTTCTAATTTTTCTTCTATATCTATGTCTCTATAGCTATAATCATTATAATCTATTGTTTTTATAATTTGTTCGAATGGACTTTCTATTCGTATTTTGTTAATCTTATTTTTTCCTGTTATTTTGTGTTTTGTTGTTAATACATATAAATTTTTGTATCTTGTTGTAAATATTTTACTTCCTGGGGTTAATTCTATTCCTGATATTTACCAATATAATACTAATGATTTATCTATATTTTTATCTGTTACCGCTACTGAATAATTTGCACTTATTATAAATTTAAATTTTTGGTATATTAAATTTCCTTTTATGGCAGTTATTATGCTTTTTTCTATAGGTTTTATAATTCTATCATCTGCTAAATATAATTTTATTGGTGTATCTATTCCTTCTCTAAAACATGCTTTTATTAATATCTCTGTACCTCCAAGGTGTACATATTTTATTGGGTCTCTACTTTTTATATCATTTATCTCTTTATTAATTATTTTTTTTGTTACTAGTGGTATACTAGCTTTACCTTTTGCATATCTACGGTCTATTACATATTTCTTTTGGCATACTACATAATATTTTAAATATTTTTTCTACACTTAAGTCTAATTCTTTTCCTTTTATTTCATCAAATATGTTACTGTCAAATATTATTTTTTGTTCTGTTCCTTCATCATTTAAATATTCTTCCTTTGTTATTATTTTTATATCTTTTTCAGTTATTTGATTCATCTATTTCACTATCTATTTCATTATCTGTTTCATTTTCTGAAATTTCATATATACTATCCTCACTTTCTAATTCATAATCTATATAATCTATCTGCATATATTCTGTATTATCTATTTTTATTTCTGATATTTGTTTATTTTTTGAATTTTTAGGTAATTTACAATCTCTAGCTAAATGTCCTAATTTTCCACAATTATAACAAGTACATTCTTTTATAGATTTCTTTTTTCTATATGGTCTTTTGTATTGATAATTTTTTACATAATATCTTTTTCTTGGTTCTTGTATTTATATTTTGATTTTTTATATTTCTTATATTTCTTATGTCTTTTTCTTTTCTTATAATATCTTTCTTCACATCCGAATTGGGGTGCTATTTTATCTTTGTAGCATGCTAAATTTCTTATCAATGTTTTTTCCAATTTTTAATTCTTCTCTATATTTTTCACATAAGTTTCTATACCATTGTTGTAAAAATTTTATTCTTGCTCCTAGAGTATCTACTATTTTTGCTTCTTCCCAACTCTTTATTATCTTTGAACTAAATAGTTCGGGTAATTTATTAAAATATAATTTTCTTATTTCTTTACTTTCTTCTATATTATATGCTCCTTTATAATAATATTCTTTAAATGCGCAAGTATATTCATCTATATAACACATATTACATATTGCTAATTTTAACATTAAATTCCTATTTGTATCTTTTTCTTCATCTTGTTCTTCTTCTATTGTTGTCATAGTACCAAATTCATCTTTTATAGCTGTTTCATATTGTTTTAATAATTCTATAGGTGTTAGTTTAGTTGTTGTTGATGATGTTCCTTCTATAGGTTTATTAGTTCTTAATACCTTCTTGCTATTTTCAGTTAAATTTGAAAACCATAATTTCACTGTTCCTATTAGTGTTCTTTCTATATATTCTGGTGCATCTGTTATGTTTATATTATTATCTAATAATTATTTTGTCATATATCCTATCCATAATTGTATTGTTTTTTCTATATCTATTACACAGTCTAAGTCTAAAAAGTTATAATTTTTATTAACTATTTGTTTTGGTGTCCATTTGTCATATTCATTCTTTAGATTATATCTTTTAAAATTATTCTTATAATATGTAGGTTTTCTTATTTCTGATGTTCTAGGTATTATATTTTCATCTTCTTTTTTATCAAGAGTATTTATTTCTGTGTTGATATTTTCTAAGTTTTCTTCATCAATTACTTCTTGTTTTTCATTGATTTCTAAATTTTTTGTATTTGTTAATATTTCTGTATATGTTTCACTATCTTCTGAATCATAATTATCTGTCTCTTCAACATCTATATTATTTATTTCTAATTCCTTGTTTCTTATTTCTTTATTGTTTATTTCTAATTTTTCTTTAAATTGATTTATCTCGTTTAGTAATTTTTGTTCTTTATCTTTTTCTTCCTTTTCCCTTTGTCTTTCTTCATACAAATCTTTTAACATTTGTAGTTCTTTTTCTAATTCAGCAATCCTACTATTTTTAGTTTCTTCTATTTTTCGTATTTCTTCTGTAGTTTGTTGTTTTATTTTTTCTATTTCTTTTTTCCTATCTATTTCTTCATTTTCTCTTTCTATTCTTACCATAGCTGTCAATTTATCTTCTAATTTTAATTCTTCTTTTTCTAACATTAAATATAAATGTTCACCTATTTTCTTATATCTTCTTCCTAGATTAGAAAATACTATTTTTATTTTTAATCCTTCGTGATTTTCATATATTTTTTCATTTATTATAAATTCTTCTTTGTTCATTTTATTGTGAATAGTTTATGTTGATATATATATTCTAAACTATCTATTTGTGATTCTAATTTTGATATTTCATCTTTTTGTGTATTTATTGAGTTTTCACTAACTACGGCAAATATATTATAATGTAGTTTTTCTATTCTTATTTTTAATTTTGTACGTTTTTCAGAAATAATTTGTTTTAGTTCTTTGTATTTTTGTACTTTATTCATTTAAACCATATTTATAATATCTTGGTGGATATCTAAATCTAATTTTATCATAATTAGGCGGTATGTGTCTCATTCTTCTAGATTTTAAATGGATTATTAATTTTTCTTCAATACTAGATATTAAGGTAATTAGGTAGGCTAATCTTTGTGGGTTTTCTTTTGTTTTATTTAGATCTATATATTCTGAATAATTACTAATTAAGGATTCTTTAATTTTTCTAAAAGCTTCTCTATTTTTAAATGGTCTTCTCATAACTAATTCAATCCAATCTAAATTCAAACATATATGCTACCCTTAAGAATTTCATGATAAAGTGTACTGTCAAAATCTAACAGTTAAAATAAATTGTACTCCCTTCGTTTAAAAAAAGAATGATCCACTTTTTTTTTTAGTCCGTTTCAAAAAGATTGACCTATTTTCTTTTTTTGCAATACTTTAATTTTAACTTTCTATATGACATATTTAGGACCACAAGATTAAAGAGTATTGTAGTATATTTGACACAACTTTAATTTAAGATCACAAGATTTAAAAGCCTTCTTTATTTTCTTAAACTTTATGTCAATTCAAAGTAGATCATTCTTTTCTAAACAGAGGGAGTAATATATAAATTGGGAAGAGAGAGAGTAACACTTTATTTGAAGTAAGATAATTTGGGACTTTGAAAGTATTTGCCAAGTTGGTTGGATTTAAAAATATAATCTATGCTTTTGTGAATATAATAATCTGATGTTAGTGTTGTGCATGGTGGTGATGATCTATGACAAATAAATTAGTGCTTTTCTGTTTTCATCGGGCAACGGATATTCAGTGTAATAGTGAAACTTTGAGAAAAGAAAATGAGATGGGGACCACGTCTTTTAAGTTTGCTGCAAAAAGTGAACATCGTATATTTTTCTTATGTTTTAGTACAAATTTTCAGAAAAAGGGACTAATTACTGTCTTTTCTTACCTCGACTTTTATATAAAACGTAATAAACTCTTACGTTTTATGTATTTTTCTGATAAAATGTAAGAAATTATTACGTTTTATAAATAAATATGTAAAACGTAATAATTTATTACATTTTATTGAAATTCAACTCCGTTAGTTGACCGTTAAGGGAAAAGTAAAAAACATAATAAATTATTACGTTTAACCTATTTTGGTAACTTTTTAAATAGGTGGTCTATTTTAATCACTTTTTTAATTTTTTAGCTTATTTTTGTTCCGAGTTCTCGTAGATTAGTACAGTTTAGGAAATATCTAAATATAATTCACTAGCTTGCATATTATATTTAAACCTTATTTGTTTTTATTAAGATTAATTCATTTAAATCTAAATATGCATTTAGGTGATTTTTTCTATTTGTCCTAGTTTTGATGGACAAAGTTATTTGATATCTTTTGATGGCAGGAGGTGGAGGTTTCTCATGAATTTAATCGAGATGCGTGTAACCTAGTCTCAACACCACATTTAAAAGAAATATGCATATAAAATTTAAATATTAAGGTATGTATTAAGATTCAGATATTTAAGTATGAATACTAAAGCAATAATACTATTAAAATTTACGGAAAAGAATCTAAAATGCCCTTCGACTATGTGAAATGGTGCAAAAATATCATTCGTCTACCTATTGGAACTAAAATGCCTTTTCTGTTTATCTATTGGGCCTAAAATACCCTTTTCGTCTACCTATTGGGACTATTTTACCCTTTTATTTAAGAAAAATTACATAATATCACAACTTATCTTTATTAAACTACATAAAATTCCTATCCTTTTTATTAATATTAACCAAATAAATAGTGCACAATATCAATTTTTTGTCGTTCTAAATTAATCTGATAAATAAGAAAAAACAGAATAAATAGTCATTTTTAAAAAATTATTACATATTCATAGCCGTATTAGTTGGTTTTCGGATATAGCATATAAAATATTTACTTTTATAAAAAATTCTAATATATAGAAAAATAGTTATTTATTAAATTCTCATATTTCTTATTTATTGCCCATTTTTATGGAAGCCCCGATTCATTCAATTTTTATATATTGTATCAAAATTTTATGTTTTTTATTTTTATTGTCTGCTTTCACAATGTCTCCATAAAAATATATGGTATATTTATACCATAAAAATTCATGATATATTGATATATTATACAAATTATATCTATATCATAAAAAAATATGGTATAATTATATCATACAAATTATATTTATACCATAAATACATGATATATTATATCATATAAATTATATTTATACCATAAATATACATGGTACATTTTAGATATAAAATGTTTATACTATGTAATACTGAAAATATATATTTATATTAATAAATAATTTTTTAACAAGAAAAGTACTTTCGACATAATGAGATATACCATGAATATTTATCCAATAAATTATATCAAAAATATAATAATAATTCGACTTTGACATAAATTATATTTATAGAACAAAAATGCATGATATATTTGTACGTCCAACGTAATGATTTTTATTTTATGAATATTTATCCATAAAAAATTATGGTTAACCTATTACATTAGAATTAAAAGTACACAATAATGAAATAATACTAGGTGATTAACATACATTAAAACAACAAGAAACATACACGAGCAAATAATAGAATACTTAGTATATTTAAAATATTTGAATTTTGAATACAAGAGAGAGAGAAAGATTTGAAAGCAGGGATTATCTTTTTCACTTTTAATTTGAAGATTGAAAATATATCTCTTAAATTAAGGTGAATTGATAATTAGTTATAGCATTAAATTAGGAATTATAATTATCTTTTCTGATTTTTTGAAATGACTATATATCTAAAAAAACTTTTATTTTTGTAACATTGAAAAAGTACTAATCTTTATGTAGTTATGTCTTAAGGATGACCTTTTCATTAATTTGTCTAAATGAAAGGACAAAATAGACCCAATAGGTAGACGAAAAGGATATTTTAGGCCTAATAGGTAGGTGAGAAAGGCATTTTAAGCCCAATCGATATACAAAAAGGGAATTTTAGGCCCTATAGGTAGATGAAGGGCGTTTTTGCACCATTTTACATAGTTCAAGAACATATAGGCCCTTTTCCGTAAAATTTATGATTGTGTTGCCTTTCTTGATGTCTAACTGATAATCGGACTACCATACTTTTTGCGTAATTCACCGTCAAACTTCCGCAACAATCCATTATAAAAAAAAAAGCTTATAGGCCAGCCAATTTATCCTCAGAGGCCCAGCCTATACAAGTATTTATACCATACTATGACCCATGGATATGATAATGGTTAGGATATATTACTGACATACAGAGTCGAATTTAGGATTTCAAGAAGATGGGTGCATCATTGCTTTAAAGATAAGATCTAAAATTTTATAATGATAACAAATTTGCAAGCAAAAGATAACTAATTATATAATCACAAAAAATATCATCATTTTACAATTGTACTTGACAAGACTTCATATTTTGAAAACGATCTATAATAACATAATTTCTTACAATTGCAAATATGTTACCCTCTATTTTACACACTAAACAATCATTCAAAAATTCTTCATCATTGCTATTATGTAGATCATTTTTTATGAGCTTCATTTAAGAAAACACTTTCTCCATACTTGCAGTAGCAACAAGCAAAATCAATGTCAGTCTCACAAGTAAATAAACAAGAGATCAAGTTTGATCCAATTTTATTTTTGCCATCATAATAGCAAGATCTTTAATCCCTTTCAAGTTGAGAAACTTGTTATCATACTCTCGAGTATAGAAAATAAAACTATCAAGCTGATAACTGAGATCTCGAAGTTGATTATCGCCAAACTCATTTTTATAATATTCAGCTAACTTCATTATTCAGCTCTTGCTAAAAGTGAATCAACCGAATTCAAACTAGCCATACAAGGAGTAAGTCACTAATCACAACATCAAAATGATTATTGAACTCCTGAAATTTCAAATCAATAACTACATAAAAAACTTCCACATGAAAATGATGTAAATATGAAACTTCATACCTCTTACGCTTCAACCTTGTCTTCAATTATTTTGGGAATGAAAATATCATGTTTGCCACAAAAGGAATACATTTCATCCATCAAAGACCCCATAACGTTAATGGTTTCTTGATTTTTTTTTTTGTAAAGTTTTGTTCAATTTATTTGTGAGAAGTAACATCTTGAACATCAAATGCAACAGAAAGATAAATTTAAAATTCAACATCTTGAACATCAAATGCAACAGAAAGATAAATTTAAAATCTTGAATTTTACCTAAAAGGTTTCCTGCTGCAAGTTTATCAAGATCACGTGGAGAGTCTTCTTTCATATCTTTAAAGAACATTATCAATTGAAGAAATATAATCATGAAATCTTTCAAGATCTAAAAATATGATCCCAACAAGTATCACCAGGTCATTGGAGGCCACATTTTTTATTTAATACTTGTCTAGTAAGAATTATCTAGATTTAAGCAATTCTTCCAACTTCTCAATTTGATATTGTCAAAGTAAGTCCCTTTTGTTAAAAGATGTTTCAATAGTATTTAATACATTATTGACAACATAAAAGATTTTTTTCACATAAAGAGCCACAAGTGTCAGCTGCAACTGATGAGCAAAACAGTGAATACAATAGATAGACAGAGCATCTTGTTAAATCAAAGACTTTAGGCCTTTTTTTTTTGCATATTCCTAGCTCCATCGTAACTTTAGGCCATTTTAGCGCGTGATTCAAAAGTAAAGAGTAAATTTCTTTTTACAATGATTTTGTTGATCTATCACTCACATGAGCAATACCCAAAAAGCTCTCTATCAACTCTCCAAGTTTGTTAACATATAGTAAGAATAGTGCCCTTCAATTCGTCAACTAGTATATCAAAATATTCTTCATTCAAGTTTTTAATGATAGCTTTAATAGTTTCTTCAGCACAAGCATTCATAATCTCCTGTTGAATTGATGAATAAATCATCATATCATTTTTTGAAGCATGTTGTAATATTGCTTTTTCCACATCTAGATGGATAACCCCATAAGATGTGTAATAACCTTTTCGGTTATTTTTTTATGTTTTTGCTTATGTTTGCCATTAAGGCTTCTCCATAACTGCCTCAAGTCATTTATGAATTATTGAGACCGACGATTCGATTACCGGACAGTTAGTTTGGGTTTTAGAGCCAATTTTCTATTTTGAAGTCTTCATTGGTTCTAAATAGCCACCGAATGAAAACTTCAATTAAACGATCTCGGATATCAATTTCAACTGTGCTAGCAGATCTGAAATAATAATTTTAGTATGGGTGGAACTTTGGTTTGTATTTTAATCCACCCGAGCTTATTTCGAACTATTGGTTAGAAAGTTAAAAAATTAAAATATGAGTGTGGAACCCATATTTAGTCGAAACGGCCTCGAATTTAAAATTCGACTTGTCCATCGCGTTGAAACTTTGATTTTAGGCTAGGTTGACCCTTGGTTCAAGTCGTAATGCTTCCAAACTTAATTTGGGATATTGAGCGAATTTTTATGAAAAATGAAACTATAGGTGTGGGCCACACTTTTTGCCGAAATGACCTTGAATGAAAGTTTTGATGATTCCAATGGATTTGAAATTTGGTTTACACTCAAATTTTAGGATCATATTATTTGAGTTTCATATGAGTTTCGAGGGTCAAAAATATATTTTTGACTTTGCTGTCATGGGGATGCCGCTGTTCACCGAGGGTAGACCCCAAGGCCGCGAATTTGGGCATTTTCTCTTCATCTTTGAGAGCCTAAAACCCTAAATGAGTATGATAACTCAAAATTGAGTCTTGTGGGCATCTAGGGAGCTTGGTAAACATCTTCTGTTATGATTATTATCCGAATTAAGGTAAGATTTCATCACTTTATTGGTGAAATTTCTTAATACTTGGCTCAAAATCCCAATTTATCTTAGGGCTTGATTTAGCCCCAAATTTGGTTTGTTTGCACCCATTAATTGAGGGTTATGATTCCTTGGTAATGTATGAGCATTGGGTTAACCTCAAAAATGCAATTTTCGTACGTGGGACCCACTTGGAAATTTGGGTGTCGTTTTTAGACTCGAAGCACAATACTGCAATATGGGTATCGTTAGACTCGTATTGATGAGTAGATTATGTTTTTTATAGTGTGATGGCATTTTGGGGATTATGAAGTGAAGATGAGCATGTGGTGCTTGAAGCGTGATTTTTCGGTTTGGCCTTGAGGTAGGCTCCTGTCCACTTTCCTTCATAGATGATGCATGATATGTATTGCGTGTGGATATGAATGTTAGGATTGATTATTATTAAGATATATTAGCCTTGATTATTGATATTTTGGGAAATTAGATGAGGGTCTTGGACCCGTAAGATAGTATGTTTATAACCTTGTAGACTCCTATTGTCTTCTCTCTAGTTTAGATTGAATTGTAGCATGGATTTGATACATTGCTAGATTGTGGATGTGGTTTTAGTGTTGGAAGCATGATTAGTATATTTGATCTTATTGGGATAGTGTGGTATTCTTGAAATCATAATTTGGGTATAATTGACTTAAGTGCCCTTAAATCTAGTTGAAGTTCCTATCTTAGGCTTGTACGTGGCTTACTTGACATATAGAAGTTGAACAAGATATCTTAGACTAGTTTGGGGTATAGTGTACCTAATTAAGGAAATTGAGGTTTAGAAGTGGGATTGTCCGGCCCATTTAGGCCTAGACTTGTGTTAGTCATTATGGAATTAGCTGCAGATGTTAGACTTAGTCTAGACTAGTAAACCTTAGTATAAGGTTACTTTGTGTCCCGGTATATTATAATAATGTTTCTTGGATTGTGACTTCTAAGTTATAGCTATGTTGTTTCTGATAGAAATGAGATGATAATTAGCCCTTAGAGATACTGTTTCTTCTTAGACTTGATACTTGGCCCATTGAGATGCTATTTCCTCTTAGACTTGATACTTGACCCATAGAGAAGTCATTTCCTCTTAGACTTGATGAATGGCCCATAGAGATGCTATTTCCCCTTAGACTTGATACTTGGCACATAGAGATGCCATTTTTTCTTAGACCTAATATTTGGCCCATAGAGATGTTGTTTCCTCTTAGACAAGACGTTGGGTCCTTAGAGATGATTCTTCTCTTAGATGCGATCTTGGGCCTATAGAGATGCTATCTCATTTTAGATATGATAGTTGCCTAGAGAGGTGATATTTCTCACCGTCATGACGAATGACCTTTACATATAAAATAACTTATAGTCGCGTCATGCTTATTGATATTATACCTCCTAGATGTGAGATGATTAGAGACATGCTGTGACTTATAAATATGATTATAGAATTAAGTTCCGGATATGTATATGGGTCGAAGGCTGTAATGATGATATTGTGATTATTCGGGACATATTATTGGGCCGAGGGCCGATAGATGATATCGATTGGACATCCAAGAAGTATTTATCCTTGTAGAGAATGCAGTTACAATTCATGAATATATATATACATATATATACATATTTGTGAGTGTGTGCGCGTATACACATCTCTCTGGTATGGGACAGAGGAAGGCGTGGTATGACATTTATGATTTCACTGATTGAATATTGGTGATAGAATACATTCATGATTATTATATCGGTTATTGATATAATTCTAGCTGAAATGCGATCTCATGACTGTTCTTCCTAATTATGGTATAAACTACGTGGTAACTAGTTGTCTATTAGGTGACTATAGTACTTGATGCTTAGAATTCTGAATATGTTAGTTAATGAGCCTTGCTAGTAATATGGTAGCTAACGACTAAGGTTGATACATGGCTATGGATATGGGTTTATCGATGGTAATGGCATGTGACTATTGATATCAAATTATAATGCCGATTAGTTGTTAAGTGGGGATAATGTGGTTAACATTGCTAGGTGATAAGGGATGCTAGTGTTAATGATGCATAGTTAATAATGATGCCTAGTTACTGATGCTGACTAGCTAATAACGAGGACTAGTTAATAATGAGGATTAGTTGGTAAACAATTATTAGATATTGATTGGTGTTAGTTAATAAAGGATGTTTAGTTGATAAATGATGAATAATGAATAGATGACGATTATGGTTTAATGATGAACCTTGACTAGACGTTAGGTTGCTAATTATTGATTAATGATTAGTTTTTATTCCATGATTAAAGATTATGTGAAGAATCAGTTATATTGATAACTAGAGATCATGTGATGACTAGTAAACCAGCGGTATAATAATGAGTCTTGGCTAGTTAATAATGAGCAGATAGAATATAATGATAAGATAGTTATCTTTGCGATGTTATGATTATGGTTGGGAGTATATTGACTTGAGTCTGTGCACCTATTATATACCTATATTTATGCATTGATGATTAGGATAATATATTGATGCCCGAGAAGATCGGAGGATACTTTGATAATATATTGATGCCCAGCAAGGTCGAAGGATACTTTGATGATATATTGATACCCGACAAGGCCAGAAGATACTATGATGATATATTGATACCCGATAAGGCCGGAGGATACTATGATGATATATTGATACCCGGAAAGGTCGGAGGATACTATGATGATATATTGATACCCGACAAGGCCGGAGGTTGATCACGATGTTGATGGTCATAATGATGATACTTATGATGAGATTGTTGATATTGATTGTGTACCTTTCATCCATTCCTTCATGCGCATCGCGTAATCTGAGCTAAATGCCTATGTTTGCTGAGATTCCTCGACTAAGTCTTAGCGGACCCAGACTTTTCACTAAGTGGGTTCAATGCTTAAACTGGTTGTTGCATAAAATAATTAAAAAAATGCCGTACAAGGAATTGAACACGCGACCTAGGTGTTAGGAATTGAACCCACAACCATTGGGCTAGGCATTACTCTTATACCTAATGGATTCAATAGATAATATATACCGGGTTCAATATATAAAAGAAGCTACTTAAGCTGGTTGTTTCATAAAATAATTTTAAAAAAGCCTTACAAGGGATCTAACACGCAACCTATTTGTTAGGAATTAAACCCACACCGACTGGGCTAGGCACTCCTCTTGTGCCTGATAGGTTCAATAAATAATATATACCTTTTACATTTGTAAAAATTGCTTATATATACGTATATATATAGTGTAATTTTTCGACGAAATGGGTTCATATGTGGGTCCGCCCCTGGTTGTCATATACCAATTAATAGAAGCAAGGAAAGTAGTTAAAAATAGTTAAATATGAGATGGCAATTTGTTGTGATTGAGTGAGTTGTCGATTAGTTGGAAAATAAGAAAAAAGTAGTTAGTTGTTAGGTAATTTGAGTAGTATAAACTCTCGACTGTACGGATTATTTTGTATTCTTTGTTGATATATACAAATATTATTTTCTCTCTAACATTCTACATCTAAATTCATATTTGTTAGTTCGTTCAAGAATCCTTATTTTTGGGATTCTTTAGGGCTTGCATAAGCTAATCTCTTGTCCAAATCACTGGACACTGATTAATCTGTAACACATCTCCTTGTATCCTTCTCGATTTAAGTGTGGCTGATGATACACTAGTAAGAGGGACTCTACTTCATACAATTTCACTCTTTAAAATTCACTTCGAATCTAGTGTGTAGTGATACCAAAATTTTCATGCTTAAAATTTATCAATGATAGGATAGACAGTTGATTTTTTACCTACACCGAGCGAATCAACCCATCTGTGCAACCTATACCTGTCAAATGGGCCGAGTTGACCCGATCTGACCCACTTAAGAAAATCAACCCGATTTGACTCGGCCCGATCAGCCCATGGGTTGTAGAGTACCGGATCTCGATCTGAATTATTTTTTGAGTTGGGCCTGGTTAACCAGGCCCGGACCAGGCCCATCGATTAACCGGCCCGGTCTGGCCTGGTTAGTTTTTTTTTTTTTTTGAAAAAATCAAATTTTAATTAAAAAAGGCCATTGGGTCCAATGGTAATATAGTCGTTGGGAGCCCAAAACGGCTAAAAACACCTTTTTATTAAAAAAAAAACTTTTTTTCAATTAAATTATTTTTTAAAACCCAAAAAAATTTCTATAAATACCCTACACTTTTAAATCATTTTTCACACAAATTTTCTTTCTCTCAAAGCTCATTCTCTCTCAAATCTCAAATATTCTATATATTTCTAAAGTGCTCACTTTAATTTTTTAATTTTGCGATTACAAAGTACGAGTGGAAGTTTCTAAAGTCGCAACCTTTGGATACTTCCAAAATTTGGTATTATCGTTTCATCACTTACGTTTAATTTTTAATTAGTGTATTAATTGTTGAATATTTAATTTTATTATAATTGTGTACTTTGAACTTTTTTAATTTAATTTATATTATGGATAAATTAAGAAACCTCGCGACTAAAGGTGTTAAATTTTTTTATCCCGAAAGTGGTAGTGGTAGTAAAAAGCGAATTACTAGCGGTAGAGGTACTTCAAGTAGTAGATATACCCGTGTGCCTCTGCCTCCGGTACCGCTTAGTCAACCTTTTGAGGAAGAAATAGGTGTAGGTGCTCACGACATGGATTATGTAGAAGCTCAGGAAAATTACAGTATAGAAGAAGAAAATGAAGTAGATGCGGTTAGTTTAAACGAAGATGATAAAAATATTGGTGAAACATCCGCAGTAAGAAATGCTAACGTTAGATCTGAATCGGTTAATCTCCCTCCCCGTGCCCCAAGACCTCGTAAACCAACTAGTATTGCATGGTAATTTTGTGAATGTATATCAGATATTGAGGTGCAATGCAATATTTGTCAACAAATATATAAGCATAAAAGAGGAGGAAAGCAAGGGGGTACAGGTACGTTAATGAAACATAAGTGATAATCACGATAGAGAGTTAAAAATTACAAAAGGTGGTGCGGATGTTGGTGGGCCAACACAAACTAGAATGGACCCAGCAACCGGTCAGGTAATGAAGAAGTATAATAAATGGAGGTATCGGGAAGAAATAGCTAAAATGGTAGCTGTAGGTTTTTTGCCTTTTAGTTTTCCTTCTTCTGATGCCTTTATTCATTATATTCAAGCAATTTATAATCCTATGTTTAATGGTATTCTTAGAAGTACTTGTCGGGTCGATATTTTTAGACTTCATTCACAATATTATTTTTATTTATCAACATTGTTAAAAAATATTCAATGTAGAATGTCCCTACTTCTGATCTTGGTCGTGCTGTAAATAAAAATAATTATTTAACCGTTACTTGTCACTGATAGATAGTAATTTTGTTATGTAAAAACGTATTCTTGCTTTTTTATATGATGAAGATCGTAAACATACTGGAGATTTTATTAATGATTCGATTGCTAAGGTTGTTGAATTTTATGGTATCGAAAATAAAATCTTATGCATTGCTTTTGATAATGCTTCTAACAACAAGACTGCTATTAAAAAGTTAAAATTTAAGTTATTTTCGCCGTTACCTGAAATTTTTCATGTTAAGTGTGCTTGTCATATATATAATTTAATTGTAAGAGACGGTCTTGAGTTTTTTGAGTTTTATATTGAAAAATTCCGGCTTGCCATTGGTTTTATTCAAGGAAATAATCGAAGATCAAGAATTAGGGACTTTAAACTTAAATGTGAACAAAATGGACTTGCACCGATATTGATGCCTGAAGAATGTGATACTAGATGAAATGCTACGTATGATTTTTTAAAAATTTTGTTATAAATATAGAGTTCCTATTACACTATCTTTTAACCAACATTGTGGTTCTTTTGCTGATTCTGCTGATTGCATGCTACATGATTCTGATTGGGCTGTAATTAATGATCTTGTTAAGTTTTTGCAAAAATTTTATATAGCTACAGTTGAATTTTTCCATGCTTATTATCCTACTGTTTTTAATAATTTGACATATATAGCCGATATTTCTGCTTTGCTCAAAGCATATAAAAATAAAGAAGGTTACAAAGAAGCTGTTGGTGCCATGTTTGCTAAATTTTAAAAATATTTTTTTCCGATTTTTCCTATTTACTTGGTTGGTGCTATGCTAAATCCGTGTATGAAGTATACTACTATGTGCTACTTTAGTACTCTTATTTATTCTAACTTAGAGATAAATACAAACAATGATTCTGAATAAGTACAACCTAATTTGTGGACGACTATGGGTGATGTGAACACTTACATAGATAAATTATATAACTACTATGTTGATTTAGTTGTACCAACAAATATCACTCCAACTGTCGCTTCTCATCCTCCCAAGGATCCATTATCTTCTAAAAGGCCGGCACATAGTGGTTTTCCTAATTCCTTTTATAATTTACCTTGTTGGAACAATGTTGAGGAGGGAGCTTGCACATCAACTTATTAGAAAGAGTTTAAGTATTATCTTCAGTCGTCGCTAGAGGATCACAGACGACGGATCAACACGTTGGATTGGTGGAGGAGTAATGAAACACAATATCCTGTGCTTTCAAGATTAGCTAGAGATATCCTGAATGTTTCAATGTCAACCGTTGCATTCGAGAGCGCTTTTAGTCAGGGACGACAGCAGCTTGGAGACAACCGACATTCATTGAAAAGCAATGCAATGAATGTTCTAGTTTGCCTTAGAGATTGGAGTAGAGCCGAACGAAGAAATCAAGGAATGGAAGCGGAGCCGAACGACGAGTAGAGACTTGAAGAAATTATGACTTTACGGGATAACTCAGCAGAATCAAGCCCAATGCATGATTTTGCCCCCGTTGACTTTGACTATCCTATACAAGTTCCCGTTAATATTAACATGCATGAGTTGAAAAAAATGATGCAAAATTTATAGATTTTTCATCCATGTAAATTATAAATTTTGGATCATTTTGCAATCAATAAAATTCAACATTCATTCACTCCTTAGTCCTTACTTTGTAATTTATTCCATTTAATAATTTAAATTGAATTTTTTAGTTTTAATATATTACTAATTTACTATAAAGTATTATTAATTTATTATATTAAGTAGCAAATGTTTTATTTAAAGAAGTACATATATTTTAAAGTAGTATGTATATATTGAATGGTATGTATATATATATGTATATATTTTCTAAAGTACTATATATTTAACGTATACCTGTGTATATATTTTATAAATTAGTATATTAGTATATATATATAGTTTGTGTATATATTGTAGTATATTTTATTTAAAGTGGTACGTATATATTGAATGGTACGTATATATGTGTGTATATCTTCTATATACGTATATATTTAACGTATACATGTGTATATGTTTTTATAAATTAGTATATAACTATATATATAGTGTGTGTATATATTGTTGTATATTTTATTTAAAGTAGTATATATATATTGAATGGTACGTATATATGTTTGTATATCTTCTATAGACGTATATCTTTAACGTATTTATGTTTATATATTTTATAAATTAGTATATAACTATATATATAGTGTGTGTGTATATATTGTAGTATATTTTATTTAAAGTAGTATGCATATATTGAATGATACATATATATATGTGTGTATATCTTCTATAGACGTATATATTTAATGTATACATGTGTATATGTTTTATAAATTAGTATATAACTACATATATAGTGTGTGTATATATTGCAGTATATATATTGTAGTATATGTTTTATTTATAGTAGTATATATATTTAACTAACGTATAGTCGTATACACGATTACATGTGTAATTGTGTATATGTATTATGTTTATATATTTTTTAAATTCTAATGTAGTATATACTATATATATAGTGTATATATATTGTTTAACGTACTTAAAATGTATATAGGTGGGTATATATAGTGTATATTGGAGATTTTTTTCTTTTTTTGGTTTTGGACCGGTTTTGACCGAATTTTTAACCAGTTTTGATCGGGTTTAGGTGGGTTGGACCGGGTTGGATTAAGTGGGCCAGTTTAGGATTGTTTTTAAAATTTTTACTGTTGGATCCGGAATCGGATCGGCCCGTTTAACCAGGTCCGAATCCAAACTGATCCACAACCCGGTTAAATTTCACGGGCCGGTTCCGGCTTGACCCGGCCCGGCCCACTTAACACCTCTAGTGCAACCCAATCATATGCAATCAAACCATGATCACACCCCATATAAAACCCAGGAAATTATATCTAGTCACCTTAAAAATACATAATCTTAAACTTTTAGCTTCCGACTGTCCAAGTAAAATGTTTTTCCTATGGCCAAAACTTGTTAAATTTAAAGTTTTGCCCATAAACAAGTGGGATTGAAAATTCAAATTCACCCTATTTCAAGCTCATTCATATAAATCACCTTATAACCCATGCATAAAAAATTCAAATCTTAGGACATTTGACGCATTCCATAGAAGTAATGAAATACACATATCAAAACAAGTTTCCTTTCATGCTTATTGCCCCCCTCATAGATTACTTACATGTTTGTTAAAAGATTTTGTCTGATACAAAATACAAGTTCCAAACAAAACGGTCATTTGCTTTCATGTTTAGCTGGAGACTTACTTCCTAATCATAACTCTTTCCAAATGTATTGTCAATTTTTAACAAGGTTACTGTACTTGTCTTTGTTACTGTTTGTCAATGTAGATAGACAACAACAACAAAAACCACTACAGTCCCACAAGCGGAGTCCTAAATGAGGTGTAAACGGATCTTACCCCCACCTTTATGGGATCAATATACATCGACACCAATGTATTTCAGTCCTTTCTTTTATTCTGGTGCTTTATATTCACCAATCAGGAATGTATTTTGTGCTTTATACATGGTATCTGAGTTATCTCATATTATTGCGTTAGAATGTATATGGTCAGCATGCATATAGAAATATTTTTCTGGGTAAATGATTGAACTATAGGAGCAGAACAAATTGAATTTAGAAAATATCCTTTTCCGCAGTACAAGTGGTAAATAAGGTCCACACTTTAAAAATATACAATTAGTTAGTCAACAAGAATAACAATGAGATTGGTATTACATGTAAGATGATACAACAAAACAAACAGAGGACTTGACTTGAAGATTACTCAGCTCCAAAATTCCCGGTTTCTGATGGAGACTTGATCATCCACTCGAGTGTTGTTCTCGAGAGTCCACTTCTCAAAACTACAGTCGACAAAGTCATAGTAGCCACCGTGAATTAAGAGCTCCCCTTTATTCACCTTGTCCTTAATCCATGGGTATGTAAGCAAATTCATCAATGAACCGTTGACCGATTCCTGGACGTAGAAATTACATGCATTGCTTCAATATTCAGGATATCACATAACGCATACACAGATAATTTTGAAAGTTACAACGCCTAACTGCAATTTCAAATTCCCAATTTGAACTACCAAATACACAAAATCCAGCACACTTGCAAAAACATGTGCACTCACCACCTTATTTTGATGACACCAACACATGAAGTTGTGCTAAGAACTAAGAAGCATTAAGTTTTACATCTTGCATATAAACAAACTTAGACGCACGAGCTGGAGCACATAACTTTCCGACTAGACATAATTTTCTTAATGAAGGGAAACTAAAAGAAGAAGAAATAATACTTGCCACTGATAAATGTCTAAAAGAAAGAAGGTAAAATGCATGGAAGTTCTTGCCAAAACAAAAAGGAAACGCATGTCACTCCAGACTCCAGTGAAACTTTAGGGGCGACCTCTTATGATACAAGCATGAAGAGCACAAAAGAATACAAGGCATGGTCAAAGGCTCAAGCTTCGGAATTGGCAAGTGTTTGGAGCCTTTTAAAGTCTTGTCAAGTTGAAGGAGGAGAAGGGAATCAATACACTCAAGAGGCACCTCACTTGAAGGGCAAGAAGGACTTTTCACCTTATATTTCAACACTCAAGAGGCGCCCTAAGTTAGGGCTATTATGGTCCTTTAAGACTTTCTTTTTACACTCCAAAGTAGCACCCTTCATTAAGGGTATTTTAGTCTAAGTTTGTAATAAGTATAAATACACAAGTAGCCTTCTATTTTCATTAGTTTTGACATAATGAATTGAGTGACTTTTAGATTGTAATCTTAGTGTTAGATTGTAGTCTTCCTCTTCTCCTTAAGAGAGGGAAAACCGAAATTGAATATTGAATGCAACTGAAAGAGGATTTCACTTGTATTGGATATTTGGCAAGAAAAGTGTGCTTGAGGAAGTGTGAGTCCTTTGGGTCACCTAAGACAGTGATTTGATCTTACATTGGTGAGGTGCGTTTGAAGGTTTGATACACCTTCTTGTGCTAATCATTGGTGGAAGTGAGGGCCTCTCTACTATCTTTACTTTATGCATCTCTTTTCTTCTAAGTGTGTTGTTTTTCCTTTTGTGCTGATTTTTGGCTTCTAGTGTCCATTTTCGTGTGTTGTTGGTCCTTTAGGATATCATCTTACCCTAATTCGAAGTGAAACTAAAACCATCCTGCAACACAAAACCAGTATCATGGCATTCAGTGCACTGCACGTGCTTACAGCTTTATTTCCACCTCTTTTCTTATTTTTTTCACTCTCTTTTACTAAAACTAATTCCATTATACTGAATTAAAAATTAATAATAAACTGTATTCTCCATTACTTCATCTATCCACCCACCACATTGCTGTCGGAGCAATTGAACCAGAATCAAAGGCACACGATAACCTCTTTAATTTCCAACAATACTGCACTTCCCTTCTCTGTAAAATTTAATCAGTCTTCACAAAACAAGATTCTTTTTCTCCCTAAGATTTCATTGCTCTATTTCCATGAGATTCAAGGCATGACCATTTCAATAATCTACAGAAAATAGAGTATGATCTAACTGTAGAAAGAAGGAAAGGAACAAGTTTTAACACGCCAAATGGGATTTCCCAACTAACTAGTTTCAGACACAAAAAGAATCAGAGACGACATCAAGCATAAAGAGGAAATTATCTATCCTGTCTGATTTTCTTTAAAAAGAGTACTCTGAAACGCTCTTTCTCGCTGGGGAATTTCAACGGTGCTATGCTAATAATGGGGAGCTCGGTTCCAAACGTATGACAATGATAAGCAGGGAAGTGTGGATTTGGAGGCAATATTGTCACCAGAAACAATGGAGTCAGGCCTCGTATCCGTGAATATGTTTCAGGGTATTAGTTGCTGCTAAAATTTTCCACGCAAAACACCAGCATTAGAGAGGGTATTGATTCAACTTCAAACAAGATCAAGAGGGTAAGTGTCACCCAAAAGTTAGCGTGGCTTTTCAGGACAAGTTTAAGGGGGAAACTCATGCATTTTCCCCAGCATTGCTCGGACTCTCCAAAAAATGTTTCTACACCTGTGTCTGATCCTCCAAATATGCACTACTTTTGGAGAGTCCAAGCAACATAGATTTTCCTAACTAAAACATAATGAAAGTATGAAAAGGAGATGTTACCTTCTCACAGTGCTTGCATTGCTGATCAAAGCTGAGGTTCGAAGCAACAGCTTTTGTGGTTGCCCTAGCAGACTTTCCAACAATTACCCAATTTCGAATGAAGCTACAAGGAATTAATAGAAGAGCATGTTACACATAAGTGGATATTTTACTGAATTTCATAAAGAAATTAGTTTGTTAGAGCTGCCTGTAAGACTATATAAGAAGAGAGACTAGCCAAACCTTGAACCTGTTTCATTGTCCATACTCATTAAAGCACGAATTCCTCCACAGCGACTATGACCAATGACTAATATGTTTTTGACCTGTGGAAAGCAGAAGCCAAAGCTGAAAACTTGAGGAAAATGAAAACGAGAGAGACCAATCACAGCAATAAATTAAGAAAGGAGGAAATGAAACAAATGGAGGTAGAAAATGAGATGTACTTGTAGGAATTCTAATTTCGTTGGTGATGAACTTCAGTAATTCATCGTCACAAGTTTCCCTCGTGTTTTGGGTTATGTACGACTTCCAACACAATTTGAAACAAGAAAAATTAAGTAAATTCATCATGACAATCATGTTTTGGAAAGTCAAAGAGTTTCCGTCCAGTTACGAAGGTCTCAAATTATAGTATTGCAACATCCTGTTTAGAATTTCAGTTCTCAAGTAACTCGATTCCATATTTTATGAATTCCAACTCCCAAATAAAGCAAAAAAGATAACAAAAACATGCAGCGAATCAAAGTCAGCAGCCATGAAACGTAGATCTCAGATGATGGAATATTAAAAGGAAACACCATGTCGTAGAATTTCTGGAAAAACATTACTCACTTTGAGAGTATTAACGGAAAACTCAAGAGCTGCCTTTGTTTCTGAAGGACCAGTCTGCAGCAGAAGAAAAAGTTTGAACTTTTATTCTGAACAAACATTGTTGGTATCCTTAGCGTTACAACACATGCTCATCAATAAGGAATGTGACATTTATTAAGTTTGAATGCAGTATACAACACCTCATAAGGAGGCACCAAATTTGCAATGTTGCGAACTACAAAGGCTTCTCCTGGTTGAAATCCCAGTATGTTTGAGGGACACACCCGAGAGTCTGCACAAGAAATTACCAAAAACTGCCCTTCATATTGTTAGTTGAGATGTTCAACACTTGGCCACAAAATTAATGCTATAGTTTGTAATATGGAAACGAAACGGAAAGGAAGGACAAACTACAAACAGGGAAAATAGAAGGGAAAAGGAAAAGAAAAATCAGTGACTAAAAGGTGAAATAAAGTCCATGCTTGAGAAAATGTCTAAAAGGTGGAATAAAGTTACCTTTGGTGATTGTTCATCTGCAAGACTCCGAAAATGCTCCAAATTTTTCCTTGTCCAATAAAGGCAAAAAATCAAATGAGAAGAAACCTTTACTGTCAGACAAGATGAAAAAACAGTAGCCTGCTTCTGATGATGCTTACAAGTATTTGTCCTTCTTAAAATTCAAAAATCTATGCTTCAACGTAGTGAATTCATTTGATTCGCTTTCAGTTACAGCACTCATCTCTTTTTCATCCACCACTTCCTTGGTCAGGGTCATTGGCCCCTTCCAGGCTTTCAATTTTGGAGTTGAATTACAACTGCAGGTTAAAAGTTATATTTTGCAATCAATTCGTGAACTTACATTGATGATCCATATAATAGTAAAGCTAACAGTGTTATCAAAGGCAAAAAGTGCAAAAAAGTTCCACGGTCTGTTGGGGCTTTAAGCGCAAATGAAATGTGGGCTTTAATAAAGGAAGGTGCAAATGGAAGGGGGTTCGAAACGTCCCTCCAGCAAAGCTGGGGTGAGGACGCGTAGGTCAGGCCCGGAGTGGTCCCCCCTTCCCGACACCTACGGAGTAGGTATGAACCGGGTCGTCCCAGTCTGGACTGAAATACTTATAAGCATGAATAACATATATATATGGACAGATAACTGTTTTAAAAAGAATTAAAATAAATTGAAATATTAATTGTTTTGTCTCATCTCTCCAGGATTATGTTCATCGGCAAGAAAAATTATTCCTTAGAGCCTTAATGACTACATTGAAGCGCCATCTAAATGGGTTGAAGAGCTCAACACGTTTTCCACCTCTCTTTCAGGGCTTAAGTGCGCCTTTGACAACAGTAAAAGCTAGACGATCTTAACAGTAAAAGCTAGACAATCTTAATGCAATATCACAAAGAACACCACAGTAAACAGGCAATGACTAATTAAACTGGTTAAACAGAAAAAGACGGTCTTTCCACAAGGAAAAGATCCCATCTTTATATAATGCATTCATTGTTTATAAGGCAAATTAACTCATTACCCCCTATACTTGACATGATTTTTTCAGTAAATACCTAAACTTTCCATAGGCCTAATTATCCCCCTATACTAAGCAGGGAGAGAGCCATCCTTAAAGCTACTTCACCCTGCTTTTGTATAAATAACCTATCCAGAACCTAGTAAGCAAAAAAAAGAACTGTTGTTTGGACCTCATAACCTAAAATAAATATTGCTCCGCCTCTGATACTCATTTATACAACAACAATATACCCAGTATAATCCCATAAGTGTAGAATGTTCGCAAATGGCAAACCTTACCCTGTCTAGAAGAGATAGAGAGGCTTTTTCGATAGACCCTTAGCGTAAAATAAAGCATATCCAAGCAGTTTGAAAAAGGAAATGCAGAAATGAGAGCAGTAACAACAACGAAATAAAACAACCACAAAAAACACCAAAATAATGTGAAACAAAGAGCAGTACATAACATATAAAGTAAACAACAAAATAAACAGAAAAAACACAGGGGTAACCGAAACCAAAGAACAAGAAACTAGGAGAATAGTGCTAAACTAGGCCAAAGCAACCATCTCAAATGAAATTCCAATCTCAACTAAGTCCTAAAAAATTACTACTAAAACTTAAGAGCACCTTACCTAGGCAAATTCAACAATCTCAAATGGGGTTGTTCAACTTCCAAGAATCTCAAATGGGTCCTCAAGATCTACACCAATAAACCAATCCAACACATCAAAATCAAGAAAGATAACCAAAAACACCAGCTACACTAAAATCTCAATTAAAAAAAGATAATTCTTCACTCTTTACCCTTTTTGTAGCTAAACTCTTATGAAGATCCACAGAGCATGACTGAACCAAAGGCATAGCCATTACAAAGATAATAAAGAATCACAACCAAAAAAAAAGAGAAGCAAAAAAAGAAAAGCCTAAAGGGGCTTTGTTGTTTCCACTATATATAGATTCTTGATTGTTCTGACATAAACTGCTTTTATAAAAGTTGGTTTGTACCATGTGAAGTTGTTGTTGTGTTGGATCTAACTACATAAGTGTCAGTAAGTAAACTGTTCCACTCCAAGAAAGACGGAGAAAACTAGGTGGTACTTTGTTAAATTTTTGAATAAATAGAAGAGGTTCAAATGTACAATAAAGGATGCGTATTGTACAATTAACATTTGCAGATATTACTTTATTGCAAAATTATCCTTCTCTTTGAGAACAACGATTTTTTTGTTAAAAGAAAACGGCTCTTTGTTTTTGTCAAAGGTCAATTTTCCTAGCTTTCTAGGCAAAAAAAACTCGGTGACCCTTATACTTAGTCTGATTTGTAAAATGAATATTTCTACTTATATATTCATCATTTGAATCCCTTAACTCAGAAAACTCAATATTTTAAATCTTTTAATCGTTGACCGGATCTATGTGACACTAAATGACTGAATAGGACGAAACGCGTGTAGGCATGTGCCTGGAGTGCGAGTGAGGATATTTTTTGGTCAATTTTATATTAAAATAACTTTTTTTTAAATATCCCTCGCCCCACCTTGTATTTCTCACCAAAAGCAGCCACCCCACCTCCAACTCACCCACCCCTGCAACCCCCAAGGCTTCCATGGCCATCATTAGATTCCACCAGCAGTGCCGGTCCCCAGCCATGGCTATCACTAACCTCCGCAATCGCCGCCTTCGATGGCGATGACGACCACAACCACCCATCATTTCTCTTTCACCACCATCTTCTATCTACATTTTTCACATCCCACACACTTTAAGTCTTTAACCAACACGCACACAATAAGCCAAACACAATAAGAGCTTCTGATATGAATTTTAAAACAAACATCAAATGCCTCAAAATGAAAAGAACAAGATTGTTACATATCCATTGGCATACATTCATACAGATATGCAGGCAATCTTGGAGTTGAGATAGTAGTTATTGAGCCAACTACTAATCTTTGGTGAAGAGTAGAGAAATGGAGTTTTAGAAGTGTGAGGAAAGGGTGAAGAAAGTTTTTTGTGGAGATTTTGGGAGAAAGGAAGAAGAGAGGGTTTGGACAAGGAACTGAGTGGAGATATTGCAGTGGTGGTTATCGACGACATCGCCGATGTCGTCGGAAAACCCCATGCTTACAAGCTGCTGCTTAGGTTGGTGGTCATGAAAAATTATTTTTTTAATATTAAAAAATTTATAATCAATTTATTAAAAATAATAAATTAAAAAATAATAAATTTTTTAATATTATAAACTTTTCTTCGGTATTTTTAATTTAAAATTATTTTTAAAAATTAAAAATTTATAAATTTTATAATTTTATAAAAGAGATGAATTTTATTTAAAAAAATAATTTTTTTATTTAATATTATTAATTAATAATTATAAAATTAATTAATGAAAAGATATTATGAAATGTCATTGATTTGATGTGGAGATGATGTGGAAGCTAATGTGAAATTTAATACAATGTTTAAAAATGACGTGGTAGCTGATGTGGAGGCGAGTGTGTTACACTCACCGAAAAAGTGTTTAAAATGTTGAGTTTTATTGAGTTGAGTGGTTCAGATGACAAAGGGTTAAGTAGAAGTATTCACTTTATAAATCAGATATAGTACAAGGGTCCACTGAGCTATTTTCCTTTATTCTAGTGTTTTAAAACTATAAGGGTTCGTTTGGTAAAAAAGATAAGGAATAATTAATTTTGGGATTAATTTTAGGATAAATTTATCTCATATTTGATTGGGATAAAATTATGAGATAATTTCTTTCGAAATTTTAGTACTCCCCCCATTTCAAAATAATTGAATTGTTGAGATACTTTTTAGAGTTCAAAATAAGTGAATTTTTTCAAAGCCCAAGAGAATTATTGGAACATTTTTTCATATTTACCCTTTCATTTAATGAGGTTGTTAAGTACTTCACATTTTTTTAGGAGAATAGGTTAAGAATTATTAGACGAAAAAAAGTGAAAAGTAGTCTATAAATTATGTCCTTAGATGTTTTTTATATAGGGTGTGTCATATCCCAACAATTCAATTATTTTAAAATGGAGGGATTGTTATTTTATCCCACCTCAAGGGTGGAATAATACTTCTAGAATAAATTTTTTTAAAATAATTTATCCCAAAAATAATTTATTTTTCAACCAAACTAGTCCTAAGGTTTTAATCTGTCTTCGGCTCTTTCATCGGATCTAATGGGCTGGGCCATTATGGATTTAATGTTGGGCTAGGTTTGAAACTGATCTCCACTCTAATACTTAAAACATTGGGTTAAATATCATAAAAGTGCATTTGGGTAAACTGCAGAAATCGCTCTCGTGCTTTGTTTTTTGGGTAATTTACACAAAACCACAAACTTAAGAGATCATATTACCCAAAATCTCTTACCTTTTTAAAAATTACTCAAAATCTCGAATTTATTATTTTACTCTTGATACATATGAAGAAACTCCTCATCCGAGTTTTTCTCCACCATTAACGCATTCAACACTTTTTTTACAACAATTTTATCTCCTAAAATCTCTCCCAAAATATCATCAGTTGAGATAACTTCCTTCTCCATTTCTTCAACTTCTTAGAACCGTCAATTTACTTCTTTAAATTTCAAAAAATTTCAATTATTTCAAAGAGGTGAGTTAATTATTTAGGTGGATTTTAAGTTAATTTTTAACAAGACAGATCAATATTTATATATGACTTAATTTCTGTTGTGTTAATTTGTTTGATCTTCAATGACTAATGAAGATTCACCCTCATTCAGTTTGGGGATTTCCCAAATCGAAACACAAAAAGGTGTTTCTGCAAGTCATCAAGTTGTGGGATTTACTCGGGGTAACTTTGATTACATAAAGGAAGGTTTTTGTGAGAATAGGTCAAAGCACCTCAATGACCCAAAAAAATGAAGACTATTAGAGAAGATTTTGTTGCAAAAATCAAGAATCGGACATGCAAATGAAAGATCAGGTATTGAATTCGTCTGTGATACATACTTTTTTTTTTAAAATCGCTTGATACATATATAAAATTATTAAGTTCTTGATACATTTTCATAGTATAAGGGTGATTCATATGAATGATACATCATTATATGAGTATAATAGTGATTCATATGAATGATGCAGTTGTTATATCAATATATGGGTGATACATTTTATTCACACTGTATAAGTGATACATTTATTGTTATATTATTGGTGATACATATTGTTTTACAGTGTAAAAGTGATATTTGAGGATCAGATTATTAGTGATACATATGTTTTAATTTTTTCTATACTTATTATATTTTTAGATTCATTTATAAATAGGTGATACATTTGACATATGAATCGTCATTTAATTTGTGTTATTGTCAATATTTGTTGTTGGCAGAATTTTAATTTAGATGTAAAAAATTGACCTACCCACAACTTAAGGTATGTCAGTGCACACAACCTCAATGTAGTAGATAGGCTTACATAATTTCTAAAAGATAAAGGAATCAGAATCTTCTGAAGCACCTGTTTTGGGTCATTTGTAGACCTTCATAATTGTCACTTTCAAGAATTGATAACAAGGTGTTTGATGACCTTAGAGATTCAACACCCTTATTAGGATCAGTTAAGGATATTGGTCAATAATATCATTCTTCATTTTTATTGTGTGAGTATGCCATTGTTACCAGGTTGAAATGCATTGGGAATGAAGATGATTTCAACTATTTTGACCTTCCACCCTATAGATTACAAAAAAGATAATTTTTGAAATTCAAAGCAAATGTAAAAAAAAGTGAGTTGGTCAACTATTTTTTGAATAGAAAGTGGGGAAGAAATCTTGAAGATGCTATAAAGATTGGGATTTTGTACTTTATTCACACATTTGTTTTCTCACAACTAAATAAAGACAATATCCCACTCGAGACTTTCATATGATTGAGAATGAAAGTTATAGTTGATTTTCATGGGGTAAATTGGCATTTGCAAAACTGATGACTTCATTTAGTCAGTCCATGAATGAGGTGCAACAGTATTATCGTTTGAATGGCATGTCATACGCTCTTCAGATTTGGTGGTATGAATGTTATTCAGAAGTTGATGAATCAATAGCCACCCCTGACAATAATTTAATTCCAAGGATAGTCAACTGAAAAGTGGTTAAACCAAAGCCAAGATATGAGGATTTGAGGGAGGACATGTTTGGTAAGGTATTTTTTTAGTGATACTTTTTTATATCTATTGTTAATTTTTAAGTAAATATAACTAGGTATTTTTTGGTCTTTTGTGTTGTTTTTGTTGTAGCTTGTATACAGAAATTTATCCCCGCCACCATAGGAATTGAACAAACTTAATTTTTTCAACCCTCTTACATTTGATCCTACAGATCATGGTACCAATGTAGCTTAGACCGTATCTTTACGACAAGGATCTAAAAGGACTACTTTGACTGAAATTCTACATGAATTTTATGATTTCAATACTCCACCAACTGTAGATCTGCTTAAAAAGATGATGATTGATGATGGTCCATCTTCACACCCTCATGCGAAGAAACGAAAAATTGGCGAGGAGTCAAAAAAATGCATTCACATGTGCAGAGACACAAAAAAGTAAACTTCGTTGTCCAAACAGAAACAAGTGTCAGGTTCATCAAGAGCTTATTCAAAGCCTCATGCTTCCTTAAAAAAAGGTACAGTTGTGCATACTATTGAAGAGAGGAATGCACTTGATGCAACTGTTGCTGTTAAGAAAAAGCAATCACTTTCCATGTTTGACTTGGATGACATAAAGTCTTATGTTAAGACTTATGTAAGTATAACATTTTTTTTTAAAAATCAATCTTCAGCTATTACATGCACAGTGTTATAAGTTTATGAATATTTATTCTGAAATAAAAGTAATTTCATGAATATGTATTGATTTAATTCATATATATCGGTATGTTATGTTAATGATAATACATGTTTCAATATGATACATATATATCTGCATAATTTTATTGTGAAAATATGTGAACATTAACCATGTGTTATGATACCATAAGTCAATCATAAGGCATATCCATTGACTAATCGTTATTCACAATGTAGGATGTCATGAAATTCAATGAGCTTCAAACCTTGATGATAGCCCATTATACAGACATTGTGAAAGCTATGAAAGAAGGCTTTACTTCATATGACAAGGTATTCAAAATTTATCATTAATATCACAATTATCGTATTGTTCTAAATAGTTATCATGCAGGTTGCTCATTCTTCAGTCCATGAAAATAAAAAAAATAGCTCGAATAAAGAAGAAGATCCTACTCATTCTCACAATGAGCACAATACAGACGCTAAAAGTGACAACGTTGTAGAGGATGTCAGATAATCATCTAAAGTATGTGGCAATGAAGGATGAGCCGACAAACGCGTAAAGTAATAGAAATAACACATTTGATTGTTAATTAAATTGACTTAATTGTATGATTGATTGTTTCTACTTGCTCAAACTATTTGCCTCAAATAGTTTATTTGTCATTTTTGAAAGTGTTGAAATTTGGTATTATAATTATATAATATTTCAGTAACAAATGTTGGATATGCACTAATTAAGTTTTTTCAAATATATCATTTTGATATATATAAGAAATTTAATTAAAACCTATTCAAAAATCAATTTTACACATAGTTCATTATTTAAAAATGTCAAGTAGGAGTATGATATTGGAAACAAATGTTAAATTTTTCATATCTCTAGGATTCTAGTTACAAATGTTGTATATGATCTGCTTACGACTTTAAAATGTATCATTTTGATAAATAAGATTGCAGATGTATCATAATTATACATATTGATAGTTCAATCAAAACATGTGCACAATTCAATTTCACAAAAAGTTCATTGTCACACATCTCCTTTCTTTATGTACTTTCTGCCATATATATTGACCACATACATAGTAGTTGATACATATATATATATTCTTCATGCCCTCATACTTTTATTGTTTTTCAGTCACACTGTTATGAGAAATTTGTATGTATCAACTGATTTTCACTTGTATTATGTATCACATATATGAATTAAATATGCTTATATAGTTTAATCTTTTAATGCAGCACATTAATGTGGTATTCTACTATCTTCGCAAGAAAGCAAAATTGGACATTACCAATGAATATAAATATACCACCGCTCATTGTATGTACAAGAACTATATTCATGACATATACACTGTTTATCACCGAATGCAATCAGAGACTAATTTAAGCTCTTAAGAGGAAAACGTTCGTTCAATGAAAATTTCTTCGGTAGAGAGATTCATTTATGAAATTATTCAAGGTCTATGCATTCCAACAGGTTTTCCTTGACATTTGGTTGATGAGGTGTACGCGCTAATAAACTGTGAGGAATAGTTTCACTGGGTGTTGACAGCCATAGTGCTCAAGGAAAGATGTATTCGTGTGTATGGATCGTTGAAAGGTCATGATGATCATGTAGTTGAGATAAAGAAGTTTGTTGATTTGTTGTCAACTTACTTGTCAATATCTGATTTTTTTGAGATAAAAGAATGCACGAATTAGTCACTACTAGAACAATACAAGAAAAAGACAGACCAACATGCATTTGATATTCAGTTTGTTGATGGTATTGTGCAACAATTAAGCGGCACATTGTACGTATCATTTACTCTTTAAATATATAATTTTTACATAACTGATCACTGAAACTCCTAAACTAATCTACTAATATATTTTGCAGGAATTGTGGATTATTTGTTGCGGTATATGCTAAATTTTTAAGTGATAGGCATCAAATACCTTCTTCAGAGTTTGATTCAGGACTGCATCATACCAGATATGCATCATTGTTATGGGACTATGAAATAAACCAGGCATTTACTGGAATGTTAGTGACAATCAGGATCCTCCTAGACTAAATGCACCTTTATTCCATCAGAGGATACGAAGATGATAAATGTCAAGCTGTAGTTATCTAGTATTTGTTGTTTGATAAATTTATAATCGTTTATTATACTTCAAGTTTTTTGGATATTTCAAGACAACTAGTTTTAAGTTTTAAGTATTCAGTATTTTTGTAGTTAATGTCAGGACATTTTCGCTTATGAAATGAAGCGTTTCCATCCGTTTCGATCATATTATGCTATTTTTATGTTATGATTATGTTTTTCATTGTCTATTATATGTTTGATTCATATTGATTACACAGTTTTGTGAAAGAAACCTTAGTGAAATACATATATAGTTGATTCATATACTGCAAATTTGTTATATAAAATATGAAGCAGAATTATATTATTTATTTTTTTAAAATTAGTTAAGGAGTTTAAAATGTATCACATATATGTATGACTTTTTTTCAACTATGAAAATGTATCACTGACATATCAGATGTGTTAAAATGTCTTAACAATAAATCAGACTTTATTAATATGAATCACATAACTTTCATGAACGTTTAATATGAATCATATTACTTTCATAAATGTTTTAATATCTATCAATGGCAAACAATTATTTGATATCTCATGAAACATATTTTTGAGAAATTACGTCAAATTAATGAATTCACAACATTGAACTTATTAAACATTTCAAATTCCGTATCAAACAAAAATATCTCACGAAATAAATTTTTGAGAAATTAACTCAAATTATTGAATTCATAACATTGAACTTAATAAACATTTTAGCTTCCAGTTCAAAGAAAAATATCACATCTCCTTTGAAAAGTAGTTGCAGGTGCATCTATTATGACCTTCATCCCAACACTTTCCACAATAATTTGAGGTTGCTGATAACTTTCCGCTACTTTTCTTTTGTCTTCCTTTCTTAGGTATTCCTGGTTGTCTTTTATATTTTTGTAAGACCCCATAAAGTCCTAGTCCACTTCAATCCTATATAGCATGTCAAAAGAGGTCCCAGGCTTAATTTTTTTTTTAGAAAAGTGTTAAGACTTAGTTTCCTTTTGACCTTGATATTTCTATGGTTTTATTTTCGATCTTCCCAGCCATAGATTGTCAATTTTTAAATTGATTCATGATCAAGGTTATCTATAGGTCATCTAGGGGTGAGTGTCAAAATTTTCGGACATCGTTTGAGACATGTTTGGATGACCAAAACAGTGAGCCAATGCGATCAGGACACATCACATTGGCTATAGCGTCATCACCATCAACACGATGCATCGGTCATTGCGTCGAGTTGATCGACACAGCATGGCATCTGTCAAGTCACTGGGCATATTTTTGTTTATTAAATTATGAATTTGTAGAGACAGTTGAGTCATTTGCCCTTACATTATTCAGTCATAACACGAAATTAAGCCTTTCAAAAGGCAAAATCACTCATTATTTCATAAAATTCTCTCAAGAGAAAATCCTAGGTTCATCAAAGTTCAATTCTAAATCTTAAGAATTCACCAACAATTTTGACAAATTCAAAATCAAGGTATTTAGGTGTTCATCTTTAGGTTCCTTCCACCCTTGGAGTTCAAGAATCATTTTTCAAAACTTAGATTATGATTTACATCCTTGAATGGAATTGTGTTCATATATGTATTTTTGTGTGGGTGTTAAGCCAAGAAGATTTTGAGTTTCATGTAAATAAACTAGAATGTGTGTTGATTCATGTAATCCTCATGTTAAATCTTTGAATTGTGATATTGAATGTGGTAGTCATGACATTCATATATTGCTCCTTTTTATGTATAAGAATTATGCATCCTAGGTGTTTGACAAAATGTCTATATGAATGAATTGTGCATGGTAACCTATGTGTGATACTTTTAAAGTTGAGATATGGTACTATTATCTATGCTATCGAGTTTTGGGGGTAATGAATGCCCGAAATTAGTTGTTTATCTAATCTTCAGTCAAAATAGAGTGATTCCGCGGTATCCTAAATAGTAGCATTCTGCCAGTTAATAGAATTAGTGTGAGTTCAGTCAAGCCTAGTACAGTCTAGTGATCAGTTCCAGTGTCGATTCAGTTGGAAGTAGGATTCAGCATCGAGCGAACCCAGGGATGGGGTTCATTCCTGCCAGTATAGGGTTTGACCCTTAGTAGCAGTCCCTGTGTTACAGAACTACGTAGCCAGCATAGGGTAAATTGTCTTCCTGCCAGACTAGGGTTGACGTAACCATGTACATCTCATAAGTCTTCCTTCCAGATTAGGGTTGACTCAACTAGTGTTAGTAACCCATGGCACGGTGCTAACACCCTTCCAACTGGGGTTACAGGTTAGACCCCAAATCAGTCTATAATCGGGGTATGTCGGTTAGATAATACCTCCGACAGTCTAAGTTTCAGTATTCAGTACAGAACTCAATTCAGTTTTACACAATCATGACTTACAGTTATCAGTTATTCAGTTATTAGAAACTCAGTACTTCAGTTTCAGTCTAATTCAGATAGACGATATATGCTTGGTATTGTATGTTCAATACTTTTAGTAGTCCAGTCGTGCAAATACTCTCACCCAGTTACTTCATGATATTTAGTTATTATTATTCATGCATATAAACCCATGCATATCAGCCTAACCTCACCTAGCGTACCAGTACATTTAAAGTACTGATGCATACTCTCTTTGTGATATGATGTCTCATATTATAGGTTTGGACGCTTGGGTTCCTGACCGTACTTAGTCAGATCATTTGATCAGCCGTAGCTACTGTAGTGAGTCCCTATCCATTGAGGACGTGATACTTATTTAGTCATTGCATTACTTATAATATTTTAGTATTTCAGTTATTTTCAAACACTAGTTGGAGTTAGTTGAGGCCTGTCCCACCAACTCTTTTATTTCAGATGTTTAGAGACTTTCAGACACTTTCAGTTAGCAATTATTCTGCAGATGTACTCAATATTTGTTTTCAGTATTATGGACCTTATGATATTTTCAGCTTCACTTTTGCATATGTTTTATGATTATTATTTAGTATTCACAGAAGGTACCAGTCATGGGTTAGCTTGTGGTTGTTCGGGGTCGTAAGCACCTTGTGATGTCCAAGGTGTACTCTTGAGGTGTTACAAACTTGGTATCAGAGCCTAAGGTTATAAAGTGTCTAGGGAGTCTTAAAGCCATGTCAAATAGAGTCTTGTGCATGGGTGTGTAGCACGCCACACTTATGGACAAGAGGCTACGAGGCATTTTAGAAAAATTTCCCTTCTTTTAGTGTTCATGTCGTGCGAATGAGCATGGGCTTATGACCTTAGTGCTTAGGAGTCAGATGTGATTTCAGCTTTCTTCAGAATCCTATGACAATATATGATCTAGAGTTAGACGCATGGAACCAGGAATTTAGCAACAGTAGTAGAGTTGGGATGGTGTTATCTGATGTTGAGTAGATTATATATTTCATGGGACTAGTCATGTAAAAGGTGAATGAGTAGGTTTGAAGTAGTGTATACAAGAATTTAAGTTTATTTATTTAAAACATATGTTGTGGATGTGATATTTGCAGGATATGATAAAAGTAGTATAGTTATTAAAGAATTGGGGATATCCATGTTATGTGTTAGGTTCTAAGTTTGAATCTTTGAAGGTTGAGCTAATAGAAAGAGGAGTTGAAAATTCTCAGTTATTTAGTTCTTAAGTTGTTACATGATGTATTTGAGGCTATAGAAAGTTAATAGTTCTATCTCAGAAGAAAGTATCAGCAGTAGGGTTTTATACTTTCAGGTGCAGTCTTTCAGGGTGAGTTTAGTGTTTATGAGTATTGTTATATCTCGGACTCTAGAGTAAAATGGTTTTAGTACAGTTTATAGATATTAGTGAAGTGGTTCACAGACTTAGAATGATGTCTTTAAGCTAAGGGGGAGATGGTAGAACAAGTGACCAAGTTAGGTTCTCAGATTCTAGTAGTGATGCCAGTGTGTCATAGAACAGCACTAGGGAGGGGAATGCCCGATCCATGCTTATTTCAGTATTTGTACTCTATTTATTATGATATCTACTCATACCTTACATATCAGCTCTATGCTCATAGCTCATATTCATGCACTTTCCATAGAATCTTATACGATTCTAGTCCCTCGTATGAGGAGTTCCAGTTTGCTCAGCAGTACGAATCACGTTCCATGAATTCAAAAATTCCAAACTAAGTTTATGTAGCTCATGACTCATGTGCTCATGCTCTACAGTATGTTTAGTTCCAGTATTCATGCAACACTCCTAATAATCAGCAAAATTTAGATTATGTCATGTATATCCTCAATTTAGGTCTCTTGATAACCCATGATGTTGATATTCTATTCCCCAGGCCTCTTTTAAGTGTCAAGTTTTGTTTAGTGTTCATTCATACTTTAGGTTCTCATGTTTTAGCCTTTAAGTGACCTTTTCTTATGAACTAATATAGTTATGAGCAATTGCTTAGATGGGAGAGAGTAAATGTTTCATGTTAAGAAAGTATTATTGCATGTTGTTTTACTCGAGGCTGTAGTTATGAAGATAGGCTTGAACGTCATATTGGTGTGTAAGTGGATAAATGCATTACGCATTAGTGAATGGCTACTAAGAGGTTGTATTTAGTTTTTGAATAGGAAATTAGAATTTTTTTCATGAGATGAGAGGTTATGAAAATGCAGGGTGTGTTAAATTCATGATTCAGACTAGTATTACAGTGTTATGTGTGCATTTCGTATATCTGAGTAGGCTTGTGCATAATGGGAGAATTTAGTCCAGCTCAAACTTTAGTAGGTAGAGTTATCAGTGCCCATGTGAATATTTTCAGTAGTCTTAGGTAAAGTGCAGTATTAAGGTAGAAAGTATAATTGAGAGAGTATTCGAGGAGTATGTCTATGTTTGAAAGATAGTAGTTGTTCTGCATAAGGCCTAGTAGCTCTATCCTAGCTGATGTTTCGTAGGCCTGTGTTTCATATTATCAAATTTTAGCCTTGTTGTGATTTCTTATCCAAATGTCTTATTCAAACCATGCCCAAGATTCCTTACTCCCTAAAATTTATTAGAACTTCTTAGAAAGAGTGTTGAAGAAATACTCCAGATAAGTATAAGCTTTCAGTATGAGTTAGTCTGTATAGCCAGTAATCCAGATTAGTAGTCAGACGGACAGGTTTCTATGGTTTTTCTATCTTTTGATCTAGTCTTACTATTTGAAGTTTCATGAATATATCCCTTCCAAGAAATAGTTTGTTCACATCCATGTAAATTGTGAATCCAGTTTAGTTCATGCATCATATTTTAGATCTCAGGTAGTCAGTAATGATTCAGTCCATAAGTGTTGCATGCATCATCTTAGTTTTCCTAGTATTCAGTCAAGTCAGTATCATACGGGGGATGAACTATCCCAAGGAGGAGATGTAATACCCCCGAGCTTTTAATGTACTAAATCTCTCATCTTTTCTTCATTAAACCAGATCTAATCGGAGATAATGGTTACTCATAAGTTGACTGTCTCATTCCTATCTAAGCCTTATAGACATTCTCATGTCACTACATATGTTCAAGAAATTTGTTTAGTTCATGATATTCAGTTCATGTATCATGCTTCAGACTCAATTATGATCTCATGTTCTCATTCATTCATGTTTAGTAAAGGATCTCTGATTCTTCGATATTCTTATCTTAAGGTAACAGTTTTCCTTAGATTTACTCTGTTCCATTCTTAATTTCAGCTCTATATCATTCTCATATCATTCATGCATTCATGAATCAGTTTATTCATGAGTCATGTCTCAAGATTCCGTCATGTTTTAGCTATTCACGTCAGTACGATCGCAGTACCTCAGTGCCTCTCAGCTTAATCAGTCTCATTTGAGGACGAATGTTCCCAAGAGAGAGATATTGTAAGGCACCGTAAAATCCTAGCCCATTTCAGTCCTTCATAGAATGCCAAAAGAGGTCCCAAACTTAGAAAATTTCAGCTAAGTGTTGACACTTAGTCTCATTTTTGGCCACAATATTTTAATGGTATCATTTATGATCTTTCCGACCTTAGATTGTTGATTTTAAATTTGATTCATGATCAGGGTTATCTATAGGTCATCTTGGGTGAGTTTGTAATTTTCGGACACCGTTTGAGTCATATTTGGATGACCCAAACAGCAAACCATTACGATCAGGATGCATCATGTTGGCTATTGTGCCGTCACCATTGATGCGATATGTTGGTAATTACATCAATACCATCGACGCAATGCATGACCTATCACGTCACTGGACATTTTTCATCTCATTTAATCCTGAGTCTAGAGGGGTATTTTAGTCTTTTCCCCTCATTTTTATATGGGATTTAGGTCCCAAAACAACATTTATCACAATTCTCTCAAAAATAAAAAAACATTCCCTTCAAGAACAAACCCTAGCCCCTTTAATATTCAAGTTCAATTTACAAGAAATCCCTTAATAACTTCCAAGAATTTGTCAATCAATGTATGTTTAGGTGTTCATCCTTGGGTTTCTTCCATCCTGGGAGTTCAAGAATCCCTTTTCAAACACTTAGATTATGATTTACATTCTCGAATGAAACTATGTTCATGTATGTGGTGTTGTGTGGATTTCAACTCAAGAATAATGTAAGGTTCATGTGAATTAACTAGAATGCATGTTGATGTATGTAACCCTCATGTTTAATCTTTAGATTTTGGTGTTGAATGTGGTAGTCATGATATTCATATATTGCTCATTCTCATGTAGAAGATTTATGTATCCTAGGTGCTTGACAAAATGTCGATGTGAAAGAATTATTCATGATGACCTATGTGTGATGCTTTTAGAGTTGAGATATGATTTCTTTATCTATTCAATCGAGTTTGGGGAGGTATTGAATACCCGAAATTTAGTTGTTGTCTAGTCTCCAGTCTGAATAGAAGGATTTTGTAGTATGTCGAACAGTAGCATACGATCAATCAATAGAATCGGTATGAGTTCAGTCAAGCCTAGTACAGTCTAGTGATCAGTTCAATGCCGATTCAGTTTGGAGTAGGATTCAACACCGAGCAAACCCAGGGATAGAGGCATTCTTGTTCGCAGAGGGTTTGAACCTTAGTAGCAGTCCCTTTGTTACAGAACTACGTAGCCAGCGTAGGGTACATCATCTTCCTGCTAGCCTAGGGTTGATGTAACAATATATATTTCATGAGTCTTCTTGCCAGATTATGGTTGACCCATCTTCTGTTAGTATTCCTTAGCACGGTGCTAACACCCTTTCAACTAGGGTTACAGGTTGGACCCCAAATCAGTCCATAATAGGGGTATGTCAGTTAGATGATAGCTCCTACAATTACAGTTTTAGTATTCAGTATTCAGAAATCAGTATCCAGTACTTAATATTTAGTACAAAACTCAGTTCAGTTCTACAAGATCATGACTTATAGTTATCAATTATTTAGTTATCAAAAAACTCCGTACTTCAGCTTCAGACTAGTTCAGAAATATGATATATTCTCGATATTGCATGTTCAGTACTTACAGTATTCTCAGTCATGCATATACTCTCATCTAGTTATTTCATGGTATTTAGTTATTATTTTCATGCATGTGAACCCATGCATATCAGCCTAACCTCACCTAGCATACCAGTACATTCAAAGTACTGATGCATACTCTTTCTTTGCGCTATGATATCTCTTATCATAGGTTCGGACACTCAGGTTCCTGACCGTAATTAGTCAGATTCAGTTGATCAGTTGCAACTACAGTAGTAAGTCCTCATTCATTGAGGGCATGACACTTATTTAGTCATTTTGTTATTCACAGTATTTTAACTTTTTAGTTATGTTCAGACAGTAGTTGTGAGTTAGTTGGGGCCTGTCCCATCAACTCATTTATTTCAAATATCAGAGGCTTTTAAATACTATAAGTTTATAGTTATTGTACAGATGTATTCAGTATTGATTTTGGTTTTATGAACCTTATGGCATTTTTAGTTTTACTTCCGCACATATTTTTATGATTATTATTCAGTGCTCACAGTAGGTACCAGTCATGGGTTAGCTTATGATCCTTTGAGATTATAAGCACTTTGTGACGCTCAGGGTGTTGTCTCGAGGTATTATAAATATGGTCTCGTTATCTATGAAATCGAGTCTTGAGGGGTATTAAATACTCAAAATTAGCTGTTTATCTAGTCTCCAGTCAAAATAGAGTGATTTCGTGGTATCCCGAACAGTTGCATTCGATTTGTTGATGAAATTAGTGTGAGTTCATTCAATCCTAGTACATTCTAGTGATCAGTTCTAGTGTCGATTCAGTTGGAAGTAGGATTCATCACCAAGTGAACCCAGGGATGGGGACATTCCTACCAATATAGGGTTTGACCCCTAGTAGCAGTCCCTGAGTACAAAACTACATAGCCAGCATAAGGTAAATTGTCTTCCTGCCAGGATAGGGTTGACTTAACCATTTATATCTCATGAGTCTTCCTGCCAGATAGGGTTGACTCAGCCAGTGTTAGTGCCCCGTGACACGGTGCTAACACCCTTCTAACTAGGGTTATAGGTTGGACCCCAAATTAGTCTATAATCGGGGTATGTTGGTTAGATGATATCTCCCAAATTCTCAATTTTAGTATTCAGCACATAACTTAGTTCAGTTCTACAAAATCATGACTTGCAGTTATCAGTTATTCAGTTCTTAAAAACTCAGTACTTCAGTTTCAGTATAATTCAGACAGATGATATATGCTTGGTATTGTATGTTCAGTACTTTCAGTAGTCCCGGTCGTGCATATACTCTCATCCAGTTACTTCATGATATTTAGTTATCATTACTCATGCACATGAACCCATGCATATTAACCTAACCTCACCTAGCGTACCAGTATATTTAAAGTACTGACGCATACACTCTTTGCGATATGATGTCTCATATCATATGTTTGGACGCTCAGGTTACTGACCGTACTTAGCCATATCAGTCGATCAGTCGTAGCTATAGTAGTGAGTCCTTATCCATCGAGGACGTGATACTTATTTAGTCATTGCATTACTTACAGTATTTTAGTATATCCATCGAGGACGTGATACTTATTTAGTCATTGCATTACTTACAATATTTTAGTATTTCTGTTATTTTCAGACAGTAGCTAGAGTTAGTTGGGGCTTGTCCCACCATCTCTTTTATTTTAGATGTTTAAAGACTTTCAAACACTTTCAGTTAACAGTTGTTCCATAGATGTACTCAGTATTTTTTTTAGTATTATAGACCTTATGGTATTTTCAGCTTCATTTCTGCATATGTTTTATGATTATTATTCAGTATTCACAATAGGTACCAGTCATGGCTTAGCTTGTGGTCCTTCGGGGTCGTAAGCACCGTGTGACGCCTAGGGTGTACTCTCCAGATGTTATAATTTTGGAGGTAAAATCACATCTTCTAACACCTCCGTTGGTACATACCAATCTCGTTTATCGGGCATTGGACAAAGTGGCATTTCATACGTCTTGACTAGTGTCTCCTTTTTGTAGTAATCAGAATAGTATGGCTTCATTTTCTTTACATGTTCGCTTTTCAAAACAGTAATAGCATGCACGCATAGTATCTCATCAAGATTAAATCTACCACAGTTGCATGTCGTATTATCCAACTGAACTATGTATTTTCTTCCTTCTTTATACACACTGTAGATGTAGTTCATTAATTTCCTAACCTAAAAAATATTTTTTAATGTACATCTATGTGAATCATCATAGAATATGAATGATAAAGATTCAAGAATAAATATGTATAATGAATGATTTTTCAAAGTGATGTATCATAATGATACATCTGGTATCAGTAGAGATCCAAATTTCTGCAAAACAACTTTGCGACAGTTACATGATTTGTAAATAACTTACCATCATACGTGATGACTTTGCCTCATTTAATTCAAGAATTTGTTGAAACTTACCTCCCAATGAGCTTTAGCAAGAAAGATTAACCTATCTGTATTTTTGCGATTTCAAGCGCCAAATAAGATTCTAACTTTTTCAAGAAAATCTAAAATTAGTAGTTCACGTGCCTCAACAAGACGAGAGTTGATACATTCTGCATGTTGAAAGTCATCATCCTTCCTCTATTTATTGGAGCATGAACTCATGACCACTTTTCGTATCTTACATTTTCTAGATATTTCTTTACTCTATTGTCAATCTTTCCTACTTTATACATAAGGTCATCAAAATCATCTAACTTGTATGTTTTAGCCATGGAAAAATACTCGCTGGTCAGCTTGTACTTACTCCTTCTATAATTTGTGCAAACGTTATTCCGTAGCTGCTAAACACATGCAAAATGGGGTATACATGGATGGACTATACTAATAGCCTTGATTATGCTTTCATGTCTATCAAAGACAACAAACATATTATCGTGCTCACCGTAAGCACACTTAAATTGCTGAAAAATCATGTTCGTGAAGAATCATTCTCAGAATATACAATCCCGTATGCAAGCGACAATATATTTGTAACGCCTCGAATCTGGTACTCAGAATGCTACACGGTGCTCATGATCCTGAAGGATCACAAGCTAACCTATGACTGATATTTGTACCTGTATACTGCATAATATACTATATAATGCAGAAACATGAACTGAAATGACACAAGGTTCACAACTGTAACATAAGATCTGATAAATCATAACATATGAATGGAGTATAATATACCCAAAACAACTGAAATAACTAACTGAACATAGTAGTCTGTAAAGCCTCTAACTAACTGAACTGTTTGGATAAGGAGTTGATGGGACATGTCCCCAACTAACTCCAACTAATAAATTAATTAATGAGATAATAAAAGAATGATCATGTCCTTGAAAGATGGGGACGTACTGCTTACTCTGACTACTGAGACTGGAATACTACTGATGCTCTGGAGCTTGTGCTTCTGAACCTATGGTATAAGACACCATAGCGCAAATGCGTCAGTACTTTGAATATACTAGTGTGCATGTGAGGTAGGCTAAATGCATGGGGTTCATATACATGAACAATACTGGGTAACTGACTATATGAACGTGAGAATACATGCATGAATACATAGTAACTATATCTGAGATCGTGATTACATGAATTTACTGATAAATAACATGACTAATGACTGAGTTCTGGTAACTGATATAACTGATAACATGAGTGACTGTATCTGACAGTCTTGAATCTGATGGAACTAGCTGAGCTCCATACTATTCTGAGTTGACTGTATCTGACAGTCCTGAATCTGAAGAACTATCTAAGTTCTTTTACTGGTACTGATACTATGGGAAGTAATTATCTAACTGACATGCCCCAAATGACGCATTATAGCTGAATTCGGGTCCAATCTGTGCCCTGATTTGAAGGGTGTCAATACCGCGCCACTGGTAAGGACAATCTGTGAGTGACCCTCATATAACATCTAACTCTAGTGAGAATGGTGGGGACCCTCATATGACAGGTTAAGCCACCTCATCTACCCTTATATAGCAGGCTATGATGCCTCAACCTATGTTGGCTACATAGTTCTGGAATGCAAGGATTTCTTCTAAGAATCACACCCTCATATAACGGGTGAGTTACCATCCTTGGGTTCACAGGGTGCTAGTTTCTACTCCCATCTGACTAGACACTGAACATAATTAACTGAACTGATTGGACTGAGTTAACTGAGTTCCGTTGACTGATGGAATATTTCTGTGGTCTGATAACTGACTGAGATTTACTGAAGTTACTAAGTTTTCCTAAGTTATGAGACTGACTGAATTCTACTGAACATGTCTTGACTGAGAGTATCTTGAGAACATGACATAGGCTTTAGGAATACAACTAAATTGTCGGGTACAAGTACCCTCAGGACTCTATGGAAAGAAACTGACAAAGCATGACTTTCTTGAATACATGACCAACATCACAATTCCTAATTCATTTACTAAGGCATTTCATCAAACAATTGATATGCATAAACTTGTACATAAATCAGGATTTCATACTATCATACTAGTAGGACACTTTTTCTTCACATAGGCATTTAATCAAACACATGGTGAGCATGGTATATGTAAACAACATCACACAACAAGTAAACATCATGATTCAACTCTAATTTCACCATTCAAGGGTTTAATCATGGATTCACATGAAACTACACCTATAATAATCAATTCCACTTACGATTTATCACTAAACATGGAATAGAATTCAATTGATAATTATCAACATGAACAAAAACAAACCCAACATAAAATTCATAAAAATTCATACACTTGAACTTTGAAAAGAGATTCTTGGGCTTTATGGGCGAAAGGAGTCCATGAATGAACACTATGCATACTGGGTGAGTGATTTCTTGAAGATCTGTAGAGGAAAGCTTAAATTCTTTGCTTGGAATTAAGCACCTAGGGTTTCTTATTCTTGGGGATTTATCCTTGAGAGAAACCTATTTTATTATTGTAGAAGAATAATGAACTTATGAGCTATGATCGGGTGTAATTAGGGGTTAAATCAGGTGGAAAAAGACCTAAATACCCTTTTAAAAACTGACTTTAAAATAGCTGAATGATATGTGTGATGGCTCATTCGATGGTTCGTCGCTGGCTCGACGGTCCGTTGCAAGTTCAACGGTCTGTCAACCTGTCCGTCGTACCTTATCCAGAAGGTTACCTCACTGCCTTGGATGCGACAGTCAAGGCAACGGTCAGTTGTTAGGTCGACGGTCTGTCAACCTGGCCATCGCACCTGGGCAATTCAGACATGCGTACTAAGTATCCTCACCTCTTCTTCTCCAACTCATATCAATCTCAAGGTAACAGTTCTCCTTAAGCTTACTCAGTTTTATGTTCGGTGTTCATCACAAACTTGGTATGCAGCTTTATGCTCATGTTCCCATAAGAAACTTGGTATCAAATACCATTGCATATTCAGTCATGCATGCATGTATCAGTTAAGTTGTGTAATTATGCATCAGACATGCATTCTCATTATGAGAAACATAGTTCTTCAGAACACTCAGTCATGCATTTATGAATCAGTTACATATGCATCAGATATGCATGTTCAACTTGTCAGTCATGTCAGTCATGAGATCATATTTTAGTGTTCATGTTCAATATGTACGTCGGTTATCTTCTCCCCTTACTGTCAGTCTTATTTGAGGATGAATGTTCTCAAGTGGAAGATATTGTAATACCCCGTACTTTTTCCTAGCTAATTTCATCTCAAGAATGTCTAGAATTAGCTTCTAAATTTAATGATGGTTATTACATGAGGAATTTTCAAGATTTTCCCTTTGTGTCATGTGGAAAATTCAATAAGCTTTCCTTCGATATAAGATTCGTCCAAATCTGATATCGGGTCAGAAGTTACGACTATTTCAAGTTTCCATCGTAAAACAGCGTCGTATTAATCAGTGGCGCATTGCGCCCCAAGAGGAAATGACATTTGAAAAATTTTAGTAGGGGTCTGCGATTATGGCGCATCGCGCCAGGGCCCAAATTTAGAATTGTTCTTTTCCAATGTCTTAGCGCGATTTCCTACGCGTCGCACCAAAGTTCCAGGTCACAAAAGAAGGGGTAACGTGATGGCTCTACGTCGCTCCATCCCTCAATTTTTCAATTGTCAAATTCCAGTGACATGGAGCAATAGCGCCATGTCGCGCCAGTGGTTCAGTTCAAATTTTTTTTACTAAAATTAAATGGCGTATCATGGGTTAAAAGGGTCAACTTCCTACCCCTATTTAAGCCCTTTAATACGTGATTCAACCATTTTCACCTAAAATACGCTCTCTTCTCTCAAAAACCTCTCAAGAACAAGCTAGAGTTTTCATAGAAGATCTAATTCCAAGAAAGTTTCACCGTCAATCATCACGAAATCACGAACTAAGGTATGCATAGTGTTCATTCATGGACTCCTTTCGTCCATGAAGTCCAAGAATCCCTTTTCCAACTTTAAGTTATGGATTTTCTTTATGATTTCATGATTGGGTTGTTCTTGTTTATATTGATAAATGAGAAATTGAATTCTACGCCATGTTGGGTGATAATTTCTATGTGGATTTAATTATTATAGATATAGATTCATGCAAACTTGTGACTAAACCCTAGAATGATGAAATTAGAATGTGACCATGATGTTTAATTGTCGTACAATGATGTATACATGTACCATGCCTACAATATGTTTGATTTAATGCCTAAATGAAAGAAAAGTGCCTAACTAGCATGTTTTCATGAATCCCCATGTATGTATAGGCTAACGCCTATCACATGTTTGATGAAATGCTTCAGTAAATGCATTATGGTGATTATTATGTATTCAAGCAAGTCATGCTTTATCAGTTTCCTCCTATCGAGTCCTGGGGGTACTTGTACCTGAAATATTAGCTGTGTGCCTAGAGTCATGTCATATTTTCATGATACTCTCAGTCCAGCTATGATCCTTAGACTTCAGACAGTCTTATGACTCAGGAAATCTCCATGATCTCATGAACTCAGACAGTTTTTAGATATCAGTAGTATTCCATCAGTCAACAGAATCCAGTAACTCAGTCCATCTTCAGTTCAGTAAATTATGTTCAGTGTCTATTTAGATGGGAGTAGAAATTAGCACCGAGCGAACCCAAGAATGGGAGTTCACCTGTTATATGAGGGTGTGATTCTTAGAATCAATCCTTGTATTCTAGAACTATGTAGCCAACATAGGTTGAGACATCATATCCTGCTATATGAGGGTAGATGAGATGGCTTAGCTTGCTATATGTGGGTTCCCACTGTTCTCACTAGAGTTACCTGTTATATTAGGGTCACTCACATGTTGTTCATACCAGTGGTGCGGTATTGACACCCTTCCAATCAGAGCATAGATTGGACCCCAATTCAGCTATAATACATCATTTGGGGCATGTCGATTAGGTAACTACTTCCCACTATTTTATGTTACATAATCATGACTGTCATATACAGCTACTCAGTCTCAGTAATAGAACTCAGATAGTTCTTCAGATTTTAGGACTGTTAGATACAGTAAACTCAGATACAATACGGAACACAGATAGTTTCATCAGATTTAGGACTGTCAGATATAGTCACTCATGTTATCAGTTATATTCATATTTAGTAATCATGTTATCACAGTATTAGTGTCAGTTGTTATATCTCATGCATGTATTCTCGCACTCGTGATAGTTAGTTAGTTATTATTATTGTTCATGCATATGAACTCCATGCATTCAACCTACCTCACATGCATACCAGTATATTTAAAGTATTGACGCATTAGCGCTATAGTGTCTTATACCATTGGTTCAAAGACACAAGCTCTAGAGCGACAGTAGATTCCAAATATCCACAGACAGAGTTAAAAGTGAGTCCTCATCTTTCGAGGACATGATTATTTCCCTATTATCTCATTAATCATTTTATTAGTTGGAGTTAGTTGGGGATACGTCCTATCAACTCCTTACTCAGACAGTTCAGTCAGTTAGAGGCTTTCTAGACTATCATGTTTCAGACTTCAGTATGTTTTGTTTTGTTTTGGGTATTGTATTACCCCACACAGATGTTATATCATTCAGATCATGTTCAGTATTGAACCTTATGGCCTTTTAGTGAATGTTTCCGCATTATTATGTCATATTGTATAATGTACAGGTATAGATATCAGTCATGGGTTAGCTTGTGATCCTTCGAGGTTATGAGCACCGTGTGGCATTTCGAGTATTAGATTTGGGGCGTTACAACAACACATCACCCAAAATAATTTTGAAAATATCACAATAAACAATAAACCCATCTAAACCATTGGGAAATATCAAAACTAGGGTTGAGGTAAGTCGAGTCTTCACTCCTGAAAACTCTTCTCACAGGAATTTGACCACTGAAATTTGACTTTTTTCTAAGTCAATCTGGATATTAGAAATGCAATTAACGAAAACCCTTTAATAAACTGACTATGATAGCCAGCCAAACCCAAGAAACTCCTGATATATGACAGAGAAATGGGGCTGGGCCAGCTTTTCACTGCTTTGATCTTTTGAGGGTCAACTCTAATGCTATCACCGAAAATAATATGACCATGGAAAGCTACTGATATTATCCAAAATTCACACTTACTAAATCTGGCAAACAACTGATGGTCTCTAAGAGTCTGCAATACTATTCTAAGGTGGTCTGTATGATCATTTTCATTACGGAAATAGACAAGGATATCATCTATAAAGACTATGAAAAACATGTCCAAGTATTTCTTGAACACTTGGTTCATCAAGTCCATGAAAGCTGCTGGGGAATTTGTTAGACCAAAGGACATGACTTGGAACTCAAAGTGCCCATACCGAGTTCTGAAAGCAGTTTTTGAAATGTCACATTCTCTTGCCTCGAGCTGGTGCTAGCCAGATCTGAGGTCTATCTTTGAGAAATAACAGGCACCCTAAAGTTGGTCGAACAAGTCATCGATTATGGGGAGTGGTCACTTTTTATTGATAGTGATTTTATTTGACTGACGGTAATCAATGCACATTCTAAGAGAACCATCTTTCTTTTGCATGAAAAGAACTGGAGCGCCCTATGGGGAAACACTGGGCTTGATGAATCCCTTATATAAGAGATCTTTCAGCTATTTCTTTAACTCCCTAAGCTCTGCTGGAGACATTCTGTAGGGAGGAATAGAGATAGGCTGGGTATCTAGAAGAAGGTCTATTTCAAAGTCAATTTCCCTTTTAGGGCGGGACTCTGAGAAGATCTTAAGGGAACACATCTAGGAATTCCCTCACTACAGAAACTAAATCAAGACTAGGAGTTTTAGAATTGGAGTCTTTAGCCCAAATAAGATGGTAGACACACCTCTTAGATCTTATTTTCCTTGCTTTAAGTTACGAAATAAACTAGCCCCTAAGTGCTAGAGTACTACCCCTCCATCATGGATTGGTTCATTCAAAAACTAAAAATTAACAACTTTATTTCTATAATTAACTGAGGCATATCATGAGTGGAGCCAATCCATGCCGAGAATGACATCAAAATCAGTCATTTCTAACTCTACAAGATCAACTGAGGTGACTTTCTAGGATATTATGACCGTACAGTTCCTGTATACCCATCTGGCTATAATAGAGCACCAACTAGGGTAGACATTGAGAAAGGTTCTGCTAAAGTCTCAGGACTAACACAAAAAATCACAGCTATATAGGGAGTTACAAAAGAAAGAAAAGCTCTAGGATCTAATAAAGCATAAACTTGAAAATGAAAGACCTGTAACATACTAGTAACAACATCAGGAGAACTTTTCTGATTTTATCAGGACTGAAGTGCATACAATCAATTTGGGCGCTCACCACTGGTAGCACTGGAAGCGGCACCCTGCTGAGTCGGACGACCAGATGGAAATGAGGGACGACTGGATTGAATCTGTTGACCACTCTATGGGAAATCCTTGACCCTGTGGCCTAGCTTGCCATACACAAAGCATACATCACTGCCAGATCTACACATACCCTGATGGTTTCTACCTCATTTCTGGCAAAAAAAATTTATGTGCCCACTGTTCTTATTTCCCTGGGGTTTTGGGCTTAGGTTCTAGCGCCCTATCCCGATTATCATTTTTGAACTTTGATACTGGAGCACTAGCTGAAGATGGAGCTGGGGATAAAGATTTTTGATGAAATTGAGGATGGTTAACACCCTCCAACCTCAACTGAGCAAAATTGAAGCTACCCATTTTGGATATCTTATTCTTTCTCTCTCTTTCCTTAAAATTTTGCTTCTCCATCTATTGAGCATGGACCATCAACCTAGACAAGTCCATATCTTTAATTAATATTGCGATCCTACACTTCTTGATCATATTTTCAGCTACGCCAAAGACAAATTTACTTATCCTAGACCTGTCATTAGACACCACATTAGGAGTATACCTGGCTATCCGAGTAAACTTAAGAGAATATTCCTTCACACTCATGTTTCCTTGCCTCAAATTAATGAACTCCTACACCTTAGCTTCTCTTAAATCCAAGGGAAACAATCTATCTAAAAAGGTCATCGTAAACTCTTCCAATTCAACCCCTGCATCTACCCTTCTATCTCTCTTTCATTACTTAAACTAGGTCTGAGAAATATCCTGTAACTTGTAAGCACCTAACTCTGCACTTTCACTGAAAGTCACTCTCATAATATCAGTTACCTTCTAAACCATGTTGAGGAACTTCTGCGGATCCTCATCAGACTTAGATCTTGAAAACAAAGGAGGGTTTATTTGGGTAAAGTTCCGAATCCTAGTTGCGATAGTATTAGCCACTAGAATGGCTGGGACGGTAACCGAATGATTATTCTGGGCTGCTATTGAGTGAGATAAAGTAGTGAATGCTGCTCTGAAATTAGCATGGAAGACATGCTCATTCAAGGGATCTTCCTAAACAAGCGAAGGTGCGAGCTGGTTACCATTTCTTCTTCCATTAGTTTTTTTGAGATGAATGTTATGTAAATGAAAAGAAGATTGAACTAGGAGAAGATTTTAAATTGAGCTCATGCTCATTCGCACGACATGAATATTGAAAGAAGGAAAACCTTTCCTAAAACGTCTTGTAGCCTCTTACCCATAAGTGTGGTGCACTTCACACCCATGCACAAGACTCTACTCAACGTGGATTCCAAACTCCTTTGTATACTTTAAAACCTTAGGCTCTGATACAAAGTTTATAACACCTCGAGAGTACACCCTAGATGCCACATGGTGCTTACAACCCCGAAGGACCATAAGCTAACCTATGCTGGTACCTATTGTGAGCACTGGATAAAATAACAAAGAATATATGCGGAATTTAACTGGAAACACTATAAGGTTTTAGAAACTGAAAATCAATACTGGATCATAGTTTTAAACGTCTGAAACATACCATCAATACTGATAAAACAAATGATAATAACGACTAAAAATTGACTATCTATCAGTACTAATTTGAAAGCCTCTAAACTGACTGAATGTGGAGTTGATGGGACAAGTCCCCAAATAACTCCAACTAACTAAATAACTAGACTGAAACACTGAAATAAACATAAATGGTCCTCAAAACATGAGGACTCACCACTGCTGTTGTTGTTAATGGAATGGAAAATCTAGGTACGATTAGGAGCCTGAGCGTCCGAACCTATGATATCAGACATCATAGCGCAAGAACGAGTATGTGGTCAGTACCTTGAAAGTACTGGTATGCTAAATAAGGTTAGGCTGGTATGCATAGATCATATACAGGAATAATAATAATAACTGACTGAATAAATGGCATGAGATAACTAGTGTATAGTATGCGAGAAAATTGTAAAATCTGAGAATACATGACCAAACATATGACATGATACTGGGATAATCTGTAAACTGAAATATTGATATTGGATAACTAATAAATGTATGCTATGGTCAAGCAATCCTGAAAACTGAACTCTAAACTGAATATCGAACTGAGACTGTGGGAGCTATCACCTAATCGAGATGCCCCAATAAGAGCTAATTGGGATCCAACCTGTGACCCCAATTGGAAGAGTATCAATACCGTGCCATGGGTACTAACACTGGCTACATGGATCCATTAAAATAAAGTCCCGAATGACTAAAGAGTCACCCTCTACTGGCAGATGCTCTAGTGAGATATGGGTCAACCCTCTACTTATTATACCCAAAATCATTACTTAGGCATTTCACCAAACAGTTGGGGGTCATGAGTTAAAACATGGAAATAGTTTAAAACATATGAGAGTAACATAACTTCAATACTAAAATCATGGGTTAAGGATTTAACATGCAAATTTTCATCCTTCAAACATGTCAAGAACTAATTCCAATTAGAAACACATGTAAATATGGTATAAAGTCAAAATTCATGGAAGTTCATGGATATAATTCATAATAACATATAAAAATCAAATCTTTAAACTTGAAAACTGATTCTTGGACTCCATGGGTGAAAAAGGCCCATAGATGGACATCTAACATACCTTAATTGAATAATTCGTAGTGATTTTCTTGAAACTTGAAGGGCTAGGGTTTGTTCTTGAGAGAGAATAGCTTTCAATTGAGAGAAATTATGAATAATGGAGCATATAATGACCCTTTGGGGTTTTAATTTCATGTCTTGGAAGGATTTGGGTGAGAGAAAATGACAAGACTACTCTTGAAATTTAAAATTCGTAACTGGAACGCCGATTAGGACTTCACAGCGACGCGCCAAAGCTGTCATCGCAATTTCCATCGCGACATAGTCCAATTGCAGTGACTTGTTGAATCTGACAATTGTCGATTTGATTTTCACCGCGACGCGGTGACTCCTCCATCGCTATACTCACCACGACGTGGTCCAATCGCTGTGAGCTGCTGTTTTGAAAATCCAAACACGGTGTAAACCTCGTTCTAAAAATTCAAAACTCACCCAAGACATACTACTTATACCCCTGAACATGAATCAACTCAAAAACTTGCATCTTGGGGTCAAGAAAGTCACTTTAAAAAAATCAACGAAGTTAAGAGGCCAAAAATGAAACTAAGTCTCCAACACTTAGCCAAATTTTCAGGTTCTAAGCCTCTTGTACATGTACTATGGGCTGAATTGAGTTAAGACAATTACAGGGTATTACAAGAGGCAAGACTTATCCAAAAAATTTTCAAACAATAAGTCACACCCTTAAACTTACTTCGATAACAAAGAAAAGAAAGAGGATTCTCTTTGTAAATAAAATAGAAGTTGCGAAAAAAAGAAGAAGAGAAAAATAAAGATTGAGAAAAAAGAGAAGAAAACGAGTTAAGAAAAAAGAAAAAAAAAGAAAAAAAAAGAAGAATTAAAAAAAATAAAGATTAAGAAAAACAATAATGAGAATAAAAATTTAAAATATAGTTTGAGAGTAATGGAAAAAAAAAGAAGAAAAAATGAGAAAAGATAAAAATAAAAATAAAATAAATATAAAGGTTGAGATAAATGAAATAAAAAATAAATAATGTTTGAGAAAAAAATGAAAAAAAATAAAGATTAAGACTAATGAATTAAAACAAGTAAAAAAGGTGAGAAGAAAAAATAAAAGACAGAAAAAAATAAAATTAGAAGTTGAGAGATACATGAGTATGACAAGTGTAAAAACATTTTAGATGCAGAGGGATAAAAAGGTACTAGGATAAAAATGTACTTGTCTTATACATAAAAAGGAGGAAGAATAGTTTTAAAAACTTTTCTTATGGGGGATGAAATAGCAAAGGCACCCACTATGCAGGACATCCCATGTAATTTTCTGAGTGCATCCAACAATGTTATATTATAAAATATAGTCCGTTGTACATTAATTACCAAAACAGACCCAATTGTATAGGTCAAAATATTACGTCACAATCTGTAGCCTAATGCTTATTGAATGCACAATTCTTGAAATGTTTTATAGTTTTTCATTATTGCTACAACTAATGAACATCTAAAGAATACAAATCCATAAAACTCGAAGACCAAACATATAGAAAATTTATATTATAATTTCATAATTGTAGCACAATTTTAGATGCTCAACCATTATTGAAGCTCCAAGCTTCATAATTTGAAAATCGAATTTTTGTAAATAAGTTCTGCTTAGAGAAGATATGATTGCAAATAATCGATTATGTATTAAGGAGTCCAAATCTGAAGTTTATATGCTTTGATATAATTTTGAAGTGTTTTTAGATGAATTTGGTGCTTGAATTCATGGAAGAAGACTAAGTTCGTTTTTTTGTATACATTTTTATAATGTATTGTATATTGTTGTATATTCAATACCCTTTTTTATTTCAATGATTTTCTTATTCTTGTTCATTTTATATACACTTATACAATATAGATCCATTGTTTAAAAATTATATATACATACGTAAATATTTGTATAATTATGTATATATATATATATATATAATATTATGCAATATAATAAAAATGTTGTATTGTATATATAACAATATACTATATAATATACATATATATACAATGTTATACAAAAAAGTTACTTTTCATTCCTTAATCAAATCCTGATTTTGGGTTATCAAATGTCATATTAACTTTTTAGTAAGTTTGTCAAATGGGTCGGGCCAGGTCAACTCGAAATCGGCCCATCACGTTTTACCGGTTTGTTGGCTGGTCCGGTTTTGGGCCATTTCTAATGTATACTACTTTAGAGTCTATAGAAAATATATATACACATATATACGTACAATATAATATATGTACTTCTTTAAATAGTATAAATACAATATATATACCCTATATATACTACTTTAAAAAATATATACTCATGTATATGTTAAATATAGACTACTTTAGAGTCTATAAAAAATATATACACATATATACGTACAATATAATATATGTAATACTTTAAATAATATACATACAACATATATACACTATATATATACTACTTTAGAATACATATACACATATATACGGTAAATATATCCTACTTTAGAGTCTATATAATATATATATACATATATACGTACGATATAATATATGTACTACTTTAAATAATATACCTACAACATATCTAAACTATATATATACTACTTTTGAATACATATACACATGTATACGTTAAATATATACTACTTTAGAGTCTATAGAAAATATATACACATATATACGTACGATATAATATATGTACTACTTTAAATAATATACATACAACATATATACACTATATATATACTACTTTTGAAAATATATACATATGTATACGTTAAATATATACTACTTTAGAGTCTCTAGAAAATATATACACATATACATGTATAATATAATATATGTACTACTTTAAATAATATACATACAACACATATACACTATATATATACTACTTTTGAATACATATACACATGTATACATTAAATATATGCTACTTAGTGTAAAGTTTGATAGTAATAAATTAAAACTTTACACTAGATAGTAAAAATCTATTAAAGCTAAGTAGTATATATTTAACAAGTAAAAATCTATTACTTAGTGTAAAGTTTGATAGTAATATATTAAAACTAAGTATTTAATTCAAACTAGAAATTCAATTTAAATGAAAAAATTTACAAAGTAAGGAGTGAATGAATGTTGTATTTTATTAATTGCAAAATGATCCAAAACTTATAATTTACAGGAATGAAATCTAAAAATTTTGCATCATCTTTTCCAACTCATTCATGTTAATACTAATGGGAACTGGCATAGGATAGTCAAAATCAATGGGGACAAAATCATGCATTGGACTTGATTGTACTGAGTTCTCCCTTGAAGTCATAATTTCTTCAAGATTCTGTTCGTCTTTCGGCTCCACCTCCATTCCTTGATTTCTTTGTTCTGCTCTAATCCAATCTCTAAGGCAAACTAGAACATTCATAACATTACTCCCCAATGAGTGTCGGTTGTCTACAATCTGTTGTCGTCCCTGACTAAAAGCGCTCTCCGATGCAACTGTTGACATTGGAACATTAAGTATATCTCTAGATAATCTTGAAAGCACAAGATATTATCTTTCATTATTCTTCCACCAATCTAACGCGTTGATCCATAGTCTACGATCCTCTATCGGCGTTCGAAAATAATACTTAAGCTCTTTCCGAGAAGTTACTGTGTAAATTTCCACCTCAACATTGTTCCAAACATTTAAATCATAAAAGTAACCAAGAAAATCACTATGTTCTGGCATTTGAGAAGATGTTGGCTCCTCAGGAGCATGGGAAGCGACAGTTGGAGTGATATATGTCGGTACAACTACATCAAGTAAATCGTCATAATAGTTATATAATTTTCTATGTAAATGTTCGCATCATTCATAGCCGTAAACAAATCTGTTTTTTCTTCATCTTCAAGTTCAGGATTTATCTCTAAGTTAGAATAAATAATAGAACTACAGTGACATACAGTATTATATTTCATACATGGATTCAGTATAGCACCAACCAAGTAAATTGGGGGAATCGGATAAAAATATTTTTTAAATTTAGCAAATATAGCACTAACAACTTCTTTGTAATCTTCTTTATTCTTATATTCTTTAAGCAAAGAAGAAATATCATCCATATATGCTGAAATATTACAAACAGTAGGATAATAAGCATCGAAAAATTCAACCGTAGCTATATAATTTTTTTTCAAAAACTTAACAAGATCACCAATTGCAGCCCAATCAGAATCATATAGCATACATTCAGGAAATGAATCTCAATATTAGTTAAAAGTCATTGTAATAGGAACTTTATAAGCAAGACAAGTTTTTAAATAATCATAAGTAACATTCCATCTAGTATCACATTCTTTAGGCATAAATATCGGTTAAGTTCATTTTGTTCATATTTAATTTTAAATTCTCTCACTGTTTTTTTTTCCGATTATTTCCTTGAATAAATCCAACAGCAAGTCGAATCTTTTCAATATAAAGGTCAAAAAATTCAAGACCATCTTTTACAATAAAATTATATATATGACAAGCACACTTAACATGAAATATTTCAGGTAACGACAGAGAGAGTTCAACTTTTAACTTTTCAATAACAGTCTTGTTGTTAGAAGCATTATAAAAAACAATACATAAAATTTTTCTTCCAATACAATAAAATTCTGCAACTTTAATAATAGATTCAGAAATAAATTCTCCAGTATGTCTACTATCTTTATCATACAAAAAATCTAAAATACGTTTTTGCATAACAAAATTACTATTTATCCAGTGACAAAAAATGGTTAAATAATCATTTTTATTAACAATATGACCAAGATCAGAAGTTAGAGCCATTGTACATCGAATATTTTTTAACAATGTAGATAAATAATAAACATATTGTGAATGAAGTCTAAAAATATCTGCCCAACAAGTACTTCTGGAATACTATTAAACATAGGATTATAAATTGCTTGAATATAATGAATAAAAACATCCGAAGAAGGAAAAGTGAAAGGCAAACAACCCACAACTACCATTTTTGTTATTTCTTCCCGGTCCCTCAATTTATTATAATTCTTAATTAACTGACCGACTGTTGGGTTCATTCTAGTTTGTGTTATCCCACCAACAGCCTCACCACCTTTTGCAATAAATAACTCTCTAGCATGATTCTCTCTTATATGTCTCATTAACGAATCCGTACCCCCTTGATTGCCTCCTCTTTTATGCTCATATACTTGTTGACAAACATTGCATTGCACCTTAATTTGTCCTTCTAGAGGTGTAAAATATTTCCATGCAATACTAGTTTTTCTACGAGTTTTTGGGACAACGGGAGGACGGGGAGAAAGATTAACCGATTCAGATCTAACATTAGCATGTCCTACTACGGTTGTCTCATCAATATTTTCATCATCTTCATCTAAATTTGTCGCATCTACTTCATTTTCTTCTTCTATACCATAATTTTTCTAAGCTTCTGCATAATCCATTTCGTGAGCACCTAAACCTACTTCTTCCTCAAAAGGTTGACTAAGCAGTACCTGAGACACACGGGTATATCTATTACTTGAATTACCTCTACCAGAACCGCCACCAATTCGTCTTTTACTACCACTATCACTTCCAGGATAAATTTTTTTGACACTTTTATCGATGTTTCTTAATTTATCCATATTATAAATCAAACTAAAAAATATTCAAAATACACAAAAAATAATAAAAATAAATATTTAAAAATTAATACACTAATTAAAAATTAAAAGTAAGAGATGGAACGACAATATCAAATTTTGGAAGTATCCGAAAGTTGCGACTTTAGAAAACTTCCACTTGTATTTGTAATCGCAAAATTAAAAAATAAAATTGAGCACTTTAGGAGATAATTAGAATATTTGAGAGAGAATGAGATTTAGGAGAATGAGAATTGTATGGAAAATGATTTGAAAGTGTAGGGTAGTTATAGAAATTTTTTAGAAATTAAAACAAAAATTTGAATTAAAAAAACTTTTTTTTTTTCATATTTTGGGCCATATAGCCGTTGGCTGCTCCAAATGGCTATAAAACCGTTGGGCCCAACAATCCAATTGGCCAATGGTCGAATTTTTACAAAAAAAAAATGCAAATCGGGCCGGTTAACCGGCAGACTTGGTCCGAGTTCAGACCAGGCCAGCCCAAAAAAATAGCCCAGTCCGGGACTGGCAGCCTGACGACTCACTGGGTTGGGCCGCTTAACGTCGAAAATTTAAAAAAAAATCCAGTCAAACATAGTGTTATGCTCTAATCTTGAAACTAAGATATCAATTTAGTGTTATACTTAGGCAAAGCCACGAACAATACCATATGAACGCTTCTACAAAAATTATTTAGAAAATACATATAAGAGAACGATATAATAAACCCCAAAAAAGGTGAACACATAAATTTTTTTGCTCAATAGGAACCAAAATGAAAGTTCAAAATTAGTGATTATTTATAATCTAATTAAATTCATTTGTAAAATTTTCTAGACAACAAGATAATTTTCACAATTAGTAACATTTGTTATTCAAAGTGTGAAAATTATTTAGAATCTCATAACGTACTGTCAACTAGATGGAGACATATGACAAAAAGTGTACGGTTAAAGTTAAATTCATGATTAAAATTTAAAATGTAACAAATATTTATTTTTTATTCATGAATAATATATAAATAATATATATATATATATATATATTATATATATATATATAACGGTTTGGTTTGGTTATTTTGTCGGTTGTTTTAGAGTAAAATTAAAACCAAACCGCATAAGTATCGGTTTTTAAAATTTAAAACCAAACCAAACCAAATGTTGATTTTTTTAATCGGTTTGGTTTGGTTTGCGGTTTGGTTTGGTTTTAACCAAACTATGAACACCCCTAGTCACAACAGATGAATGATCTGTTAGATTGTTCATCTATTGCATTAGATTTTTGTAGTTGCATCAGATTTTAATCTGTTGCATTCATCTGTTGCATCAGATGTCTTCATCAGTCGCATAAGATGGTTCATGTGTTGCAACATTATTTTTACCAAGACAAACAACAAATCAACCCAGCAACACCAACACATCACACACACTCACACACTAAGAACATCAACTGTGAAAAAAAATCACCTACAAATTTGAATCAACAGTACGACAACAAGAAGAAGAAATGCCAGAAATTAGGGTTTTATTCAGTCCACATTTCAATACTAGAAGAGTAGTTGACTCAAGTTCCTTTGTTTCTTAATAATTTTTTATCTGTAAAAAAGGAAATGGGACGACGAAGAACTCGAAGTTGTTGTCGCCGGAGAAGTCTTCACGTCGATTGATGAATGAAAGTCGAAAGGGAACTCGCCCGACTATTTTTTGCTGGAGGTTGAAGTCGCTGGGGATTAAAGGGAGAATTTTGCAGAACTGTTGGTTGGGAGAGAGTTGAGAGAAGCTGTTGAGAGAGAGAAATTGGTTGATTTGGATTGAAGAGGGGTGTGGGTTTATTTGTATTTTTGAAAAGATTAAAAAGTTTTAAAAATATTAATCAAGTCCATAATTAAATTAATCAAGTTTTCTAATGATGTTTGATCCTTTAAGTTGGTCAATGTCATCAATCCTTCATTCAAGATTAAAAAAATACCTTTCCTTCAATTTTCTCAAGTAACTAAGTTACTTTTTGCGTGTATCATTATAACTTAAGTTTTTTTCTTCATAACTATTGTGAATTTTTATTTTATTTTCGTGCCATTGATTAGTAAGTTTGTGTCAAACATACTAAGCAGATCTCGATGTTAAAATCTCAATTTTGATACAGTTTATGTAAGTTTTATATGTTATTTATATATGCCTAAGAACAGAAAGTAATCTCCTTATCTTTTGTTTCTCTTAGGGGGTTCATGGTTTGGTTAAAAACCAAACCAAACCAAACCGCGAATCAAATCAAAACGATTTAAAAAATCGACATTTGGTATGGTTTGCTTTTAAATTTTAAAAACCGATACTTATGTGGTTTGATTTTGATTTTACTCTAAAATAATCGACAAAATAGCCAAAGCGAACCGATATATATATATATATATATATATATATATATATATATATATATATATTATTCATGAATAAAAAATAAATATTTGTTACATTTTAAATTTTAATCATGAATTTAACTTTAACCATAACACTTTTAGTCATATATCTCAATCTAGTTGACAGTACGTTATGAGATTCTAAATGATTTTCACACTTTGAATAACAAATGATACTAATTGTGAAAATTATCTTGTTGTCTAGGAAATTTTACTCTTGAATTTAATTAGATTATAAATAATCACTGAAATAACCTTTTTAGTTAGATATTATATGTATAACATGATCCGTTAAAATAAAGTGATATAAGAAGAGGATTGAATACGCCCGCCCTATCTTCCTCTTGACATGGGTAACGTTCAACCTAAAAAAATATATTGTTCTCTTCTTTTTAATCCATATTTGTAGTGTCGACATGTTGTGCTAATTCAATTTCATTTATTTATACATATTAATCGTAAGGAAAACAAAGTCTGAATCAACTATAATAAGAGAAAATTGTCTCTTCTTAAAATTAATCTTTTGAAGCTTCAATCTACAAAAATGATTAAAAATGAAATTTGTGATTTAACTAATATGTCAAATAACTGGAAGTAGTATATTTAATCTTCGTTGTGTTTCTTTCATTTCCGAAAATTAAGTAGAATTGAAAAACATTTCTAAAAGATAATTAGAATGTAGAAAGGAGATAATTAGTTTGTTTATTGGTTCTTGTGGAATAGTACCTTCATATTTTAATTAAATTCATTATTTGTTTGTGAGTTTTTTGACTTTTTTTCTAATTTTAAAAGACATGTAATCTATTTATAATAATAAAGCAAAATATAGGTAAGGTGATGTGGTGTCTCTCTATGACCAAGAAATCTGTTTATATTTTTTTCTCATTTTCCTATAATTCTGTACTTAATATTATGTAAGAATATATGTCAATAACTATATTTATATTTTTTTCTCATTTTCCTATAAATCTGTACTTAATATTATGTAAGAATATATGTCAATTATTACTCCTCGATTTTTTCTCATTTTTAATGCATTTTATTAATTAATACTCCACTCAGCTTCTCATTCAAAAGTCTTTAAGTCTTTAAACACAATTTAATGATAATTTTTCTAGACAAATAACATTTTAAATTTAATTATGTATTGGTTCAAACCTTTAGAAACGTAAATTTTAGTGCAATTGATTATTTATGTTTAACTGTAAATTTTATAACATAGATACTGATTGATGATTTCACTATTAATAATAATATTATATCAGGTTGATCCTTAATTATCAAACATATTAGCTTTATTTTATTTTTTCTCTATTTATTTTCAGTTTTCACCTCCATTACTCATACCTATTAAACTTCTACTCTTCATAACATCATTAACTCCGTGATATTTAATTTTCATATTCATAATCCTCATCTATTTAATAATAAAATTTAAGATACTTTTTGATATTCCTTAATTTTCAGCTAAATAAATTCATAACTTGTGGCTCATGAAATCCCCACTCAAGATTTTTTTTTTTATTTCATGCTGCCCCATACTCAAGGTTATCCTTTTTATTCCATTTTTGAAGTGGTGTTTTTCTTATATTACTATTGTAGTAACAAATTCATGCTTTAGCTTGACTCGATGAAGAAGATTCTTGAATGTTGATCGATTTATCAGTGTGTCAGACAAGATTCCAACAGTTATGCTATTTCTTTTTTTTTTTTAAATCTATTTTCGTTATTCGTTTTTACTTTAACAAAAAAAATCAAATGAATTAAATAATATGTATATATTGTGCACTTATTTTGTATTCCTTTTCTCATTTATTTTCTTATGATAAGAATGCTAAAAAAGATGTGTGTATTTTGTGTTTTCTCTATGTAACTTATTTAGTTTGAATTTTTAATCTAGCAAGTTTGTATTTTCGTTTAGATGCAAATTAATTATTATAATTTTATTTATAACTCATGTTTATAAATATGATTCAATCAGAATTGGAGAATTCCATGAAATCTAAAGTAAATGAAATAGAAAAATCAATAATTTGCTATTTTTTACAATGTATTTAATAATCAAAATTATTTATATTATATTTACTACATCTAACGTTATATCTAGAGCTGTCAAAATGGGCTGACCCAACCCAATCCTAGCGGGCTCGAGAACTAAATGGGCTAAGACGGGCTAGCCCTTTTAACTAAAGGGCCTTTAAAATAGCAGCCCAACTCAACCCTAAGTGACCGTGGGTTGGGACGGGTTGGCCCTTCAAAAAAAATAAAAGCAACTCGAAATATGATAAATAAAAATATTGTAAGTACTAGACAATCACCGACTTTTATGATTTCACTTTAGTATGTCTCCTACTAGTTTTTAGCATGTTATAGTCATCTTACTAATAACTTTAAGGGTCGTTTGGTTGGGAAAGAGTTATTCGAAAATAGTTAATCTCGAAATTGATTATCCACCATGTATTTGGAATAATTTATCTCATCACTATGACGTAAATGGTGCAATAAATAATATCGGTACTAATTAATACCTCACATCAAACATGGGATAAAATAATCATCTATTTTGTCTCGATCTATTTATCCCTTATACCTCACACCAAACTATCCCTTAGTTGAAATTAGCTTATGGCATTTACTGTAATAAGCAGAGAACTAATGATTAGCTACAAATTCCATAGAAAAATTTCTAATATGATTAAGATAATAAATACAGATATACACAAAGTATCTACATAAAAGCAACAATACTATAACAGAAGAGAGCCCAAATTTAAATAACAGAATGTTGCATTAAGCAAAGACAACAACTACTAAACCATCACGAGCAAAAGCAACATTTTGAAGTTCACAACTAAAAATAGCTTACCATCCATTTCAAACACACTAAGAACTTTCAAAAAATTAGTAATATCCAAAGGATGGATAAAAAAAAAGTAGCTAGTTAGAAAATATTGACAAAATCCTAATTCTCAATAAATAAATGACTAACTTAAAAATATTTAATAATTATTTTTAATGTCCCAACCCACAGACTGTACTTTGTGGCTGACGGGTTAGGTAGGCCTCTGAGGTAGACGGGCCAAGTGAGGCTAGGCTTATAAGCCTTATTTCTAAGTCCAGCCCCACTTAATTAAAGGGTTGGGTTGGGCTAAGTCCATTTTGACAGCTCTAGTTATATCTATCTACTTATATATAGTAACGTTAGGCATTAAGTAGGTGATGTGTCACTCTTTTGTTGTACTTTGCACAATTATGAAAAGTGTTAGTAAATTTATACTATAAATTTAATCAAATTAGAAAGATAAAAAAATCAATTATAAGAACAAGAAATGATAAAATCACAATATAGATATCTTAGTAGAATCGGAGATATAGAAAATTATTAAAAACTTTTATATATTATGAGAGGCTAATACAATTTTTTTCTCCTTACTTTATATCTAAAATAGTTTCAAATATTAAGGAATACTCTACATTAAATTACGTAATACAATTAGATATCTAAAAAAAATAAATAAAATATTATATATTTTGTATATATATATATATATATATATATATTCACATAAAAATTCAATCTATTAAAACCAAACTTTACATTCTTGTTTGCATGATGACCAAAGAACACACTCATTTTTCAGTCGTAGAGAGACTTTTGAATTGCGAGATACCGCGAACTTCTTATTGGGGTAGTACTATAATAGGCATTTGCGAGTGTTTGGATGCACATGTTTTTTCTCATATTCTTACGCAGTTAAGTAAAGAGAATAGTTTTATCGATGTAAAAAATATCATAAAAAGATCGAATTTATGATCACGCAAAGCGTGATCGAGTTCTCTAATTTTGTTATAAAAGAGGAAAATGAAATACTACATCTCCCTTCTTAATTTTCTCTTTCATAGCCATCACCATAATATCTCTCACATCTACCATATACAAAGTGGCTTTATATATGTAGTACTTTTTTTGGCTTCAATTTGTGTGACAAATTTTTCTTTTTAGCAGGTCTAAAAAAATTCACATTTACTTATTTGACAAATGTTTAATGATGTTTTCAATATTTTATCCATGTTAGGTCTCAATTATTTGGTAAAAAAATCTATTATTAATGTGGGATCAAACTGTCTGTAGAAAAGCATCTGTAAAGTATCTATAAAGCATAGACTTTGAAATTCCAAAAATACCCTTGATATAAAGCAGACACATCGACGAAGAGGTTTAAAATTTCAAAAATACCCTTAACATGAAGCAGACAAGTCAACAAAAGAGGTACCTACTTCTATCCTCTTATTAGTATGATATATGCATATGCATACACTTCATCGATCTGTTTTATTTATTAGTCTGGTTTTGATTTTGCATGGGGATAAGAGAATAAAGAAGATTTTTTTGAATATTTTGGTCTTAATTAATATCAAAAAGTCCTTTGATCTTATGGATAAACATGCCACGTGGAAGAATTGAAGTTAAAGAGTTAGCAAAAAAAGACATTCTTTTCTAACTGAGCAAAAAATGTAAGTAGGAAACAACAAATTGAAAGGAGGAATAATGAAGAGGAAAGGCCGAACCAAAAGGGTTTATTGTACAAAATATTGGGGGGAGTATTGATTGTATTGACTACCAAAAATTCTATTTGATATGAATACACCGCTATAATATTTATAGAACAAAAATGTAATACCCCGTAATATTCGAAGCTTATTCAACTCTTAGTTCCATTCTTAAGGGGCACAAGGCTTGAAAAATTTTACTAAGTGTTGAGAACTTAGTCATTTTAAAAACCCCTAAAGACCCGTAATATCCTGCCCAGCTTCTTGATTTAAGTCCCCAAGGGGCATTTGAGTCATTTCCCTTAACACGATTTGTAACTTCCAAAAAGGCATTATTTGCCCCTTTCACTCCAAATTGCTTTTAAGAAACCCTCCTCTTTTCCCAAAAATAAAACTCAATCTCTTTCTCAAGAAATCAAGAGTTCAAGCTTCTAAGTTCAAGAAACCCTCAAGAAATCCTCAAGAAACTAGTTATTAAGGTATGTGAGGCGTTTATCTATGTCTCCCTTTCACCCATGGTGCCTAAAATATGAGTTTTTCCTTTATTATGAAGTTGCATGCGTTCAAGATAAGTTTAATTCATGGTTTTCCCTAGTAGTTTAACTCAATTCATGTCCTAGTATGATTCCATGGAAATTTAGGTTATCCCATGTTTCAAGTTTCAATTTCCCATGTTGTATTCAATTGAATTTTATGTCATGATACCAAATTGTGAATTTACCCATGAAGTCATGTTGTTTTCTCATGTTTTAAGACATCCCCATGTTCAAGTCTATGCTTTTCACTTAATTGGTGGGGTGTTTATGTTTTGGGTCTTGAAACCATGATCCCATACTAAAGTTTTAAGCTTTAAATTGTATTTTATGATCATTTAGTGCTAGCGGGTTATGACCACCCGATACCCACGTGTTTACTTACATTTTAGATCTTTTAAGCAATGATTTCAGTTAAATCATGAATATTACCATTTACTCAGTTCTTATGATGATGATGGGAAATGTCAATTGTAATGTTCAATTGAATCTAGTTAGTTCAGTACCAGTGTCAGTTCAGTTGGGATTAGGATTTAGCACCGAGCAAACCCAGGGATGGGGGCTCACCTGCCAGTAAAGGGTGTAACCTTTAGAAGCAGTTCATGAGTTCCAGAACTACGTAGCCTGCATAGCTTTGATATGTCTTACTGGCAGTCGAGGGTTGAAACATATCTTTTGAGAGAACCTTCCAGTAGAGTGAGACTCTTTAGTGCGTTGGGACACTAATTTAGTGGATCCACACAACTAGTGTTAGTACTCGTGGCACAGTACTTACACCCTTCCAACTGGGTTACAGGTTGGACCCCGATTAGCTCAGATTAGGGCATGTCGGTTACATGATAACTTCCACAGTTTCAGTCATTATTCAATATGCCTTAGCTCAGTTATTCAGTTACACAAAATTCAGTCTTTCATATTACAGATTATCTCAGAAATATGTTTATGCTTGGTCTTGCATTCTTAGATATTACGTGTGTAACGCTCCAAAAATGTGTCCTGAGATATCACACGGTAATCAAGACTATGAATAGCCTTAAGCTAACCCTGTAAGCCATCTACTAAAATATGAAACTTATAAAATGGGAGTATAGATATATAATCAAACTAAAATATGAAATTCCGTATGAGGTAAGTTAAAAATGTCTGAATATAATATCTAAAAAAAATACTAAACTCACGAGTCTGTTCAATCAATATTAAAAATCTAATTCATAGTCTAGTAGTCTGACAAGCCTCTACTACTAATGCTAAAGAGTCACTGGGACAAATCCTCAACAGACTCGAACTATCTGAAAATACTGAATCATCTATACTAATAAGTTGAAAACTGAATGACTAAGTCCCCGAACTATGAGGACTCACCAACTGTTGGGATGTAAATGGAGATGCTTGAAATCACTCAACAATGTAGCACATAGACGTATATGTAGATCAGTACTTCTGGATTGTACTGAGTATATGGGGGTGAATGCACAAGTAAATTAATATCTTAACATTATTATAAATTTATAAAAGAATACATGCTAAATGTAATGACTCACATAAGCTGGACTATCTGAAAATTGTAAATCATAATCAAGAATAGCAAAATGTGTTGCATAAATCTAGTGAGTCATTACATTTAGTTTATAAAAGCTTCACTAGCATTCTGTCTTTAAATCATACCGTCTAAGTGTAGAAAGGGCTCACTTTTATATCTAAAATCTAAAATCTAAAACCTCATAGCTGCTGTGACATGTAAAGTAATATCTGAATAAATTTGTGATCCTTTACACTTAGTTTTCTAAAAGGTTTTTCGTTATTCTTTACTCTTTTCTGTAAGTTGTAGGGAAATACTTTTAAAAACTAGTCTGTAAGTCTTTACTGTTAGAGAGGTTCTTCTAACCGACATACACTATGTGAGCTATCATAGTGTCCAACGTCTAGTTCTCTTATCGAAAAACCTCACATTAGGGAGAGGTGTCACACTCTTGCCAAGGAGTATAACCTAATCTAAGTGATCACATCTGTATCTATCATCCATATAGAAATAAAAATAATCTGATAATCTAAACCTACATTGTCTCGTAGTTTTGGGGCATGTAAACATAACTCGGTGCTAAATACTACTCCTTTTAATATGTATGCTCATTCTGTAGGAAATCCACTTTTAAAAACTAATATAATGGTTTATAATAAAATCCTCTTGTAAATCTGTTTACTGTAAACTGTAGCTAAATCTGTAAAGTGGATCCCATATCTAAAATGAGATCAAATGATTAAATTTTTGTTCAAAATCTGAATATAACAAGTCATGGAATGCTTAAAAGCATAATCTTCTTGAAATAACAACATTCAAACTAGGGATAGTAGCCCATGCATCTATTTCATGTCAAAACATCAATTTCATGCTTGATAATGTAAATATTGGTAATTCAATTCAAAATTTAGAAATTTCTGCTATACAAATAAAAATACGAAAATAGTCATTCAATTCTACATCTAATTCACTTGAAATCTCATAATCTTGCAAATAGCAATATTGGGTATAAACCTTAATTCATAACTCATGTAAAATTATCTTCAAAAACTAATTTTGGTCACAAGGATGAAAGGATTATCCTTGTTGGAAAACCCCACATACCTTAATTGATGCAATTGATGAGAACGCTTGATTTTGAATTTCTATTTGTGCTCTTGAATATGGATTCTTGATTATATTGAATTGGAAACCTTGAATTTTGAGTTTCCTTAGAGAAGGAATGGTGGAATTTGTATTTCTTGTGTAACGACCCGAGACTACCCCGTAGTCATTACAAGGTGCTTAGGACCACAAGTGATCCCAAGCTAACCCTTTCTACTATCATAACTCTTGAGCAATTGAAATAAATACATAAGTCTGAAAGAATAATGCTGAAGATAAATCCTTTCTGAATATGATCAATGCAAAGTATATTAAAATGATACATCTCTGATTGTACAGAGCAAAAGTTGAATCAACTACGTCAACTCTACTGACTGTCTATGAAGCCTCTACTAGTATTGACTATAGGTAGCCAGGACATGACCCCCAGCTATCTCGAATCAATACGACTGAATAAGGAAAATAAGATTCTACTCTAACTAAAGTTTACTCGAGTCCTTGAATCAAAAGAACCCATCATCTATTGACTGGAAGCTGCAAGCTGTCTGATTATGATGTGTGTGCTACAACTGGTACCTATATTATTAAACAATGAGCACATAGACGTATATGTGGATTAGTACTTTTGGAATGTACTGAGCATGTGGGGGTGAATCCATAAGTAAAACAATAATGCAATAATTCAAATAAACTTTCAAAACCGCATGCTAAATGTGAGTGACTCACCTTGGCTTGAATAATCAAAACTAACAAATCAAAGTCATGAGTTATAAAGCATAAAAGAAATTCTTGTGAGCCACCACACTTAGTTCTAATAAAACTTTACTCTTATTCTGTCCTTCAATCTTAAAACTTAAAACTGAAATTTGATAACTGAAGTCTTAGGTAAGACAATATCTGAGTAAATTGTGAGCTTTTACACTTAGTTTTCTCAAAACTGATCTGACATTTTATTTTAGGACTTTGGGACTTTAGGAGGTTCTTCTAACTGACATAAACCATGTGAGCTGTCATGGAGTCCAATGTCTTACCGATGTTGGGGAGAGCTATTCTACCCTTGCCATCAGAATAAAACCTTAAATTAAGTGATCACTATCTTATCCTACCATAGGTAGGAAAATCAAAAACCTATGGTGGCACATAGTTCTAGGGCATAAGACCTTTGGAATCATACCCAACTCGATGCTAGATACTACTCTCATACTTATCGCTAAGAACTTTATAAAATCCACCTTAAAATAGAACAAGGGTTTACAATGAAACCAATTATGCTTCTCTTTCTTAAAATATCAAACTATATGAACAATGTGGATTCCTTATCTTAGCTTAGGATCAAAAGATCAATTTCTTTCATAAATCTTGGTAAACAACTTATAAAAGAGGCCTAAAATCATAATCTTGTTGAGATATCAATACTTAAACTTTGGGCTTTAAAACCCATGCTTTAAGCTCATGAAAATTCATAGCAAAACGTCATGCTCAATATACTTCTTGAAATACTTCAACAATATCAAGGTAATGAAATCAAAATCATGATATCATGCTTAAAAACTCAATTGAAAATCTGAAAAATCATATCACACACATAAAAATGTGAAATAGACATGCAAATCAACATTTAAATCACTTGTACCATCATAATATTCAAATAATGATAATTGGGTATGAACCCTTAATTGAAACTCGTGTAAATTCATATTTAAAACTAGTTTTGGGCACAAGGATGAAAGAAGTATCCTTGTTCATAAACCACATACCTTAATAGGCTTGATTTGATATAGAAAACTTGACTTTGAAACCCTTGGAGATGATCTTGAGTTTCTTGGATTAGAGAACTTAATTCTTGGTTTTACTTGAAGAGATTGTAATGTAGTCTTGAAGTTCTTGGATGGAGATTTCGGTTTTGTGCTTGGAGAGGAATTATGAATAAAGGAGACAAATAATACTCCTTGGGGCTTTAATATGTGTTATGGACGAGTTAGGTAGGAGGAAAGGACTTATTTTCCTTTTAAAAATGCGGAAATAGAAACTGAAAAATAGGTGCGTGCGACGGAGCGTGCGTCGCACGCTAATTGTACGACCTCACTACCTCTCTCACGAAAATGGCTATAACTTTTTGCTCATGTATCGGATTAAAGCGAAATTGGTATCGTTGGAAAGCTAATTAAATTATCTATAATTTAATGGATCTTGAGATACAAAATTATATGTACATAAAAAGTTATACACGTTCAAATTAGATCCTTGTAGAATCAAATACTAAATTTTTAAAGAATCAAAGGCTCTTAGCTTAACTTTGTTCTAAGTTAATTCTATGAACATATTTCACCCCGGGATCATTTCATAAACTAGTATAATGATCATGAACTTATATTCACATGGGAATCATTTTTATTAGAGCTTGCACACGTAGGAACGATGGTTAGAATTCTAGCGCGAAAATATGGGGTATTACATCTTGGGGATTAAATTTTGAATTCTTGTATTTTCTTGGAGAGAGTTTTGATGAATGGTAAGTGTAATAGGTTAAGAATGGATTTAATCTTGTGTTTTTCATGATTTAGGGAAAGTGGAATTGACTCAATTGCCCTTCTGAAAATTACATCGCAACTGGAAAATCCCAATTTTACCTACATACACAGACTAAGCTTCCCTTTTTTGAAAAATCTCTTTACCCCTTTCATGGGTGAAACCTTTAAGTACACAAAGTCATCTACTTCAAACTCAAGATCTCTCTTTCTTGCGTCTGCATAAGATTTTTGATGACTCTGAGCTGCTTTCAATCTCTCTGAAATTAACTGAACTTTCTCCATGGATTCAAACACCATATCTAACCCAATCAAAGTGGCCTCACCTACTTAGAACCAACATATTGGTGATATACACCTTTGCCCATAAAAATCTTCAAATGGGGACATCTGAATACTAGAATGGTAACTGTTATTGTAGGCAAACTCGATCAATGACAATTGGTCATTCTAACTGCCTTTGAAATCAAGAATACATGCCCTCAACATATCCTCTAAGGTCTGAATAGTCCTATATTCCTAGCCATCGATCTACAGATGAAAAGCTGAATTGAGATGAACTTGTGTACCAAGAGCCTTTTGAAAGGCTTTCCAAAACTAAAGGGTAAACTGAGTACCCCTATCTAAAATGGTAGATAAACGAACTCCATGAAATCTAACCAACTCTTTGATATACATCTTAGCATTATCTTCAGCTGTGTAGGATGTGTGAACTGGAAAGAAATGGGCTGACTTGGCCAATCTGTCTACAAATAACCCGTATCGAATCATGCTGGCGATGCAAATGGGGTAATCTTGTCACAAAATCCATGTTCACCTCCTATCACTTCTAAGTGGGAATAACAAACCCTGCGAAGTGACACCAGGTCTTTGGTGCTCAACCTTAACCTGTTGAGAAGTCGCACACTTGGCTGCAAATTCTGATATATCTTTCTTCATACCACTCCACCAATATACTTCCCACAGATTGTGGTACATCTTGGTGGCTCTTGGATGAATGGAGTAATGCGTACCATGCGTTTCTACCATGATCCACTACCTAAAATTATCTCAACACACCATCTCCCCCTTGGGGGAAACTTCTACCATTTAGTCTTTAACTGAACCCTTCAGCTTGACCAAACTAGAATCCTTATCCTGCTTCTCTTTCACTTTAGAAACTAGAGAGCATTCTGAACTACTCTAAACCCAAACATTACCTTCGGTTGAGTAAACCAAACTCACACCAAATCTAGCTAACTGATGGACCTCTCAAACTGGTTCCCTCTATCATTCTCCATATGAGCAACAGTGCCCATAAACAGTCTACTAAGGGCGTTTGTCACTACATTAGCCTTGCCCGGATGATACAACACACTTATATCATAATCCTTCAACAATTCTAAGCACCTTCTCTGATAAAGATTTAACTTCCTCTAGTAAACACATACTGCAAACTTTTGTGATCCGTAAACACATCAACATGCACCCCATAAAGATAGTGCCTTCAGATTTTCAATGCAAACACATCAACAGCTAACTCAAGGTCATGGTTAGGGTAGTTCTTTTCATGAGGTTTAAGCTGTCTAGAGGCATAGGCTATAAACTTACCTCTCTACATTAAAACATAACCAAGACTGATTCTAGAAGCATCACAATAGACAATAAACCCATCTATACCATCAGGTAATGCTAAAACTAAGGTTGAAGTAAGTTGAGTCTTCAACTCCTGAAAACTCTTCTCACAGGAATCTGAACACTGAAATTTAACTTTTTTCTGAGTTAATCAAGACACATGGGATGCAATAGAACAAAAATCCTCAATAAAACATCTGTAATAGCCAGCTAAACCCAAGAAACTTCTAATATTTGGTGGGGAAATAGGTCTAGGCTAGTTTCTTACTGCTTCTGTCTTTTGGGGATCAACTCTAATACCATCACTAGAAACAATATGACCGAGGAAAGCTACTGATCTTACCCAAAATTCATATTTGCTGAATTTAGCGAACAACCGGTGATCCCTAAGAGTTTGCAATACAATTCTAAGGTGATCTGCATGATCATCCTCACTACGAGAATACACAGGGATATCATTAATAAAGACTATATCAAACACGTCCAAATAATATTTGAACACTTGGTTCATCAAGTCTATGAAGGCTACTGGGGCATTGGTAAGACCAAATAAAATGACTAGAAACTCAAAATGACCATAACGTGTTCTAAAAGATGTTTTTGGGTTATCATATTCCCTTACTCTAAGCTAGTGATAGCTGGATATGACGTCTATCTTGGATAAATAATTTGCACCTTGGAGCTAGTCGAATAAGTAATTAATTCTAGGAAGATGATATTTGTTTTTATTGTGACTTTATTCAACTAACGATAGTCAATGAACATTCATGAAGAGCCATCTTTCTTTCGCACGAATAGGATGGGAGCGCCCCATGGAGAGACACTGGGCCTTATGAAACCTTTTTTTAAAAGATCTTTAAGTTGTTCTTTTAACTCTTTAAGCTCGACTAGAGCAATACAATGCGGAGGAATAGAGATGGGTTGAGTATCTGGGTGAAGGTCAATACCGAATTCGATTTCCTTATCGGGTGGTACCCCTCGAAAATCTTTGAAAAAACATCAGGGAACTCATTGACTACACGAACTAACTGAACTATTGGAGTTTCAGACTTAGTGTCTTTAACCCAAACTATATGATAGATACACCCCTTTGAGATGAACTTTCTGGCTTTAAGGTAGGATATGAAATGACTTTTGGGAGACACTGAATTACTTTTCCACTCAAGGACTGGATCATCTGGAAACTAAAACTTCACCACTCGGGTGTGACAATCTATAGATGCATAATAGGAATGGAGCTAATCTATACCAAGAATAAGGTCAAAGTCGACCATATCTAACTCTATTAAATCTTCTAACATGATTTTATGAAGGACAGTGATAAGACACTTTCTATAGATCGGTTTGACGACAACTGACTCACCCACTGGGGTAGAAACCAAGAAGGACTCAGGGATTTTTTTAGGACCTATTTCAAAATTCACTGCAACTAGTGGGGTCACATAAGAGAAACTTGACCCAGGGTCTAACAACACATAAACATTAAGATGAAAGATACGAAGCATACCAAAAACAACATCTGGTGAATCCTCCTTCTCCTGATGGGATGGTAAAGCATAAAACCAATTCTAGCACTGACCGTCACTGGTACTGGATGATGCGCTTTGAAGAGGGACTGGGCGACCTAGAGGAGCTGGTGCGCTAGTAGCCTGAGTCTAGGGATGAGAATCCTTATTTCCCTGCTTAGCATGCAGACACTCTTTGATTTCATGTCCTAACTTACCACAACCATAATAACCTTTATGTCCCAGCAAGCACTCACTAGGATGATTCTTACCATACTTCGAACATAGAAGATAATTGGGTTTTCCACTCACGCTATTCTGAGATATGGACATAAAAGTCTTACCCCATTATTCCTGCCTAGCTTTGGGAGTGGGAGCACTAAATGAAGATGGTGCTGGCATAGATGAACGATTCTAAATCTACAAATGATTTCCCTCTCCATGCTTTGTCTGTCCATACTTAAACTTCCTGATCCTAGCCTTCTTATTTCACCTCTCTCCCTCTTTCAACTTTTCTACCTTAATCTATGGAGCATGAATTATCAACCTAGAAAGATCCATGTCCCCAGTAAGCATGGAATTCCTACACTCCTTGACTACCAAACTAGATACTCCAATAATAAATTTATTCATACTCATCCTAGGGTCAACCATCGTATCCGGGGCATACTTAGACAATTGGTTAAACTTAAGGAAGTACTCTTTCACTATCATTGAGCCCTTAGGTTGAAAAAATCCTCTACCCTAGCTTCTCTTATTTCACGCAAAAAGAACCTATCTAGAAACACATTCTGAAACACTTGCCAACTCAAATGAGCTGCATTCTCACCTCTACCATTCTTCTACATAATCACCCAATCATACACCACATACTTCAATCTATAGGATGCCAACTCTATACTCTTCTCCTCAGAAACATGCATAATCTGGGTGATATTTTTCACCTTATCTAAATAAAGCTTTGGGCCCTCACCCACTTTTGACCTAAAAAACTCTGGTAGATTCATTCTCATAAAGTTATAAATTTTGGCTATTGCTAAATTTCTATTCTACTGAAGTGGGAATGTCTCCTGATGGTTGCCATGAAAATTGCCAATCATATCTAGGGCCAACGCTTGAAAGGCAGCCCAAAATTCAGCATGAGATACATTCTCATTCAAAAGGTCAGCAGGCTGGGGTGGCCGATTATCCTTTCTGTGGGCATTATCTCAAAGAGAAGGCGTACTAACCTATTATGTAAGAGCACGAATTAAAAGTAGATAGATATACTATAAGCATGATAGATCATGAAACAAAGAGATAATTTCCTAAAAATATCCCATAGCCTACGAGTAGATAGTATGTTTCATTGTCAAGGCAGGTTATGTGTTCAGTATGTTAACGGTGTGAGACAATGAATACTTACAGAATTTCATGGTGTGCAATACTCTATCTCCCTAAGAGCCACTAAGATGTATTATGATTTGCGGGAAATCTATTGGTGAATTGTATGAATAAGTATATTGCATAGTTTGTGGCTAAGTGTTCAAATTGTCAGCAGGTTAAAGTTGAGCACCAAAAGCCTAGTGGTACATTGCAAGAGTTCAGCATCCCCACTTGGAAATGGTAAGTGGTGAACATGGATTTTGTGATAGGGTTGCCTCGTATGCATCGTTAGCATGATTTGATATGGTTAATTGTGGATAGGATGACTAATCAGCTCATTTTTTACCAGTTCATACTTTTTTCTCAGCTGAGAATTATGCCAGGCTTTATCTTAGGGAGTTAGTAAAGTTGCATGGGATTTTGTTGTCTATTATTTCAGATAGAGGTACCCAGTTCACCTCTCATTTTTGGTAGGTATTTCAGAAGGGTCTTGATAACTAAGTTTATCTCAATACAACTTTTTATCCTCAGATATATGGTCAGCCAGAATGGACCATTCATACCTTAGAGGACATGTTGAGAGCCTGTGTTATTGACTTTAAAGATAGTTGGGATGGCCATTTACCTTTGATTGAGTTTTCCTATAACAATAATTACCACCCCAGTACTCAGATGGCTCCATTTGAGGCTCTCTATGAAAGGAGATGTAGATCTCCCATTAGTTGGTTAAAAGTAGGTGAGGCCTCTTTGATAGGTATAGAGTCAGTGTTTGAGGAAATAGAGAAGGTTTAGTTAATTCAGGAAAGGCTGAAGACAACTCAAAGCCATCAGAAATCCTATGCACACGTGAGGAGAAGGGATCTTGAGTTTGAGGTTAGTGATATGGTCTATTTTAAAATTTCGCGTACGAAGGTGTAAAGAGGTTTGGTAAAAATTTCGCCTACGTAGCCATCGTAGGTTGATATGTCTTCCTACCAGTTGAGGGTTGACGCATATCTCATAAAAGCACCTGCCAGTATAAGGTGACTCTTTAGTCCTTTGGGATACCAGTTTAGTAGATCCACATAGCTAGTGTTAGTACCCATGGCATGATTTTGACACCCTTCCATCTGGGTTATAGGTTGGACCCCGATTAGCTCAAATTAGGGCATGTCGGTTACATGATAACTCCCACAATTTCAGTCAGTATTTAGTATGCCTTAGCTCAATTTTGTTTGGCCAAAGCATACAGATTTTCAGTTATTCAGTTACACAGAATTCAATATTTCAGATTACAGATTATCTCAAAAATATATTTATGCCTAGTCTTGCATTCTCAGATATTACATGTTCATGCATTCATGTTCAGTTATCTCACATGTTTCAGCAAGTTCTCATCTCATATACCAGTACATTCGAAGTACTGATTGCATACTTTTCTTTGCGCTATGTTGTCTTATAACAAGGTTTAGAAACTCAGTTTTTTGACCATTCTTAGACATCTCAGTGTTACTCAGCAGCAGTAGTGGTGAGTCCTCATACATCGGGGACATGATATATTTATCTTTGTTATTTTAGTCTTTTATTATGTTCAGTCAGTCAGAGTTTGTTGGGGGTTTGTCCTATCAGCTCCTTATGATGTTTAGAGGCTTTAAGACAATTAGTTAGGCAGTCAGTCATTTCTTTCAGTATTATCAGTTGCTTCAGACAGACAATTTGGTTTTTGATATTTTATCAGATATTTCAGACATGTTGTTGACACATATTTCAGTATTCATATTTATAGTACCTTATCAGTTTATTTTCTGCTTATTATTTCGTCACATGACTTTTTCACTTTAAAGCGCTTAGGAATTTGGATCAAATTATGGTCTTGAAAAAAATTGGATTAGGCTTACATATGAGGTTTGTTAAAGAAAATAGGCTAAAAGATCAAAAGGGTTTAACTAGGATGATGTCCATGGGTAGGTAAAACAAAGGTAAACATATATAGGTTGCCAAAGAAATGCCTAAATCATCTCCTAAACTTACACTCCTTATTTTCGCTTTGCATACATACCAGACAAGTTCTAGCATCAGCTACAAACATAGAATATACTATTAATCTCACACACACAAGGCACATGGTCGACTTTATTAGAAGTAATATAGACTCTTGACCCAACAGGTGAAGGAATTGAACCACACAATATCACATAATGAGTCACAACTAGAGCCTAAAACGTCTCAATAGTCATAATTGTAGCACATACTCTTGTTATAATCTCATGCTCCCTATTAGAATAATTTCATGCGAAGCTACGTTAAAAAAAAAAAAAATTTTTTTTAACTACTTAAAAAAACAAAAAATGAAAAACTAAGCAAACAAACATGAATGCAAATGCAAATGCGGATAGAGAAGTAAAGCATGCAAATACCATCACCCCACACTTAGACGGGACACACTGTCCTCAGTGGAAAATAAATAAGAAGAACCTGGTTAGTCGGACTCATTCTCTATGTCTGGGGTCATACCCCTTTGCATCGGAATCATCATCAGAGTCGTCATCCTTAGAAGTTCCTCATAAGTATCCCACTTAATTCCAAGAGTGAGTCGAGGTGTTTACATCGAGGAGGGTTCTCCTTGCTCTTTTTGGCCTCTTTTCTTGCCTTTTTGTGACGTGGTAGCCTTATCTTTGCCTTGTCTTTTGGTGCCATTGTACCTGAGATCTCAATAGAGTCATGTTAGCATCATCTCAATGGATACAATCTATGAACAAGCAGTAGGGGTACCACCCCACACTTAGGTTGTTGGCACAAACTAGTGAAGTGAAAGTGGTCGATTACTTAGACTTCATCGACATACGTTTTAGGGGCTAAATTCCGACAAGAAAATCAGAGATGTATGACTTCTTGGAACCTTTGAAATACTCTCATGTTAGGTATAATAAGACTACTACATAGGGATTACATCATGGTATAGTATCTATCAATAATCTCAACCTCCTATGTCGGTAGGCACTTATAAGTCTTATTCCGATGAACGGGATCTTCTAACATGCAAGTATTCAAGTGACAAGATTATGCAATGTTCATGACTATAGCAATTTCGCAAGTAGTATAACAATGCATTAAAATCAGATTCAAGTCGGAAGTAAGTGAAGATCATCCTTACGTATTCATTCACTCACTTAGTTGTATCACATTAATTCAAGCACATTCACATCACCAATACTTTTTCAAGATTTAGCAATTCATAATAGGTGTAGTAACGTAGTACTTACAAAATATAAATGAAGAACAAAGTAGTACTTACTTGGTTGAAGCCTTTGGATGATGTTCTTGTGACGAAAAAGAGCAAAAGGAAACTTTTTGATAGGGTTTGGAGACTATAGGTGGTGCATAAGCTAGGTTTCCAATGTGTTTTTGGTTCAAGACTAAGTCTCATATTTATTAGAAAAGGTTGGGTCGAGTTTTGACCCATTAAAATTGGATTTGGAGACCAAAAGTGACCATAGGCGGTGCCTAATGCTTTGCCTAGTTGAGCAGAATGCCATAGCATATGCCATGCATTTTGAAAAGCATTTAGTGACCATATGCGGCGCATTTTGAAAAGCATTTAGTGACCATATGCGGCGCATTTTGAAAAGCATATGAGATTCAGAGACCAAATGCTTTAGCATAGGCGGCGCCTATGCTATAGCATACTTGAGCATGGGCGGCGCCTATGTCTTTGCACACTAGATTCCGAGACCTTGGGCTATAGGATAAGTTTTGCATTGTTCGTGACTTAGTTTTACCTAGGCCTAGCCTTCCTCGATGCCTATTTTGGCATGAGCAATGCTCAATCCATAGCCTTATGCATCACTATTCCTAACTTACCACCTTTACCACACAATACATCTAAATCATCGTTTGAAACCAATCTTCTCGTTGAATACCTCTTACACCTACATTTGCTCAAAACCAATGAAAACGATTAGTACGATGGGTTGCCTCCCACCAAGCGCTTTGGTTTTGGTCGTGGCACGACTCTTATTTTTGGATTTTTCATTTATCAAAAGCAAAATAAGTACTTAGAACGAAAGAAAAACAAAATGTAAAATGATAAACGATAAACAATAAATGATAAATGATGGGTTGCCTTCCATCTAGCGCCTTATTTATTGTCGCGGCACGACATAGTTACCTCGATTACTCAGACTTCATCGAGATAGATGGGGCATCATTTTCTGAATGGATTCAGACGACGTTGATACTTACTTGTAGGCATGCAATCTTCTTCGAGATGACTCTTGTGCGTACATATCCCAGGAGGGATACCAATTATATCATCAATCTTCCTACCCATAGCTCTCTTGTACCTCATCAGAGCAGAGATGAGAGCCTCCACGTGCTGTTCACTTAAATCATCCGCCACACTTACCGGAAGTATACTTCCACTTTCCAAGAACACATACCTTAGATAATCGGGGAGCTCTTTCGATTCTAGCATTGGTGACTCTTCGCTGGAAGTCTTTGCTGTTGGTGATAGTTGATTCGTAAGATCAAGGTCCAGCTGTTTAGGAGTATGAGAATAGGAACTTATTCCTTTTAGAGCACTCATAAGTTCTTCATAATTTTCATCATCCTCATGCTCAACATTCAGCAGTGCAGCAGGCAATGGCTCAACAGTAAGATGTTTCCTTACAGATAATGATTTCTTATCCTCATAAGCTACGGAGAACACATCCATATCGCTGGGTTGCTTCATTGCTTTGCATATATCAAAGTGGACCACTTCGTCATTCAACCGAAACAAAAGCTCATTATCCCTCATGTCAATAAGCACACTTCCAGTTGCAAGGAAAGGACGTCCCAAGATTATGGGAACTTCAGAATCCACCTCGCAATCCAGAATAACGAAGTCTGCAGGAAATATGAATGAAGAAACCTTCACCAACACATCATTCAAGATACCAACAGGTCGTTTTACCGAACTATCAGCCATCACGAGCCTCATATTAGTTGGTGTCGGATCGCCTAACCCCAACTTCCTGTAGACGGATAGTGGCATCAAATTGATGCTAGCACCCAGATCGTACAATGCCTTGGAAAAATTCATAAATCCAACAGTGCAAGGAATAGTGAAAGCACCGGGGTCGGCCTTTTTCTGAACTAGCGATCTTGTAGCAATTGCACTGCAGTGATGAACATCATCTTTCAACTCATAACTTGCTGCCCGTTTCTTTGTCAAAAGATCCTTCATAAATTTCGCATACCCAGGCATTTGTTCAAGTGCCTCCACCAATGGAACATTAATAGTCAGCTGTTTCAACATAGTCATGAATTTGCTGAACTTCGTGTCATCCACCACCTTCTTCAATCTTTGAGGAAAAGGTGGTGATGGGTATGGAATTGTTCTCTCCATGGCTTTCTTCTCCTCTTGCTTCCATTTTTCAGTTTTTTCAGGTTGCAATCTGTTGGAGTCGACGTCATGGCCGTTGTGGCCTTTTTTTGTGGATGCTTCTTCTGTCGCCTTATCATCAATGTCCACTACTTCGTCAACCACTTGCTTGCCTTTTGCTGAAGTTTCCAGCACCTTACCACTTCGGGTAGTGATAGCCATGCATGATCCTTCGTTCCTTGGATTTGGCACAGTGTCGCTGGGTAGTGTGCCGGCTTTTCTTTGATTAATTGCTGCTGAAAGTTGACTCAATTGCTGCTCTAGTTGTCTTATTGCAATGGAATGTGAGTCAACCAACTGATTCATTGAAGACAAATCGTTCTTCACCTCAGTTACGCCCATATTGGTTGCCTCCACTCCTTTCAATAGCTTGGCTATCATAGCTTCCATAGACATCTTTTTGGAATCAGACGCCTCAGCCTCATGATTTCTAGGAGGAATATACAAACCACTCCTGTCTGAATTATTCTTCCAACTACCTTGATCGCGGTTCTTGTATCCAGATTTATCATAATAGCTCCGACCTTGGTTTCCTTGGGTAATACCTCGGAAACCCCCCTGATTGTTCAAGTAGTTGGCTTCTTCTTCTGAATCAGATTCATTTCTTCCATGTGATACCACGTCCTTAACTTTTTCGGTCTTCCCTGATAATAATTGCTTTGTAAGAAGATCCATTTGTGTTTTCATGTGCGCCATGTCTTGATCACGTTCTTCTTCTCTTCTCCTTTGTTCAGCAGTCATGCCAATAGATAAAGTGGTGCTTGCTACCTCAGAATCCCTGGTATGCTAAGCTCTACTTTGCTTCGTCATCCGATCTAGCATATTGCTTGCCTGACAAAAGGTGAGGTCCATGAATGATCCTCCAGCCGCATTATCAACCATTGGCTTAGTCACCGAATTCAAAGATCTGTATAATATCTCCATCAAGTGGACACTGGTCATATGATAGTTTAGACACCACATTAGCTTTGTCCTGAACCTCTCCCATGTTTCGTGGAGAGCTTCAGTTGGAAGCTGTCGAAAATTGGTGATCTCATCTCTCAACTGTGCTCTTTTGGATGGCGGAAAGAATCTTTCTAGGAAAGCGTCTTTCAATTGCCTCCAATTTTTAATAGAATCAGGTGTCAGCCCATTCAACCATAGAGTTGCCTCCCTAGACAGAGACAATGGAAATAAGCGTAGTCGAATTGCATTCTATCCAACGCCAGGATTGTCGAATGACTTGCATGTAGAAATAAAGTTGATCAGATGCATATTCGGATCATCGCCTGCTAGTCCACCAAATAATCCCTTGAGTTGCAAAAGCTGAATCATGGTGCTAGTGATGTTGAACTTGGCTCCGGGCGCTAATGATGGAAGAATAATGGCTCCTGTGGCACCATCTTCGTCCAGATCGTCATCATCATCATCGAACGGTATTTGCATAGCTCGGCGTTCAGGCCTAAACCTAGCTTGACGATCTCTTCTCTGCATGGGTGCCGCCATCTCAGCAGTATGCCGTGGGTTTAGTAGCTCCTCATCGCCCAGGTCCTCATCATCAGGATTTGTTGCACGACCTGGGTTATCAATATTCTGTTGATGCACTTGAGCAGTTATCCTTTCAATTTCACGTTGTGCATCCATTGATGCACTGAACAAACCTGAATAAAACAAAAATAACAACTAAAAGTAAAAGTACGAGAATCTTTGACCAAAGGGTCTAGTAACTATCACAAACTTAATTGACACTTGTATTCCCCGGCAACGGCGCCAATTTTTGATAACGCTCAATCTGCAGCTCTCGTAGGAGTGTAAAGCGGTCGTTAGCAAATATAGAACCCAACTTGGGTTGGGTGTCGATCCCACAGGGAATAGCTTGGCCAACAAGTAAGCAAGGATTAGTAGACTTTTAGTGCAAGTCTCGTAAAAAGGGGGGATTGTAATGTGTAACCAAAATATTAAAGTAAAAACTGAAAATGGCAAAGTAAAAAGGAAAGAATGTTTCGTAGGTTGTGAAACAATGAGAATTGCGGAGTTGGGGTTATGTCCACCTTCTGAGTTATACGTCTCTATTGGCTATGAGTGTGTTGAATTCAGACATGCATGTGCTTATAGAGAATTGTATTCGATGGTAAATCCAGGCGTCTTTCGACCTATTCGAGGATTATTTCACTTTAACTCTTTCGAGCTTAAAGCGTGTCTAACGGTACGAATTCTCCAAGAGGTTAATCCAGTTACGGCACTAACTTTTTAATAGGGGATGGGACCCTACTACCTTGACATTATCTCTTTTCCAGACAGATAACCTTTCTTTCGAACAAGTTAAATGTTATACTGGCGTTATTCTATGCGTCTGCAGCCACAAGAATTTGCATTAAGATGAAGAGAATAATGATATAAGCAGCATACGTGTCACGAACTCACAAACTCACAGCAATAGATAGTATCTCATTCGGCTTCCATAACCCCAACAGAGAGGTTTAGTTACCCATGAGTGCGAAGGAAGTCACAATAAACATGATCATTGTACCCCAATAAAGATTTGCACGTTAGGTGTAAGGGTGAGGATGGCGTGAAGTCCTTTGCAAAGTAACGTCTCTCTTGTTGTGGAATTTAATAGAAGAATGGAAGAAAAATAGAATTAATGGAAGAATTAAAATTGTTGGAATAGTAAGTGAATGAATAAAAATCTCTAGCAAGATAGGGTATTTATAATACCCATATCCTATTCCTACTAAGCTAATGGAATACTTAACCAAATCCTACTAAGCTAATGAAATACTTAACCCAATTGTACTAGGTTAATGTATCATTATCCTAATCCTAATAAGCTAATGAAATACTTAACCCAATTGTACTAGGTTAATGTATCATTATCCTAATCCTAATAAGTTACTGCTAGTCCCCAAAGTCTTCAGAAATGCTGTTTTAGCCCGGGACAGATTTTCCATGCATCACTTTTGGTCCTTTAGGCGTCCAAGCTCCCTTTCCTTCCTTCGTGAGCTTTCTTTGGCGTCAAGTTATCCACAAAATGCTGAATTCTGCATCATTTATACCTGAAACTTTGCTAATCATGTTCTTTAGCTCACTTACAGGAAAAAGGACTAAAAGTGCATGAAATATATAATTTGTTCTCAAAACGTGGCACAAATATGGGCAAAATATATTGATATAGGCGTGTAAATTCGCCTATCATCACCTACCGATTTAAATTCTTAATCGACCCAGTTGTCCCACTCTAATTCCAGGCCTAACATTACATCAACCCAACCAACCGACCCTCCCCGACTCACTCTTAATCTTCTTTCTCAACACCAGCGTATAACCCGACATACAACAACCATCAACACCCAGCTCTACCTAACTTTAACAGGCAACAACATACAACCACTCAACGACATCAACCCGACACCAACATAAACCTATCCAACAACATAACTCAACACTAATAGCAAATCGCACCATGTCAAGACCTAAAAATGAGGGTCAGGATGACACTTGTTGCGGGTACCTTGACAAGTAAGTCTATCACCCAAACTGATACAAAAAGAGAAAAATACAAAAATATCCCAAGGTAAGGATACTAGAACGAAGCCACACCATATAAGTAATCATAACAATACGGAAAGAACTTATCCTAAATATCAATCATGCCCAAAGCTAGGTGTCGATAGTGTAAGAACTACTAATACAACTCAAGAGTCAAATACATCAAAAAAATAACCACAAAAGAATAATAACTATCTTCGAATACTAATAAAGACATAACTACTATAGAAAGATAGAGGTGAACATCAAATGCATGAATGTCCAACCGCTACCTTAGAAGTTCCAACAATCGCTCGAGTCAATCAAGCTAAGATGCACTCGAGCTAGGACCTGCACGGAAAGGGCGCAGTAGGCATGAGTATGGTCCACTTATACTCAGTAGGTATCATAGGCCGACCAAGCAAAGTACATGTCAATTGTAATCAAAAAATATCCCACAACGGTAGCCCACACCGCTTGCACTAACAGTTCTAATATATCTCACATATGTTACAACAATACACCAAGATATAGAACACAAGTATACATTATGTCACATATAAATATAATAAGAGAGAACATGTATATACAAGAACATCAAATACAAGTAAGGAAGGTAAGACAAATACATAGATGACAAGTCAATAAGACAATACAATATGTCATAAACACAATAAAGTAAGTGCAATGTATATGATGATGATGATGGTGCACAAGGTCATTGCACAACCTCCGGGATCATCGCACAATCCCTGTATACACCCACGGAGCTAAAGATTTCCGACGTAGGACCCATGGGGGGTTCATCAACCAGTATACAATTCAAATATCTCATAGCTCCTTTTGGCACATCCCTCAGAAAGGGTTTTATAAGGTGTTATAATATATTTTAAAAAAGTGTTGCCAGTGTTTCTCAGATGTTGACATGGTGGTACGAATGTTTCATGAATGAGCATGATATGAAGATGTGGTTCTCACAACCAATCACAATGAGTATTTTCACAACCAACCACATGATATATTTCCACAACCAACCACAATGATACATTTTCACAACCACATGAGCCAATATCCACTCATTATTTTCGTTTCATCCATGAATTTCCACATGTCTCATATGCCAATAAAGTATGAATATAATCACAATACACTAATGGTACCATATTAAGCATTTTAACAACATAATAAAATTATTCACAAGTATTCAAGGCTATCAATATCACATAGGACCCCACACGGTCATACATATCACATAATAAATTAATTTTGATAATTACATAACATATAGACCCCCACATGAGTACACCACATAAATATCTATTTTTCATGATTAGTTTCCACACTTAACATGCATTTTGTATCATCATTTACTACCCATCCCAATCTGAAAGAGTTAAGACATAACCTACCTCGAAAGCCAAAATCGGTTAGCTACACTTGAACTTGCGACCTTAATTTTCTCGAACAATTCTGAACTCCACTTAAAACATCAAATATGAAATCTACGCATTAATACAAAACCAACGACACCCATATTGACTACTTTTGGTTTGGGGTCAAAATAGATTCCCAAAATAAATTTTCGAAAAAGAAGGGCAAAATTAAAATTTTACTTCCAAAATATGTAGGAACCTAAAGCTGAAAACCCAAGTCAAATCGAGTAAAAAATGGGGTTCAAATCGAAGAAAAATCATTTTTAAGCTTTACCGGATAAAATCTTTGAAATCCGGGCTAAAATCAAGAACCAGAGTTGTTTTGAAAGTTAAATTGATGAAAAACTAGTAATTATAAGATAAGCATTATTCAAGTAAAAAGGAGTGAAATTTGGGTTTAAGATCATGCCCTAAGATTTCAGGATTTTGAGATATTAATGAAGAAATTATTAAGAAAATGGTGAATTCTTATTTTAATCCGCAATAAAACCAAGAAAAAGATGTTAATATAGATTCCCAAGCTCTCACAAACTTTACTTTTAAGCTCCCATACTATTTTAGGGTTTAACTACAAGAGACAAGATGAAAATAAGTAAAATGGACCAAAAACTATTTTAATAGTGCAAGAAAATCTGAACTAAAAGGAAAAAAAGCTGCTGGTTTTTCTATTTTAAGTCCAATCTGAACTTTGATGGAGTGTCCGAAATTCATTCGGAGTCTGATATATGCAAACGAACTATGTAATCACACTAAATTCTATGTTCCGAATGCGATAGAGATATCAGATTTTCCAAAAAAAATCGTTTTCACAAAATTAACCCCCAAAATCCGAAGTCATAATTTTCCAAATCGAGGGTTGAAATGAGATTTAAAAGTCGTAAAATCATACCAAATATGCTAACACCCTAAAATAGACATTCCATATCTACTAGCAAATCAGATTTTCCATCCGAGGTCGTTTCGATCAAATTTGGGTTCCATACCCATATTTCCAATGTTCCAACTTTCTGATCAATAGGTCAAAATGAGATCGGGTGCACCGAGACCCAAACCAAAGGTCTACCTAGCCTAAAATTGATATTTCGGAGCTACTGGCGCAGTCCATTCGGCCGTCCATCACACGGATCAAACGATATTTACATAAGTCCAAAATAAGGTTCTCAAAGCCATCAAAAACCACAATATTGCATAAATGATACCAAAATGCATCGGAAATCATGCCAATCACTCCTAACCCAGAAATATCATAATGCAACTACGGGAAGGGGTAAAATAGTCAAATCACACAAAATCACAAATTTCACATATTTCATCAAATTTTTAGGTCATTACACACCAGCTTAGTAATTCGTACGATTTCATACAACTCATCCCTTATCCTTAGAGCAAATTTGAATATTTTTCCAATAAATTCTGAAAATGCCCCTCAAATTTCCTTTCCCACATCACCCAAATCACTTTTTTGAAATCCCAAAATCCCTCTATAAATACGCTATTATTCCTAGTGTGAAGAGGTTGGAAAGGTTGGATAGCGAAAACATCAAAAAGCATGAGATTTTGCTATCAAAGGGAAATTTTGGTGCTAAGAATTCTCTAAGATTCATTTTTGAGTTTGAACTCCTAAGCTAAGAAATTCGAGTGCCCTTTTCAACGGTGGTGTGAATGAATAATCTAATGAAGAGCTCCTAAGTTTCGATTTGCTTCCCTAAAAAAGGTAAATACACCTTTCTCCTTTAGTTCATTGTTCTTCTTCATCTTCTTCTTTGTATTAGTAGCTCTATAATCGTAATCGTAGTTATGGTGGGACTATATGCCGTAGAAGGCCTTGAAGGTGATAGAATTTTGTGTTTGGCGAATGGTTGATTTAAAGACCACAAATATTTTTTTCCTATTTCTTTCAAATTTCCATCATGATTTTTGCTCTTCGAAAATCGATGCATACTCCTAAAACTCTTAGAATTTTGCAAGACTATTATTCTGAAATTGATGGCTCTGTTTTTGTTCATATAATCTGAGTTCGTTTTGTTTATAAATACCATGTTATTTTAGACATGATTTTACTATTTCTTTGATTAGTATATAATATTTCTTACTTTTTGTTGCTCTATCTGCAAACATTGGTGATGAGTATATGTGTTTAATGCCAAACATTTTTTTTTTAATATTTTTAGCTTTCTAGTTTTCATTTGTTTCTTGTGAGATTTAATCAAGTTTTTTGATATATGATATGGTCTAATTAGAGGAACTAATTTAGCTGGTCATGAATTAGGATTTCCTGCTCTTTTCTGCAACAAAATCTGATTGATTTTCTGAGTTAATTCGTAATTGAGTGTGACTTCATGTGTTCACGTACAAATTTTTTTCAAGCTTTTTTTTTCATGATTAAAGTGTTGTGTTGATATTTGTTAGAATGAAGTATTGGACCTATGCCAATTTAAAATATTTCATCTCTTTGGTTTTAGCTTTGCCACTGCCTTACTAAAGTTCAATAGACGAGTCTTGCCGAGAAAAGCTTTAATATCTTTTCTTTGCTTTTTTTTTTCTTTCTTTACCTGTATATGGAAATCATAGTATGTGAAGATACCATATTCATATCCTATTAGTTAGAGTATCTATTCACTTGTCTTTGATTTAAAATATGTTGCATATAGTACGTTCTTTAATGCTTGATATATAATTAAGTCATGTATCTTCCCTAGATGTATAATTTTACTACTATCAGATTATTACTAGAACATTTATTGATTCTTATCTCTGTTCTTATGGCATGTGATTTCAATTCGTTTTCATTTGTAATACCCCGTACTATTCTTAGCTCAGTTCAAATATTAGTTGCATGCATAAGGGGATTAAAGTGTAACATTCCGAGAGTACACCCTGGACGCCACACGGTGCCTACAACCCTGAAGGACCAGAAGCTAACCCATGCTGGTACCTGTTGTGAGCACTAAATAAAATAATAGAGAATATGTGCAGAATTTAACTAAAAATGCCATAAGGTTTTAAATACAAAAACAATACTGAATCGAAATACTAAAAACATCTGTATGAAAATAATATTGTAAGACTGTCAATAACGACTGGTAACTGAATGATTAACTGAAAGTGTCCGAAAGCTTCTAACTGACTGGCTGTGGAGTTGATGGGACACATCCCCAACTAACTCTGACTGACTACCAAATTAAATTGAAATAAACATAAACGGTCCTCGAAACATGAGGACTCACCACTGCTGCTGCTGCTGATTCTTTGAGAGGTCTAGGTGCGGTCGGGAACCTAAGCATCCAAACCTATGATATGAGACATCATAGTGCAAGAAATGAGTATGCGGTCAGTACTTTGAATGTACTGTCATGCTAAATAAGATAAGGCTGATATGCATGGGCTTATGTGTACTAATAACCAACTGTATATATGGCATAAGATAACTGATGGATGGTATGCATAAAGCTATAAAATCTGAGAATGCATGATTATACATATAACATGATACTGGGATAATCTATAAACTGAACTACTAAAATTCTGATACTGTACAACTAATGACTGTATACCATGGTCAAGCAAGCCTGAAACTGAGTACTGGACTGAACACTGAACTGAAACTGTGGGAGCTATCATCTAACTGACATGACACAAAATAAGTTAATTGGGGTCCAACCTGTGACCCCAGTTGGAAGGGTGTCAGTACCGTGCCACAAGTACTAACACTGACTGTGTAGATCCACTTAAGTGTTGTCCCGAAGGACTAAGGGTCACCCTCAACTGTCAGGGCCCTAATGATATATGTGTCAACCCTCACCTGGCAGGTTAGTATCTCAACTTATGCTGGATATGTAGTTTTGGAATGGAGGAACTTCTACTAAAGGTCACACCCTCAACTGGCAGGTGATCCCTCATCCCTAGGTTCACTCAGTGCTGAATCCTACTCCCAACTAAATTAACTCTAATTATTGGTCGAAACTGAGCTGACTGACATGATGCACTGACTGAACTGATAATACTCTAATATATTCAAAACCCTTTTGAAAGTATTTAAACTAAGTAAACAACTAAGTTTTCGGGTATTCATAACCCCTTGGACTCGATAGTAATATCAGTAAGATCACATGAGAGCATTTGAAACCATAATACAACTTGGAGAACTTCATAAATAGTCATTGTTCATAATTTTTCTATGGGGTATTTCATCAAACACATGGGGGTCGTGATTTAATGAATGAAATTAGTTTCATACATAGAATAGTAACATAACTTCTTCGCTAAAATCATGGGCTAGGGATTTCAACATGAAATTTTCATTCTTCAACATGACCAGAACTAACTCCAATGAAATACACATGTAAACATGACATAAAGTCAAAATTCATGAAGTTCATGGATAAGATTTATAAATACTTGTTAATATCATAATTGAACTTGAAAATTGGGTTCTTGAACTCCATGGAAGAAAAGGGTCGATGAGTCAGCATGTAACATACCTTAGTTGAAGAATTTGTGAAGGTTCTTGGTGGATTTCTTGAGAATTAAACCTGAGTGTTGAAGGGGCTAGGGTTTTTTCATGAGAAAAATTGCTTTTAATTTTGAGTGAAATATAAATTATGAGAAAAAGATGCTATTTTGGGACCTAAATCTTATGTTAAAGTGAGGGGAAAAAGACAAAACTACCCTCCTGCATTTAAAATCCAGAACTAGAATGTCGATTAAGCCTTCACCGAGATGAGGTAATTCCCTCATCTCTATACTCAATGCAATGCAGTGCAATCGCAGTGAGTCACTAGAAACTGACAATTTTTATTTTGCCCTTCACCGCAATGCAGTTACTTCTCCAACGTGATGTGGGCTAATCGCCGTGAGTCACTATTTGGGAAATTCAAACGTGGTCCAAACCTCATCCAAAAAATCCAAAACTTACCGGAGACATGATAATTACACAATTAAACATGAATTAACTAAAAAACTAATGTCTCAAGGTTGGGAAGGTCACTTTAAAAATCAACAAAGCCAAGAGGCCAAAAATGAAACTAAGCATCCAACACTTAGCCAAATTTTCAGGTTCTATGTCTCTTGTATAGGTACACTGGTCTGAATTAAGTCAAGATAATTATGAGGTATTAAAATATCTCCCCCTTGGGAACATTCGTCCTCAAGTGAGACTGATTAAGCTGAGAATACTGAGGGACTAAGATTACATATTGAACATACATAACTGAAACATGATTACATAACTGAGTCTGAAACATGGTGACTGACTGAACTGATTCATGAATGCATGCAATGAAATAAACATGATTATATGGATAGAACTGGAAATGGAAAAGAGGAACTCTAAGGAAAAACTATTACCTTGAGTTGAGTCTGATTTTACGAAGAAAAGGTGACGGTACTTAGTACGCATGTCTGCTTTTTCTTCCCAAGTGGCTTCCTCAACGGAATGATTTCTCCAAAGAACTTTGACCAAGGAAACTTTTTTGTTCCTCAGTCTGCGAATCTGGAGATCTAAGATTTCAACTAGGAGTTTATCGTAAGAAAGTCCGTTCTGAATATTTAAGCTCTCTAAAGGAACCACGACCGCTGGATCACCAATACACTTCTTTAATAAAGAATCATGGAACACTGGATGCACTGGTGCCAAATCTATAGTCAACTCAAGCTCATACGCTACTTTCCCAAAATGACTCAAGATCCTGAAAGGCTGTACACATCGGGGACTGAGCTTCCTCTTTTTCCAAATTTCTTCACTCCCTTCATAGGAGAGATTTTCAAATATACAAAATCACCAATCCCAAATTTGAGATATTTTCTCCTCACATTCGTATAAGATTTTTGTTGGCTCTGGGCTGTCTTAAGCCTCTCCCAGATTAACTAAACTTTCTCCAAAGCATCGAACACTAAATCTAGCCCTATCAATGTAGTCTCACCTACCTCAAACCAACAAATAGGAGATCTATATCTCCTCCCATATAAATCCTCAAATGGAGCCATCTGGATATTGGAATGATAGTTGTTATTGTAGACGAACTCAATCAATGGCAAGTGATCATCCCAACTACCCTTAAAGTCGATAAAATAAGCTCTCAATATGTTTTCTAAGGTCTGAATAGTCCTCTCTGCCTGACCACCTGTCTGAGAGTGAAAGGATGTACTGAGACAAACTTGGGTACCAAGACCCTTCCAAAAAGCCTTTAAAAAATGAGAGGTAAACTGAGTACCTCTATCTGAAATGATGGACAATGGGACTCCATAAAACCTAACCAACTCTATAATATAGATCTTGGCATACTTCTTGGCTTAATAAGAAGTATGGACTGGCAATAAATATTCTAATTTGGTCATCATATCCATAATGAACCAAATCGAATCATGGTGACGACGAGTACGAGGCTAACCTATCACAAAGTCCATGTTTACCTTTTCATACTTCCAAGTAGAAATACTGAAATCCTGCATAGAACTACTAGGCTTTTGGTGCTCAATCTTAACCTGCTGACAAATAGAACACTTAGCTACAAACTTTGCAATAACCCTTTTCATACCGCTCCACCAATAGGTGTCCTGCAAATCACAGTACATCTTAGTGGCCCTTGGATAAATAGTGTAACGCACACCATATGCATGGTACCTCATGTATGTCAGCCTAACCTTATCTCATATACCAATACATTTAAAGTACTGATCAGATACTCTTCTTTTTGCTATGATGTCTTATATTATAGGTTCAGATACACATTTTCCTAGCCACGCTTAGACAGTTTAGTGTTGTAGCAGCAACAATGGTGATTTCTCATCCTTCGAGGATAAGTTTATCTTTTATTTAGTTATTTTAATATTTTTTTACCTAGTCAGTTTGAGTTTATGTGGGGTTTGTCCCATCAACTCCACAGTCAGTCTTAGAGGCTTTTCAAACATTCAGACAGCCAGTTAGTTTATCAGTATAATCAGTTTTATCATTCGTGTTTCAGTATTTTTTGCAGATGCTATTGACTTGTGATTGATACACATTTCAATATTTAGATTGGTTTTACCTTATTATTTTATGTTCCGCATGCATGTTTTATTACCAATTTACTTGAAGCTCATAATAGGTACCAACTTATGGGTTAGCTTGTGGTCACTTATGACCGTAAGCATGGTTGTCGTGACTAAAGGGTAGCCTTGGGTTGTGACAAAACTTGGTATAAAAGCCTAAGATTTTATAGTGTCCTAGGGAGTCTGAAAGCTGCGTTGAGTAGAGTCTTGTGCATGGGTGTGAAATGTGCCACTCTTATGGACAAAAGGCTACAAGACATTTTAGGAAGAGTTTCTTTTCTTTCAGTATTCATGTTGTGCAATTGAGAATGAGCTCTATTTAAACTTTTATTCTAACTCATTGTTTATTTTGTGTATAGACCATGCCTCCCAAAAGGAAGAACAAAAGAAGGAATGGGGACCAACCCACACCCCCGCCTATTTTGGAAGATCCCCTGAATGACCGTGTCTCTCACGCCGAGTTCAGAGCAGCTTTCACAACCTTAGCTCATTCAGTAGCAGCTCAAAACAATCAGCAGGCTGTTGCCCCAGCTAATCCAGTGGAAAATATAGCTGCAGCTAGGGTCTAGGATTTTACTTGGATGAATCCCCCTTTATTTTTGGGATCCAAGTCTGAGGAGAATCCGCAGGAGTTTTTTGATAGGATTCAAAAGGTGACTGATATTATGGGTGTCACTTTGAATGAGAGTGTAGAATTGGCTACTTATTAGTTACAAGATATAGATCACACCTATTTTAAGTAGTATAAGGATGATAGAGGCATTGCGATAGGGTCTGCACAGTGGGAGGAGTTTGCCATGACTTTTTTAGACAGGTTCTTTCCACTAGAGTTGAGGGAAGCTAAGGTGTAGGAGCTTATAAATTTGAATTAGGGTACTATGAGTGTGTAGGAGTACTCGCTTAAGTTTACTCAGTTGGTGAGGTATGCTCCTAATGTGGTGGCTGACAATAAGTCTAGAATGAGTAAGTTTATTTCTAGTGTAGCTGATAGTGTAGTCAAGGAGTATAGGAATGCCATGCTGATTAAAGGGATGGTATTATTAGGGCTGATGGTTCATGCTTAGAAAATTAAGGAGGAGAAGATTTAGGAGAAAGAAAGAGAGAATAATAGGGATATGACAGGTAGTTTTAACTTTTCGCAGCCAAGGTTAAAGAGTGGTAACCGCCTTTAGTTTTGTCAATAATTTTTAGATCTAGATCCATCTTAAACTAGTGTACTAGTGCCAAAATTTAGGAGTGATAGTTGGAAAAGAGCACCAGGCTCTAAGTCTCAGAGTAGTGTGAACAGTGGTCGCAGTAATCCACTTTGCTAGAAATATGGTAGGAATCATCAGGGTATGTGTAGGGATGACAGTAATGTGTGTTTTGGATGTGGCAAGCCAGGCCATAGGGTTAGAGAATGTCCAAATGTTGGTTGGCAGAATCAGCACAGTCACCCTTCAGTTCTAGTCGGTCACCCTACTCAGTAGGGTGCCACATCCAGTGCAACTAGTGGGCAGCGTTAGAATAGGCTGTATGTATTCCAGTCCCAACAGGATCAGAAAAGTTCTCCTAATATAGTTATGGGTATATTACAGGTCTTTCATCTTCATGTGTATGTTTTATTCTACCTTGGAGCCTCACTTTCTTTTATTACCCCGTATATAACTGTTAATTTTGGTGTCAGTCCTTAAACACTAGCGGAACCTTTCTCAGTGTCTACCCCCGTGGGTAATTCTATCATAGCCAGACGGGTATACAGAAATTTCCCGATTATAGTATTCTAGAAAATCACTTTAGTTGATCTTGTAGAGGTAGAGATGACTGATTTTGATGTCATTCTCGACATGGATTAGCTCCACTCATGCTATTATTCAGTTGACTGTAGAAATAGAGTCGTTCAATTTTAGTTTCCTAATGAACCAGTTATTGAATGGAGGGGTATTACTTCAATGCTTAGGGGTCAAATTATGTCATATCTTAGAGCGAGAAAAATGATATATAAGGGATGAGTTTACTATTTTGTTCGAGTCAAAGACTCTAGTTTTGAGACCCCCAATCTCGATTCAGTTTTAGTGGTAAGGGAATTTCTAGATGTGTTCCCCGAAGATCTTCCTAGAGTTCTTCTCAAAAGAGAAATTAACTTCAGAATAGATCTCCTTCTAGATACCTAACCCATCTTTATTCCACCCTATAGAATGGCTCCACCTGAGCTTAGAAAGCTAAAAGAATAGTTGAAAGATCTCTTAGATAAGGGGTTCATCAAGCCCAACTTTTCTCCATGGGGTGCTCCAATTTTTTTTATGCTTAAAAAGACGGTTTTATCAGTATGTGCATCGATTACCGTCAGTTGAACAAAGTCACCATTAAGAATAAGTATCCACTCCCCAGGATTAATGACTTGTTCGACCAACTTCAGGGTGCCAGTTATTTCTCTACAATAGACCTTAGATTCAACTATCATCAGCTCAAAGTCAGAGAATGTAACATTTCAAAGAAAGCCTTTAGAACTCAGTATGGTTATTTCAAATTTCTAGTTATGTCTTTTGGACTAACGAATGCCCTAATAGATTTTATGGACTTGATGGACAGAGTGTTCAAGCAGTACTTGAAAATGTTCGTCATAGTCTTTATTAATGATATTCTTGTTTATTATCGTAGTGAAAGTAATCATGCAGGCCGTGTCATAATTGTATTGCAGAATCTTAGAGCCCATCAATTATTTGCCAAATTCAATAAGTGCAAATTTTGGCTAAGATCAGTAGCTTTTCTTGGCCATATGGATCTAGTGATCGCATTAGAGTTGAGCCTCAAAAGATCAAAACAGTGTGAAACTAGCCTAGACCCATCTCTCCATTAGTTATCAGGAGTTTCTTGGGTTTTTCTAGCTATTACAGATGGTTTGTTAAATGGTTCTTATCTATTATATCCCCCAGTCTTGATTGACTCAAAAAAAAGTCAAGTTTTAGTGGTCAGATTCTTGTGAAAGGAGTTTTCAGGAGTTGAAGAATAGACTCACCTCAGCCCCATTCTTGAATCTACCTGACTGTTCAGATAGGTTTGTTATTTATTATGATGCTTCTAGAGTTGGTCTTGGTTGTGTTTTGATACAGAGAGGTAAGGTCATAGCCTACGCCTCTAGCCAAGTTAAAACCCATGAAAAGAATTATCGTACCCATGGTCTTGAGTTGGTAACTGTTGTTTTTGCTTTAAAAAGTTGGAGGCATTATCTTTATGGGGTTTATGTTGATATGTCGATGAATCACAAAGTTTGCAGTATGTGTTTTTGCAGAAATATTTAAATCTTTGTCAGAGAAGGTGGCTGGAGTTGTTAAAACATTATGATATGAGTGTGTTGTATCATTCGGGAAAAGACAATGTAGTAGCAGATGCCCTTAGTATATTGTTATAGGTAGTGTTGCTCATGTTAAGAATGATAGAGGAAGTTAGTTAGAGAGGTTCATCAGCTTACTAGATTAGGTATTCGGTTGGTTGATTCAACTGAGGGTAGTATATAGGTTCAAAATGGTTTAAAAACTTATTTGGTTGCCGAAGTGTAAGAAAAGCAAGGTAGGGATTCTAGTTTGGTTAAGTTGAAGGAATCATTTAGAGATCAGAAGGTAGAGGTTTTCTTCCAAGAGGGAGTGGTGTGTTGTCATTTCAAGGTAGTCTATGTGTGTCGTGTGTTGATGGTTTGAGACAACAGATTTTAGCAGAAGTACATGGTGCGGTTACTCTATACACCCAGGATCCACTAAGATGTACCGTGATTTATGGAAATTCTATTGGTGGAGTGGCATGAAGAGGGATATTATAGAGTTTGTATCTAAGTGTTCTAACTGCCAGTAGGTCAAGGTTGAGCACCAAAAGCCTAGTGGTACATTGCAAGAGTTCAGCATCCCTACTTGGAAGTGGGAAGAGGTGAACATGGATGTCGTGAAGGGTTTGCCTCATACGGGTTGTCATCATGATTTGATTTGGGTTGTTATTGATAGAATGACCAAATTAGCTCATTTTTTGCCAGTTCATACATCTTATTTATTCGAGGATTACGCCAAGCTCTATCTTGGAAAGTTGGTTAGTTTTATGGAATCTCGTTGTCTATCATTTCAGATAGAGGTACTTTACCTCTCACTTTTGTAAGGCTTTTCAGATGGGCCTTGGTACCCAAGTTTATTTCAGCACAGTTTTTCATCCTTAGAGATATGGTCAGGTAGAGAGGACAATTCAGACCCTAGAGAAAATTTTTAGAGCATATGTTATTGACCTTAAAGGTAGTTGGGATGATCACTTACCTTTGATCGAGTTTACCTATAATAACAGTTATCACTCTAGTATTCAAATAGCTTCACCTGAGGCTCTCTATGGGATGAGATATAGATCTCCTATTGGCTAGTTTGAGGCAGGAGAAACTGCTTTGATTGGGATGGATTCTGTGTTTAATGCAATGGAGAAAGTTCATCTGATCAGGAAAAGGTTGAAGACAACCCAATGCTATCAAAAATCCTATGCAGATGTGAGAGAAAGATATCTTGAGTTTGAAGTTGGGGATTTGGTATATCTAAAAATCTCGCCCATGAAGAGAGTGAAGAGATTTGGTAAGAAGGGGAAACTTAGTACCCAATATGATGCCCCTCATAGAATTTTAAGCTATTTGGGAAAGTAGCTTATGAGCTAGAGTTGCCTGTAGATTTGGCATTAGTTCATCCGGTATTTCATCTTTCTTTATTAAGGAATTGTATTTGTGATCTAGCTGTTGTAGTTCCTTTAGAAAGCATGGTTGTTCAGGATAGCCTTTCTTACAAATAAACTCCGATCGAGATCCTTGTTCGTCAGATTCGTACACTAAGGAACAAATAAGTTCCCTTGGTCAAAGTTATTTGGAAAAATTAGTCTGTTCAGGGAGCTACTTGGGAAACAGAAGCAGATATGCATACCAAGTACCCTCATATTTTCTCCGCAAACTTAGACTCAGCTTGAGGTAATAGTTCTTGTTAAATTGTCTCTTTTCGATTCTCAGTTCCAGCTATATAATCATCCTCATGTCATTGCATGCATTCATAAAATCAGTTTAGTTCATGTATCATATTTCAGACTCAGTTATGTAATTATGTTTTCAGTTATGCATGTTTAGTATGTGATCTCAGTAGTATTCTCATCTTTATCAGTCTTATTCAAGGAAGAATTTTCCCAAGGGGAGATGTTGTAATACCCCATACTAGTCTTAGCTCAGTTCAGCTATTAGTTGCATGCATAAGGGGCTTAAATCTTGAAATTTTTACCAAGTCTTAGGGACTAGGTCATTTTTTAAGGCCTCTTAATTTTGAAAATTTCTAAATTGGTCTTTCCGACCCTGAGATGTTGGTTTTTGAGTTAATTCGGGTTCAAGGGTGTAAGAAGCATGTCTCAGAGAAGTTTTGGATTTTTCAGATGAGGATTGAGTCACATTTAGATATCAAATCCAGAAAGTCACCGCGATAGTGCAACATTATAGTGCTATTCCCGTTGGCACGTACACCACGTCGCAGTGAGAAAAATGCACCACCGCGATTAGACCGCGTCACAGTGAGCATGCTAAATGTAGTTTGGAATTTAATTGCCTGAAGGGAAATTATGTATTTTCCCCTCAATCCAATTCGTCATATCATGACTTATATCATCAAATAGGGTATTATTTGACCCTCTTTTTCAATTTTCCTCTCAAGAAAACCCTCTTCATCTCCGAAGAACATCAATTCAATTAGTTTCTCTCCAAAGAGACCAAGAATTCAAGTTCCCAATTCCTAGAACCTTCAAGAAAACATCAAGATCGGTGCTTCTCTTCCAAGGTTAAGGGTTTAAGGTAAGTGTGATGTTTATCCATGGTCTCTTTTCACCCATGGAGTCCAAGAATCCCTTTTTATTCTTAAATCATGAGTTTTAAACATTTAAGTTGAACTTTGTCTGTGGATATCTTGATAGTTTGATTTCAAGTTATGATTATAAATGTTTCCAAGTGGAATGAGCCATTAATGTTTTGAATATTGAAATCTTCACATGTAAAATCCCTAGTTCAGGATTTTAGTATTCTAACTATGTTATTATCACATGCTTTACCCATTCCCTTACTTAAGTGTATGACTCTCATGTGTTTGATGAATTGCCTAAGTTTGAGTTTTGAACAATGAGTCGCTATTTTTGTTTTTAAAGATTTTATATGGCATTATTATTGTTCCTTTCTGTGTTGGTGGGTTATGAACACCCAATACCTAGTTGTTTACAAAGTTTCAGTATCCTCAAAATGATTTTAGATAAACCATGAATATTGTTATTCAGTCAGTTATTATGATCAGTTGTTTGCTCAATTAAACTTAGTTCAGTCCAGTAATCAGTGTCATTCAGTTGGGAGTAGGATTCAGCATCGAGCGGACCTAGGGATGAGGGCATTCCAGCCAATTTAGGGTGTGACCCTTAGTAGTAATCCCTGAGTTACAGGACTACATAACCAGCGTAGGTTTGAGATGTCTTCCTGCCAGTTTAGGATTGACACATATCCCATGAGTTCTCCTTCTAGTATAAGGTGAATCTTTAGTCTTTTGGGATACCAGTTTAGTGGATCCACCGAGCCAGTGTTAGTACCTATGGCACAATACTAACACCCTTCTACCTGGGGTTATAGGTTGGATCCTGATTAGTTCAGATTGGGGCATATCGATTAGATGATACCTCCCACAGTCTAAGTGCAGTTTTCAAAATAGAATTCAATTCAGGCTTGCTTAACCAAATTATTCAGATTACTAGTTATTTAGTTATCAAATTTCAGTATTTAGTTTACAGATTATTTCAGAAATATTATATGCTTGTTCTTGCATTCTCAAATAATTCAGTTTCTCATACATTTATGATCTGTTGTCTCATGCTATTCAATTTGTACTTCTTTCATATGCATGGTACCTCATGTATGTCAGCTTAACCTCATCTCATATACTAGTGTATTCAAAGTACTGATCACATACTCTCTTTTGCGCTATGATGTCTTATATTATAGGTTCGAACATATAGTTTCCTGACTGCGATTAGACAGTTCAGCGTTACAGCAACAACGATAGTGTTGACTCCTCATCCTTCGAGGACAAGTTTATCTTTAATCAACATTTCTTTTACCTAGTCAGTTGGGGGTTTGTCCCATCAATTCCATAGTCAGTCTTATAGGTTTTTCTAACATTCAGACAATTAGCTAGTTTATCAGTCTTATTAGTCATGTTTTAGTATTTTTTGTCAATGTTACAGACTTGTGAGTGAACCATATTTTCAATAGTCAAATTGGTTTTACTTATTAGTTTATCTTCCTCTTATATGTTTTTTTACTTGTTTTCTTAGAGCTCACAACAGGTACCAACTCATGGGTTAGCTTATGGTCACTTGCGACCATAAGCACCGTTGTCTCGACTAAGGGGTAGCCTCGGGTCGTGATCTCATTTTAATCCATTTTCCTTGAGTATTTCTGATGGGATAAAGAGTCCTACTATGTCATTGAGTCAGAGCATTCTTCAAAGTCCAAAAATGGACTAACATCATGGAGATCATGGCTATATACAAAGCTATACAAGAAATATACACTATATTCAAATATTGGAAGTTGATATACAGGTTCAAAGGAGCAAAATATAGAAGAAGAAAGAAGGTATACAAATTTGCAAGATGGTATACAACATGTTTATAATGAAAATGTGAGATAAAGGCTGTGATTTACAGTTAATATACATTGCTGAAAAAGGGGCTATAAATCCAAAGGATGTTAAGTCCAAATCTAGACTACTTTTAGAAAATGGGCCAGATAAGAAATCTGAACTTCTTTCTTTCTTTATTGAGTATAATTCATATTTGATTAAGTGTTGTATTAAATTATTAAATTTGGTTAACCTTAATAAAATTTTATAATACCCCGAGAGTACACCCTGAGCACCACACGGTGTTTACAACCCCGAACCTTAATAAATTTACTTAAGGAGGGCTGTTCTATCCTTGCAATCGGAATTGAATCTGAACTATAGTGATAACTAACTGATATCCCAAAGGACGAGGGTGTCATGCCTAACTTATGGAGGACCCCTCAAATATCTACAGTGGTGCCGTAGGTTTGGAACTTAGGGACTGCTACTAGTGCCTCATGCCTAATTGATAGGGGAGACACCATCCCTAGGTTTTCTCGGTGCTAAATTCTACTCCCAACTGAAAGACACCAAAATACTAACTGGTGCATGCACTAATAACTAATAATTGATAATCTCAGGTCACAGTATTCTAAAAATAACAGTGCATACGGATATCGAGGTAATTATTAACCTTTAAATTGATTATGATAACTAACTGGATGACAAGACTCATGGTTTATCTGAAACAATTCTGAAAATAGAAAATCATAAACTGAGGATTTATTTTAAATTCTCATGAACATGATATAGGATCCACAATATTCAAAACATAGTCTAATGCATTCCACTTGTAACAAATTATAATCTTAACTTGAAATTTAAATGGCAAGAAATTCATGAACTTAATCATGGGAATGGTGAAAAATGTGGAAATAGCCTAATTGCAATACTAAAACCATTCTAAGGGATTTAACAATGAAATTTCATTCTTCAAACGTGTAAGGTCTGCTTTCAATGAAAATAGATTGTAATCATCATGTATAATCAAAATTCATAAAAGCTTCATGGAGATAAATCATTATAAACATGTAATTTCATAATTTAAAACATAAAAGATGGATTCTTGGACTCCATGGGTGAAAAGGGCCAATGAATGAACATCTAACATACCTTGAAAGTTAGATATTGAAATAGAACAACTTTCTTGAAAGCTTTCTTGGATTGAATCACTTGAGTTCTTGGTATTCTTGAAGGAACGACTTGAATCTTAAAAAGATGCTATGGTTTTGATCTTGAGAGAGAAGGGATTATTTTAAGATGATTTGTGAATAAAGTGACCAAATATGCTATTTTGGGCTTTAATACAGTGTTATAAACCCATTGGGTGAAGGCAAAAGACCCAAATACCCTTACAAATGCAGAATCCAAAAGCTGTAAATAGGGGCGGGCGATGGAGTGCGTGTCGCAGGCTAATCGCGTGCACTCACTACATCTCTCATGAAAATGACTATAACTTTTAGCTTGGGTATTAGATTAAGGAAAAATTTGTATCGTTGGTAAGCTGACTCTATTATTTACAATTTGGTGGGTCTTAAGATACAAAATTCTACGTATATAAAAAGTTATACCTATTCAAAGTAGACCTTTGTATCAAATACCAAATAATGGATGAATCAAAGGATCTTAGCTCAAATATGTTCTAAGCGATTCTTATGAACATTTTTAACCTCTAAATCACTTCACACACTAGTATAAAGATCATGACATGTGTATTCAAAATAAATACATGGAATTAGAGTCAACATATGTAAGAATGACACTTTAAAGTCTAGCCCAAAAATATGGGGTATTACATTATCTCCCCCTTGGAATCATTCATCCTCAAATGAGACTGGTTAGACTGAGAGTACTAATTCAACTAAGATCATATTCTGAAAATGCATGACTTGGAATGTGACTTGGAACATGATTGCATAACCGAGTCTGAGCATAATACATGAAGTAAATTGATTTCTTGAACACATGCAATGACGTGAGAATGGTTAAAAGGATGAGAGATAAATGAAAGAGTCAACTTATGAGTAACCACTACTTTAAGCTGGATCTTGTTTCATGAAAAAAAGATGAGAGATTTAGTACATTAAAAACTAAGGGGTATTACAACATCTCCCCCTTGGGATAGTTCGTCCCTCCCGATGATACTAATTTGGCTAAAATAGTAAGGAAAAATTGAGGTAATGCATGGGACACTTATGAACTAAATCATGACTGAATATCTGAAATCTGAAACTGATGCATGATGCCTGAACTGACATGAATTCACAATCTACATGGATGAAAGTATTTTACCTCATGGAATAGCTCAACTCGAGCTTGTAAGATACCTTTTCGAAATGGTTAAGAATTCGGTAAGGACCGACATATCGGGGACTAAGTTTCCCCTTCTTGCCAAACCTCTTCACTACTTTCATAGGAGAGATTTTCAAATACACAAAATCACCAATGTCAAACTTGATATCCTTTCTGCATACATCTGCATATGATTTCTGTCAGCTCTGAGATGTCTTAAGCCTTCCCCTGATCAACTAAACTTTCTCTAAGGTGTCGAACACCAAATCAGGACCTACCACTGTAGCCTCACCCACTTTGAACCAACCACTGGGAGATCTACACCTCCTTCCATAAAGCGCCTCAAACGGATCCATTCGAATGCTGGAATGATAGCTATTATTATATACGAACTCAGTCAAAGGAAAGTGGTCATCCCAACTACCTTTAAAGTCAATCGCACACGCTCGCAGAATATCCTCTACAGTCTGGATGGTCCTCTCTGCCTCACCATCTATCTGGGGATGAAAGGTTGTACTAAGGTAAACTCGGGTACTAAAACCCTTTTGGAATGCCTTCCAGAAATAAGAGGTGAATTGCGTACCTCTATCTGAAATAATGGACAACGGAACACCGTGCAAACTGACCGACTCCCTGATATAGAGTTTGGCATAATCCTCAGCTGAATAAGAGGTATGGACTAATAGGAAATGAGATGATTTGGTCATTTTATCTACGATGGCCCAAACTGTATCATGCTGGCAATGAGTACGAGCCAAACCCATGATAAAGTCTATGTTCACTTCTTCCCACTTCCAAGTGGGAATACTGAACTCTTGCATGGACCCACTAGGCTTCTGATGCTCAATCTTAACCTTTTGACATATTGAGCACATAGCCATAAACTCTGCAATCTCTCTTCATCCCACTCCACTAATAGATTTTCTATAAAATCATGATACATCTTAGTGGCCCCTGGATGAATAAAGTAGAGCGCACCATGCACTTTTGCAAGAATTCGCTATCTCAAGTCATATAAACTTGGCATACATAGCCGAACCTAGAAGCGCAACACACCATCTCCCCTTAGGAGAAAACCTCTACCTTATGATTTCTGACTGATTCCTTTAACTTTTCTAGACTGGGATCCCTATCCTGCTTTTCCTTTACCTCGGAAACTAGGGATGATTCTGAACTAATATGCACCTATACACTACCTTTTGCTGAATCGACTAAGCGAACACCTATTTGGGCAAGCTGGTGAACTACCTGAGCTAACTTCTTTTTACCATCCTCCAAATGCACAACACTACCCATAGACATCCTACTAATAGCATCAACCACTAAATTGTCTTTACCCAGCTGATATAGGATGCTCATGTCATAGTCTTTCAATAACTCCAACCACTTTCTCTGACAGAGGTTTAGGTCTTTCTAAGAGAACATATACTATAGGATCTTATGGTCTGTGAGTACATCAGCGTGCACGCCATACAAATAGTGCCTCCAAATCTTTAAGGTAAACAATACTCCTGCTAACTCAAGGTCATGAGAAGGATTGTTATTTTCATGGGGTTTAAGCTGTCAAGAGGTATAGGCTATGACCTTTCCTCGCTACATCAATAAACACCCTAAACTAAATCTGGAAGCATCACAATACACAAAAAATCCATCTTAACCATCTGGTAGGGTCAAAACTAGAGCTGTAGTGAGTCAAGTCTTCAATTCTTGAAAACTCTTCTCACAAGAATCCGACCACTGAAATTTGACTTTCTTCTGAGTCAATCTGGACATAGGGGATGCAATAGATGAAAATCCCTCAACAAACCACCGATAATAGCCGGACAAGCCCAAGAAACTCTTGATATCTAATAGAGAGATGGGTCTGGGCTAGTTTCTTACTGTTTTAGTCTTTTGGGGATCAACTCTAATTCCATCACCAAAAATGAGAGTCTGTAGTACTATTTTGATATGGTCTGCATGATCATACTCACTGCGGAAGTAGACTAAAATGTCATCTACAAAGACTATGATGAACAAGTCCAAATACTGATTGAACACATGATTCGTCAAGTCCATGAAAGCTGCTGGGGTGTTGGTAAGTCGAAATAACATATCTAAGAATTCAAAGTGACCATAACAAGTTCTAAAGGTTGTATTCGAGATGTCATATTCCCTAACCCTGAGCTGATGATAGCCTGATCTGAGGTCTATCTTGGAGAAATAGCTGTATCCCTGAAGTTGTCAAACAAGTCATTAATTTTGGGAAGTGGATACTTGTTCTTGATCATGACTTTATTTAATAGACGGTAGTCAAGACATATTCTAAAAAAACCGTCTTTCTGATGCGTGAATAAAACTGGTGCATCCCACGGGGACACACTAGGTCTGATAAATCCCTTATTTAGGAGATATGTTAACTTCTTTTAATTCTCTGAGTTCTTCTGGAGCCATTCTATATGGCGGAATAGATATGGGCTGAGTATCTAGAAGAAGGTCTATTCCAAAGTTGATTTCCATTTTGGGAGAAACTCCAGGAAGATCTTCAGGAAACACATTTGGGAATTCACATGCTACTGATACTGACTCAAGAGTAGGGTTTATGAACTACTAGACTCGAATGAGATGGTAGACAATCTCTTAGATATCATTTTTCTTGCCCATAGGTAAGAAATAAGCTTACCCCTAAGCACTGAAGTACTACCCCTCTACTCTAGGATAATCTTATCCAAAAACTAAAACTGGACAATTTTGTTTCTATAGTCGATTGAGGAATAGAAGGAATGTATCCAATCCATGCCGAGAATGACATCAAAATCAGTCATCTCTAATTCGACTAAGTCTGCTAAAGTGACTTTCTGAGATATCATAATCGGACATTTCCTGTATACCCATCGGGCTATGTTAGATTTACCCACTGGGGTAGAGACTAAGAAAGGCTCTGTTAGAATTTTAGGACTGACTCCAAAATCAACTGCTATATATGGGGGTAACAAAGGATAAAGAAGCTCCTGGATCTAGCAAAGCATAAACATGTAAATGGAAAACTTATAACATACCAGTGACTACATCAGGAGAACTTTCCTAATCCTGTCGAGATTGAAGAGCATAGAGTCTATTTAGGCGCTGCCCACTAGTGGAACTGGAAGCGACACCCTGCTAATTTGGGCAATCAGACTGAGCTGGGGGACGGTTATACTAACCTTGAGAACCGGACTGAAGACAATCTATGACTTTGTGGATTTTATTGCCATACCCAAAACACACATCACTACTTGCTCTGCAGATACCCTGGTGGTATCTGCCATATTTCTGACAAAGGGGATTGGTTCGGGCGCTGTTGACACTACCCTAAGGTTTAGGGTCTGGTGCCCTATCTTTAATGCCATCTCTGAATTTTGGCACTGGAGAACTGGCTGAGGACGAATCTATAACTGAGGATTTTAAGCAGAACTGAGAACGATTCCCACCCTCTGACTTAGGCTGAGTGAAGTTGAAACTATTTGTTGTCGCTCTCTTGTTCTCCCTCTCCTTCTCCTAATTCTTAGCCTCTTCTATCTGCGAGCATGGACCATGAGCCTGGATAGGTCCATCTTTTTAATCATCATTACGGTCCTACATTCCTTGACCACACTGCTAGACACCCCTGACACAAACTTACTCATCCTAGATCTGCTATGAGGAGCATATCTAGCTAATTGAGTAAAATTAAGACAATACTCTTTCATTGTCATGTTACCCTACTTCAGATTTATAAACTTCACTTTCCTTAACTCCAATGGGAAGAACCTATCCAGAAAAGTAGTGGCAAACTCCTCCCATTATATAGGCCCTACATCTGCGGCGCTTTCTGCTTTCCACTATTTGAACCATGAGTGGGCCATATCTTGCAACTAATACACGACCAACTCAGTGCTCTCAACAGTAGGCACCCCCATAATATCTATAACTTTCTGCACCTGATCAAGAAACTCCCGAGGGTCCTCATCTAACTTAGACCTAATAAAAGATAGAAGGTTCATTTGAGTGAAATCTCAAATCCTGGATGCAGTAATATAGGCCACTGGATTGGCTGAAATAGCAGTTGGGAGTTCATTCTAGGCTGCCACAAAATAAGCTAGGGTAGTAAAAGCTGCTTTGAATTCAACGTAGGAGACATGTTCATCTAGAGGATCTGGCTGGACGGGATGGGGTTCTAGCTAGTCTCCCATTTCTCTTCCCTTAGTCCTCTTTAGAGGCATATTCTATAAACGGAAGAGAAACTTAGATTAGATAGAGAGTTTTTTAACTAGAGCTCATGCTCACTCGCACGACATGAGTACTGAAATAAGGGAAATTTTTCCTAAAATAGCTCGTAGCCACTTATCCATAATTGTGGCGAGCTACACACCCATGCATAAGACTCTACTAGATGTGGCTTTCAGACTTCCTAGGATTCTGTTGAACCTTAGGCTCTGATACTAAGTTTGTAATGCCCCGAGTCTGTACCCCGAATGCTACATGGTGCTTGTAATATCAAAGGACCACAAGTTAACCCATGATAGGTACTTGTTGCAGTAACTAAATAACAATACTATAATATATGGAAATTAGGCAGAAAATATGCCATAAGGTTTAATACTATAATAAAACTGAATACGGTATAACAAATACAAAATTTGATATATCTTTCTGAAAATACTCTAGTCTGAAAAACTTCTAAACTTTCTGAAATATGGATTTGATGGGACAAGTCCCCAACTAACTCCGAACTGCCGAAATAAACTAAACTACTGAAATAATAATCCTGTCCTCAAACTACGAGGACTCACTACTAACTCTGTTAGCTGAATATCTGAACTGCTAAGTATGATCGGAAGCCTGTGCGTCTGAACCTATGATATAACACATCATAGAGAAAAGAAAGGTATGCATCAGTACTTTGAATGTACTAGAATGCAAAGTGAGGTAGGCTGAAATGCATTTGTTCATATGCATGAACAATACTGACTGAATGTCGTGAATTTAACTAATTGAGAGTACATGCATGAATACATAAACTGTAACTGAGATCATAATACCATTGGATACTGGGTCTGAATACTGATTAACTGATATCTGAGTCTACTGATATTGAATTATGGATAACTAAGTGAATGCATCTGTCAGTCTTGATTCTGTAAAACTATACTGAGTTCCATTCTGAGCTGAGTGACTGTATCTAATAATTCTGATTTTCTATAGAATTGAACTGAGTTCTATACTAAGATTGGAATTGAAACTGAGACTATATGAAGTTGTCATTTAATCGACATACCCCTCTCTGAATTAACTAGGGTCCAACCTGTAACCCCAGCTAGAAGGGTGTCAGTACCATGCCATGGATAAAGACAAACTAAGTCACCCTCTTCTGGTAGGTACTCTGAACGAGAATGGTGGTACCCTCAATGTCAGGTAGATCACCTCATCAACCCTCAAATGGCCGGTTGATGTCTCAACCTATGCTGGCTACGTAGTTCTAGAATACAAGGTCCGATTTTAAGGATCACACCCTCTACTAGAAGGTGAGTCCCTATCCTTGGGTTCACTCGATGCTGAATCCTACTCCCAACTGAAAAATCACTACACTGGATTCTAAACTGTTCTAGGCTAGAATAAACTATTACTGATCATTCTGTATAACTGAACTGAGTTCTCTGGGTTCTGTGGACTGATGGAATGCTATTGAATTTTGTAACCTGATTGAGTACTGCTAAGTTTTCCTGAGTTCTGTAACTGACTGAATTCTATTGATCGTGATGTGATTGATACTATTCTGTAACTAACCATGACTCTAGGTATTCAACTAAATTATCGGGTATTAAATACCCCCAGGACTCGATAGCATAAATCATAAGACATGGCACAATTTTGAAACATGATAGCTAAGTATTTGGTCATCGTACATTCATTTGGGACATTCTAGCAAACATTTGCATAACATGAAGTAAAATATATGTTGACATGATGTAATTTCACTATTCAACTCACATAAAAAATTCATCAAACACTTGAAGAACATAATTTATGCACATAACAGTAAAACAACATGTAAGCATCATAGTTAATTTTCACATTTACAACTTTAAGGGTTTCAACATGATTTCACATGATAATGCACACATATCAATCAATTCCACATGAATCTTATAGTAAATCATGAACTAGAAACCCCATTAACATTTTAATCATGAACACATTCCAATTCAACCATGAAATTCATCAAACTCCTAAACTTGTAGTTAAAAGGGGTTCTTGAACTCCAAGGGTGGACGGGAACCCTTGGATGAACACTTGACATACTTGGGTTGCTAAATTCTTGAAGAACAATGGTGGAAATCTTAAGCCTTGGCCTTGAAATTAAATCACCCAGGGTTCTTGTTCTTGAGCTATTTGAGAGAAAGTAATATAGTTTGCTCAATAAGGGCTGAATCTCATGCTGTAGGGTTGAATAGGGTGGGGAAAAGTCCCAAATACCCCCAAGGGCGCGAATTTTAATGACTAAAAATCAGACTGTCGACACGCAGGATGACCTGCTGCATCATTGGCATCGATGCGATAGCCAATGCACCGCGTCAAATCCTCATTGGTTCACTGAAAATTGCTACTGGGAGCTAAGAAAAAGTATTGATCGACGCGATAGTTGATGCGCCGCAATGAGATTACGTCAATACACTATTTTGGATTCCCAAACATGGTTCAAATGAGGTCGAAAATACATAACTCATCCGAGAACACCCACTGACATTCCTGATCATGTATCAACCTAAAGATTGACATTTTAAGGCCATAGAGGCTGCGAAATAGAGTTTCCAACTTACAAAGGCTAAAATAACACTAAGTTTTAATACTTAGCAAAATTTTCTAAGTTTGGGACCCCTTAACGAGCTTTAAAAAGGGATGAGTTAAGCTAAGGATTACGGAGGGTCGTACAATACATGATTCTTTATGATGTAAATAAACATAAGCTATGATTATGAAACTGACATATAAGGCATGAGTAGATATCATGATGACTAAGAAACCTTGAACTGAGACAATAATGGGTTGGGCATCATTCTCTCCTACTGATTTTCTATACATACATGCATCACTACTAGGATCTGCAAGCCTGACTTGGTTACTTGTTCTATCAACACCCCCTTAGCTTAAAGCCATTATTCTAAGCCTGGGAACTACTCAATCAATATCTCTAAACTGAACTGCCACCACTTTACTCTAGAATCTGGGGTATAATAATATACACAAATGATAATCTGACCCTGAAAGACTACACCTGATAATGTAAAACTAACTGCTAGAACTATCTTTTGAGATACAATTTTTGGCTTTCTATAACCCCTAACAATCATCATATAACATCTTAACCACTGACTAAATTAGAATTCTTAGCTCTCCTTTCTATTTGCTCAATCCTACAAGATTCAAACTTAGATTTTAACACTTAACATGGATATCCCTAACCTACAATGAACCATACTATTTTCATCATAGCCTACAATTATCACTTCTCTAAACTTATATTTTCCCTACACCATAGGAATTACCCTTACACCAACAATATATACTTTTAAATCAACAAACTTAAATTCTTTTCTTGCATACACTATTACAAGCCTACTGAATCACCTTTCATACAACTAGCCTCATAAATACCAAATCTACTAATATCAGATAGCACTATCCCCATTTTACTGTTGCTAAATTTCTGGTTTCAAACTTCTAACTCTAGGTCATATGCTATTAGAGGATTCTTAGGATGGATCTTAAAGCACACCTGATTTTGGCTAAATGCACGATTTTTATGAATCATTAATGAAATCTTTCATACTTTGGAACATAAAGGCACCGATGGGATACTTTCAAGCCTACACAAAATCACATAACTGTTTGTGGGAACTAACTGAGAAAATCTTGATCTGTAAGGATTTAAGCTTGATTGTTTCTATTACCTTGAAAACAAGGTAGGCTGGCATGAATAAAGAAAAATGAGAATCTATATAGATTTCTTAGTGGACCTTTAAATAACATGATCTGAGGTATGAAAGAAGGGAAACTTTTCCTAAAATATCTTATAACCTATTGTCCATAAGTGTGGCATGCTTCACACTTATGCCCAAGACTCTACTAAATACGTCTTTCAGACTCTCTAGGACATTATAAAACCTTAGGCTCTGATACCATATTTGTGATGCCCCCTGGGTGCCACACAGTGCTTGCAGCCCCGAAAGACCATAAGCTAACCCATGAGATTGTACCTACTATAAGCATTGAATAAGAAAATAGTGACATGTATGGAACTTAACAAAAAAATGCCCTACGGTTTAAAATATTTTGGAATTATAAGTCTAAAAGCAATACTGTAAAGACCGTCAATAACAACTGATAACTGAATAACTGATTGAAAGTGCTCGAAAACCTCTAACTAACTGACTGTGGAGTTGATGGGACAAGTCCCCAACTAACCCTAATTTACCACTAAAATTGAATTAAAGTAAATATAAACGGTCCTCAAAACATGAGGACTCACCATTGCTACTGCTCTGATACACTGAGAGGTTTAGGTATAGTTAGGAAGAAGAGAGTTCGAACCTATGATATGATGCATCATAGCGCTAGAAATGTGTATGCAGTCAGTACTTTGAATGTACTAATATGCTACATGGGGTTAGGGTAATATGCATGGGCTCATGTATATGAATAATGACTGACTAAATGAATAACGTGAGATAACTAGTGCATAGTATATGTAAAGGCTATAAAATCTGAAAATGCATGACCAAGTATATAACAACATACTGAAATAGTCTATAAACTAAAATCACTTAAATCTGACAACTGGAAAACTGATAACTATATGCTAAGGTCAATACAAACCTAAGCTAAATTATCTGAAGACTAACTGAGACTTTGGGAGCTATCATGTAACCGACATAAAGCAGGTGAGCTATCATGTATTCCAATGTTAGAACCATGTTAAGGAGGGCTGTTCTATCCTTTCCATCAGAATCAAACCTGAACTATAGTGATCACTAACTGATGTCCCAAAGAACTAGGGTATCATGCTAAATTGATGGAGGACCCCTCAAATATCTACGGTGGTGCCGTAGGTCTGGAACTTAGAGACTGCTACTAGTACCTCATGCCTAACTGATGGGGGAGACACTATCCCTATGTTTGCTCAGTGCTAAATTCTACCCCCAACTGAAAGACACTGAACTATTAACTGGTGCATGTACTGATAACTGATAAGCTCAGTTCATGGTATTCTAAAAATAACAGTGCATATGGATTCTGAGGTAATTATTAACCTTTAAATTGATTATGATGACTAAGTGGATGAAAAGACTCATGGTTTATCTAAAACCATTCTAAGATTATGGAAACTAAGTAAATAGATAATTTTTGGGGTATTCATAACCCCAGGACTCGATAGCACATCAATAGGAACACATGAAAGCTTTGAAAATCATAATAGAAAATCACTACTCAGAATCCATCACTTTGGAATTTCATCAAACACATGGGGATCAAGACTTTAACATAGGGATACTTTTAAACATGATGAGATAGCACGATCACATGACAAGGAAAAACTGACTTACTGATAAACCATTCTCACATTCTATCCTGATGATACTGGCTTACCGAAATACTAAGGAAAAACCGAGGTGATACACGAGATACTTATGGACTAAATCATGATTAACTATCTGAAATTTGAAGCTGATGCATGATGCATGAACTAAGCTAAATTTGCAATTTACATGGATGAAAATGTTTTACCTCATGAAATAGCTATATTCATAAAACTGTAGATAGTAAGGCTAGATCAAAAGATAGAAAATAATAGAAACTTGTTTGTCTAACTGCTGGGCTGGATTGCTAGCTTTATGGACTAATTTACACTGAAAACTTGTATTTAACTAGAGCATTCCTTCAATGTTCTTTCTAAGAATTTCTAATAACGTTAGAGAGAAGATAATCTTGGGCACGATCTGAATAAAATATGTGAAGAAAAAGTCGCAACATGACTAGAATTCTGTAACATGGAACATAGGCCTATGAAACATAAGCTAGAATAGAATTGCTATGCCTTAGACCATGCAACTACTGTTTTCAAGCTTAGACATACTCCTCAAATACTCCCTTAACTATACGTTCTACTTCACCACTGCACTTCTTCTGAGGCTACTAAAGATATTCACATGAGCATTGATAACTCTACCTACTGAAGTCTGAGCTGAACTGAATCCTCTCACTCTATTCAAGCCTACTCGAATCTACAAAATGCACACATAACCACATAATACTAGTCTAAATCATGAATTTAATACACCTTATATTTTTACAACTTCTCACCCCATGAATAATTATTACCACTTCAGTAGCTATATTCAACCTTTTATTAGACATTCACTCACGCGCAAAGCATTTATGCACACATATACAAACATGACATTCAAGCCTATCTTTATAACCACATATGCCCTTCTAGAGAAACACCCATAAAAGAATCTTCCATATATTCTTCAAACCTCTATTACTAACAACTCCCATGCACAACCCCAAGAAAACACACACAAAATTTTATTTAACCATGACGTGACTCAAGGCTAGAAATTAAGGAGGCCGTGATGGAGCCCGCACCATGGGCTCTAGTCTGCTGGACTGGAGCATGTGCCATAGGCTCTATCATGGGCACCCCTACTAGTGGACTGAGGCATACAACGTGGGCTTATCCGGTGGTGCTACTATTTTGGAAGTCCAAACACACCCTTACTCTGGTCCAAAATATTTCAAAACTCACCCGAGGTGTACTATTGACCACCCCGATCATGAGTCAACTTAAAATTAGTGTTTTAATATCGGGAAGGTTAAAAATAGAAATTTTCTATGTCTTAGACCCCTTTTAACATGTAATAGTAAGGTCAAATGTGTTTTGTCAACAAGAAACATTTACGCTCTTCCATCGAGCAATTACATATCACTACTATTATTTCATAAGAAGAGGTCACTAAAAGGTTAGGACATAAGGACCTGAAGCATGAAATAATAACTTTGACACTCAATTGAGGCCTGAGGAATAGAGTATCAATGACATGAATTCATCAAAGAGGTCTGAACCGAGGACATACATTACATAAATCTAAATTTTACTAATCATTAAAAGTATTGCATTGGTGCTGGAACTGAATATATTGGAAAATATAAATACAGGAGTCATGAGCTGCATAACATGAGTTGGGAGTTTCTTAATTCGTCGAACATGGTTTTTATTACTGAGCAAACTACAACTCCTTATAATAGGGACTAGAAGCGTACATAATTCTCTATAATGTACATGAACATGAGCTATAATTATGGAACTGACATGTAAGGCTTGAGTAGATAGTGTGATGACTGAGAAACCTTGCACTGAGATAAGAATGGTTGGGCATCATCCTCTCCTATTGCTTTTTTATACATACTAGCATCACTACTAGGATCTGAGAGCTTGACTTGGTAACTTGTTCGATCATATCCCCCTTAGATTAAAGCCATCATTCTAGGTCTAGGAACTTCTTAATTGATATCTCTAAACTGAACTGCCACCACATTACTCTAGAATATGGGGTATAATAATATGGACAAATGATAAGCTCACCCTGAAAGACTATACCTGATAATGTAAAACCCACTGCTAGTACTTTATTCTGAGATACAACTCTTGGCTTTCTATATCCCCTAATAATCATCATATAACCACTTAACCAATGACTAACTTAGAATTCTTAACTTACCTTTCTATTTGGTCAATCCTCAAAGATGAACTTAGATTCTAACACTTAACATAGATATCCCCAAACCTTCAATGAACTATACTACTTTCATCATATCCTACAATTATCACATATCTAAACTTATATTTTCCCTACACTATGGGAGTTACCATTACACCAAAAACATATATTTTCAAATCAACAAACTTAAATTCTTTTATTTCATACACTATTTCAAGCCTACTGAATCTCTTTTCATACAACTAGCCCTATGAATGCCAAATCTACTGAATTCGGATAACACTATCCCCATTTTACTATTGCTAAACTTTTGGGTTCATACTTCCAACTCTAGGTCATATGCTATTATTATAGGATTCTGAAGAGGGATCTAAAAGCACACCAAACTTTGGCTAATTGCACGATTTTCATGAATCATGAATAAAATCTTTCATACTTTGGGACATAAAGGCACTGATAGGATACTTTCAAGCTTGCACATAATCCCATAACTGTCTGAGAAAATCTTTATTTGTAAGGATTTAAGCTTGATTATTTCTGTTACCTTGAAAACAAGGCATACTGGCATGAATAGATCAAGATAAAAATCTATATAACTTTCTTAGAGGACCTTTCTATAGCATGATATGAGATATAAAAGAAGGGAAACTTTTCTTGAATCATCTTGTAGCCTCTTGTTCATAAGTGTGGCATGCTTCACATACATGACCAAGACTCTACTTAATACGACTTTCAGACTCTCTAGGGCACTTTAAAATATTAGGCTCTGATACCAAGTTTGTAATGTCCCAAGAATACACCCTGGGCACCACACAGTGATTACAACCCCGAGGACCACAAGCTAACCTATGAGATGGTACCTACTGTGAGCACTGAATACGATAACAATGATATGCACAAAACTTAATTAAAAAAATGCCCTAAGGCTTTAAAAATTTAAAATATTTTGGAATTATAAGTCTGAAAACAATACTGTAAATACTGTCAATAACAACTAATAACTGAATAACTAACTGAAAGTATCCAAAACCCTCTAACTATTTGACTATGGAGTGTATGGGACAAGTCCCCAACTAACCCCGGTTTAATAGTGAATCTAAATTAAAGTAAATATAAATAATCCTCGAAACATGAGGACTCTCTACTGCTACTACTCCGATATGCTGGGAGGTTTAGGTACGGTCAGGAACCTGAGCGTTCGAACCTACGATATAATATATGATAGCACATGAAATGAGTATACGACCAGTACTTTGAATGTTTTGGTATGCTATATTGTAACGCCCCGTAAAATTCATGCATGTATTAGACTGTAATTTCTGAGCTTTAGACTTAAGTTTTAAATTCTTCTAAGTGTTGAAATGACTTAGACTCATTCTTAGCTGGCAACCTTCGGGATACAACTTCTCAACCTTCCCGACCTTTATTTTTGGATTTTTTTATTGCGTTATGATGGGGCAAGGTTGTAGTACGTCTCAGAGAAAATTCAGAACTTTTGGACGAGCCTAAGGCCTCATTTGGATTTCGATCCAATGGCAGCGCGCGATTAGCCGGCGCCGCCTGCTGGATCGCGCCCGGCCAAAATGTTCAGTCCATCCGGATTTTAATGGCATTTCCATAAATACTCATTCTCCTATCAATTTAAACAAGGTATTAAATCCCTAAAGAGCCAAAATATCATTATATTCTTCAAATTTGCTCAAGAACTCTCCCTAGGTTTTCAACATTAAAACCCAAGCAACTCAAGATTTAACCGCGGGTTCGTGAAACAAATTACAGATTTGGAATCCTCTCGACGTAGGCTTCGATAGACACCCAAAATTCATGGAGAACAAGGTACACGGGACGTTTCCTAAATTCTCATGGGCATAGAAAAAAATCATGTTTTAGAATGGGGTTTTAAATTATGTATATATATTTATGTATAAGATGTTTTAACATCATTGTTTTAGTCTTTTGACCATCTCCAAGGCGATTTGACAGTTTATATACATATATGAAAGAATGTGTCTCAATTTTGAATACATGAACTTGCTAAAGACATTTGACCACCAGGTGTTTGATGAAATTTCTACATGAATTGAACTTTAAGTTTTGGAATATGAAATCCTTTACATCAGTTGCTTGGTTTGGTGGTCTAAACTATGTTTTGAATGAAAGCTCCTGCTTAATACATTATGGCTCAGAAAAATCACGACTTGCAATGTCTTGGTATGATGATACCAATTCAGACTAACGCCATATCAGACTCAGACTAATAGAAATTTCAGACTTTCATGATTTTAGACATTCAGAATGTTGCATGTACAGAAAAGGTTAAAAATAGGCATAGAGAGATGTTAGGTGGTTCCCCGAAGAGGGCTTGATTTCAACCAACGCATTGCCTAAAACCGTGGTTTGCCGACCCGGGTATACTATTATGCGCTGACTTAAATGTCCTGTGGCATACCAGACTCAGACACTCCAACCCTTGCGGCACACTTGGGTTGGGGGCTTCCCCGCCGAGTCAATGGTGGATTCCATACAACCCGTGGAATATCAGACTTGTAGGGGAATACCACCTAACTCAGAAGTAAAACACAGATCTTGATTTGAAATGAACAGGCAGGTTACATGTTTTCAGAAAGGACCCATGTATTTTTCGAAAACAGTTTTATACATGATGTCTTGATGAAAAATTGCTTTCACTTAATATATATATATATATATATATATATATATATATATATGTATGTTCCATTATACTATTTTTGGATTGCTTCGCATGCCAGTACTTTTGTGCTGACCCCCCCCTTCCAGGTCCTGAGGCACAGTCTAGGGGTCCAGCTACTCAGTAGACATTCTCGGATTTGCAGACTTGATCTCGCAGTGGTGAGCCTTCTATTATTCGGAAGGCCTAATTATGTCAGACATTATCTTATTTATTATGTTTTTGGTTTACTGGGGGCCTTGTCCCAGTTTCTTTTCAGACAGATGTTTGTGTTCTTAGTAGATATTTCGCAGACTAATGTCATATAGTATTATTCAGAAATGTTGCAGAACTTGACCATGTATTCCGTACTCAGTTTCAATTCTACATTTTATTATGATTACGAACGTTGTGCATGATAACCAGATAGAGAATGGGTGTTCTGGGCCTACATGGTTCGGGATGCTCGTTACAGCTAGGGCCTAGGCTCGGGTCATAAAAAACTTGGTATCAGAGCACGGTTCATGGTCCCAGGGTGTCTGCGAAATCACGTCGAGTGGAGTTCTGTTTATGGGTGTGTAGCGCGCCACACTTATAAATAGGAGGCTACTAGGCATTTAGGAATGTTTCCCTTCTTTGTGATTTAGTTCGTGCTTCAGAGTCTAAACTGTCCCCTAATATATGATCTCTTGTATTTCAAAAACATGCCTATGCCTCCCCGTCGCAACATCGATCAGAGTTCTCAGGAAGATGTGGTCCGTTCCACCCATGGGATGCGAACCCGTAATAGAGCTTCCACACTAGAACCTGTCCCTACTCCGGGAGTCCCTCCAGTCCCAACCAGTCCACCTCGAGCTCCGTGGACTAATGTCAACCGTTCACCAACTGCTCAGAGATATATCTCAAATGCAGAGTTCAAATGGTCTATCCATATGCTGACACAGCTGGTAGCTAACCAGGCTCAACGATCGAAAGATGTTGGGTATGCATCCGTTATGTCTGAGGGTACTACAGTCGGGCATTTCATAAAGATGAATCCACCTAAGTTCATTGGTACAAAGGTAGAGGAAGATCCACAAGAGTTCGTGGATGAGATGGAGAAGATCTTTAAGGTAATGCATGGAGATGAGATTGAAGGAGTGGAATTGGCAACTTATCAGCTTAAGGATGTTGCAAATCAGTGGTATGCAGACTGGGAAGATGCAAAAGGTGAGAGTGCTGAGCCTACAGCTTGGGGTGAGTTTGTAGAAGCTTTCCTTGACAGATTCTTTCCTCTGGAGTTGAGGGAGGCCAAAGCAGAAGAGTTCATGAATCTGAAGTAGGGCAGTGTGAGTGTACAGGAGTACACTTTGAAGTTTAATCAACTAGCCCACTATGCACCTGAATTGACTAGCAATATGAGAGCCCGGATGAGGAAATTTGCATCCGGCCTTGCTGATAACGGTACTTGAGTGCCAGGGGGCAATGTTGAATAGGGAGTTAGACTTGATAGACTGACAATCCATATGCAGCAGGTGGAAGAGAAGAAGAGAAAGATCGCTGAATCTAGAGAGAAGGACAGACAGGCCAAGAGAGTCAAATCTGCAGACCAGCACCAGAGTCAGCCGCAGAGTGGTAAATGGGGAAATAAGTGGTCGAAGAAGATGAGGTTTTGGAATAATACACAGTCAGCAGCCAGCGCCCCAGCGCCCAGACCCCCTGCAGACAGACAGACTCAGAGCTTTCAGACTCCTCATAGATCTAGAGCACCAGATACTCAGTCACAGGGTAGTGTGGCTCAGCAGCATCGCACTTACCCGCGATGTGAAAATTATGGTAGGAATCATCTGGGGAAATGTCAGTTGGGCACACTTGTATGTTATTCATATGGTCAGTCAGGCCACTTTCAGAGGGACTGTCCATCTGCTAGGAGGAGTGCTGGTGGTGCGAAGTTTCAGGGCAATTCCACAGCGCAACCCTCGTCTCAGAAGGACGCCACATTAGCTGCCGGGAACAGTCGCAATCGGTTATATGCCTTGACCAACCGCCAGGAGGCGGAAGCTTCCCCAGATGTTGTTACCGGTACGTTACAAATCTTTTCCCGTGATGTCTGTGTGTTACTTGATCCCGGATCTACCTTATCCTATGTGACCCCTTATGTGGCTGTTGGTTTTGGGTTTGAGCCCAGTGTGATTTCTGAACCCTTTTCTGTTTCTACCCTGGTGGGGGATTCTGTTGTTGCTAGAAGGGTATATAGGGGTTGTGTGGTGACTGTTAGTAGTCGGGATACGGTGGCAGACCTTATAGAGTTGGACATGGTTGCATTTGATGCTATCTTAGGGATGGATTGGCTCCATTCATGCTATGCCATATTGGATTGTAGGACCCGTAGAGTTACCTTTTCCTCCCCGAATAAACCAATGATAGAATGGGAGGGACATTCTTTAGCACCCAAAGGGCACTTGATATCTTATCTCAGAGCCCGAAAACTCATTTCTAAGGGTTGCTTGTATCACCTTATTCGAGTCAAGGACTTTAAAGTTGAAAATCCTCCTCTTCAGTCTGTCCCTGTGGTGAATGAATTTCCAGAAGCCTTTCTCAAAGATCTCCCAGGGATACCCCCTGATAGGGAGATAGATTTTGGTATTGATGTGTTGCCAGATACCCGTCCCATTTCTATTCCGCCATATAGAATGGCTCCCGCAGAGCTAAAAAAGTTGAAAGAGTAGCTAGCAGACCTCCTAGATAAGGGATTTATACGCCCCAGTGTATCGCCTTGGGGTGCACCTGTACTTTTCGTGCGTAAGAAAGACGGTTCCCTTCGTATATGCATAGATTACCATCAGTTGAATAAGGTCACAATTAAAAACAAATATCCTCTTCCTAGGACTGATGATCTTTTTGACCAGCTTCAGGGTGCTAGATGTTTTTCAGAAATAGACCTTCGTTCGGGCTATCATCAGTTGAAAGTTAGGGAGTCAGACATTCCCAAAACAGCTTTCCGAACCCGATATGGTCACTATGAGTTTCTTGTCATGTCCTTCGGGTTAACTAATGCCCCTGCAGCCTTCATGGATCTTATGAACAGAGTTTTTCGTCAGTTTCTTGACTCGTTTGTCATTGTATTTATTGATGATATACTAATTAATTCTAAGAGTAAAGAGGATCATGCCGACCACCTCCGAATCATTCTTCAGACCCTTAAGGATCATCGGTTGTATGCCAAATTTTCCAAGTGTGAGTTCTGGTTAGATGCTATTGCCTTCTTAGGGCATATTGTGTCCAGTGATGGGATTAGAGTGGACCCCCAGAAAGTTGAGGCAGTGAGAAAATGGCCCAGACCCACGACTCCAACCGATATTCGTAGCTTCTTGGTTTGGCAGGTTATTACAGAAGGTTCGTTGAGAGTTTTTCATCCATAGCGGCCCCACTCACTAAACTGACTCAGAAAAAGGTAAAGTTTGTGTGGTCTGATTTATGTGAAAATAGTTTTGAGAAGTTGAAAGATAGACTGACCACTGCACCTGTTTTGACTCTTCCCGAGGGTGTTGATGGTTTTGTGGTTTACTGTGATGCATCCCGTGTGGGACTTGGATGCGTTTTGATGCAACACGGTAAGGTGGTAGCTTATGCATCTAGGCAGTTGAAGGTGCACGAGCGAAACTACCCTACTCATGATTTGGAGTTAGCGGCTGTGGTGTTTGCCCTTAAGATTTGGCGGCACTACTTGTACGGTGTTCATGTTGATATCTTCACTGATCACAAGAGTCTGCAGTATGTTTTCTCACAGAAAGAACTGAATCTCAGGCAGAGGCGGTGGTTGGAACTTCTGAAAGACTATGATATGAGCCTGCATTACCATCCGGGCAAGGCAAAATGTTGTAGCCGACGCCCTCAGCAGTTTGTCTATGGGCAGCCTTTCTCATGTAGAAGAAGAAAAGAAAGAGATGGTGAAGGACATTCACCGCCTTGTGAATCTAGGAGTGCGACTATTAGATTCCGAAGACGGAGGGGTGATTGTTCATGAGTTAGCTAAGTCATCCCTTTGTGCTGAAGTGAAGGAGAAGCAAGTTGAAGATTCCATCTTGATGCAAATCAAGAAAGATGTGGGTCAACAGAAGGTGATGTCTTTTGAAATTGGTGGTGATGGCGTTCTGAGGTTTCAGGGTAGATTATGTGTTCCGAATGTCGACGGGCTTCGAGAAAGAATTCTTGATGAAGCTCACACCTCGAGTTATATTGTCCATCCTGGTTCTACTAAGATGTACCATGATTTGAAATCTATGTTTTGGTGGAATAATATGAAGCGAGATGTGGCTAACTTTGTTTCTAAGTGCTTGAATTGCCAACAAGTGAAAGTAGAACATTTGAGGCCAGGAGGTACTTCCCAAGAAATAGTGTTGCCCTTGTGGAAGTGGGAAATGATCAATATGGACTTTATTATAGGATTTCCGAAGTCCCGAAATTAGTATGACTCTATATCGGTGATTGTAGATAGGCTGACCAAGTCAGCTCACTTTCTGCCTTTCAGGACTAACTATTCGGGGGAAGATTATGCTAAGCTGTTCATTGCAGAAATTGTCCGTTTGCATGGAGCGCCTGTCTCCATTATATCCGACCGAGTTACGCAATTTGCTTCTCAGTTTTGGAAATTGTTTCAGAAAGGTTTAGGTACCCAGGTGAACTTAAGTACAACATTCCACCCTCAGACTGATGGGCAAGATGAACGCACCATCCAGACCCTGGAGGACATGTTGAGGGCCTGTGTGATTGACTTTAAAGGTTGTTGGGTTGATCACTTGCCACTGATAGAGTTTGCCTATAACAACAGTTTCCACTCTAGTATTAAGATGGCACCTTTTGAGGCATTGCATGGTAGGAGATGTAGGTCTCCAATAGGTTGGTATGAAGTAGGTGAGATGCAGATGTATGGGCCTGATCTTGTTCATCAGGAAATTGAGGATGTGAAACTCATTAGGGAACGACTTAAGACAGCTCAGAGTCGTCTGAAATCCTATGCCGACGTCAGAAAAAGAGAGTTAGAGTTTGAGATTGGAGTTTGGGTTTTCCTCAAAGTTTCTCCCATGAAGGGAGTTATGCGTTTCGGGAAGAGGGGTAAGCTAAGTCCTCGCTATATAGGCCCGTATCAAATTGTAAGGAGAATAGGTGGAGTTGCGTATGAATTAGAATTGCCTGCAAGTTTGGGTTCTGTTCATCCAGTATTCCACGTATCCATGTTGAAGAAGTGCATCGGAGATGACTCTTTGGTGGTGCCCATTGATGAGATTAAGGTGGACGATTCCTTGTCTTACGAGGAAGAGCCCGTAGAAATCCTAGATCGACAAGTGAGAAAATTGAGGAGTAAGGAGATAGTCTCAGTTAAAGTGTTATGGCGAAATCAGAAAGTTGAAGAAGCAACTTGGGAGTCGGAGCATGACATGAAAGTGAGATACCCAAGCCTATTTGAACCAGCAAATAACGAATTGGAAGGTACAATTCTTGCTTTATGTTTTCTTCTATGTATGATTCTGCTTGAAATCGTGCGTGACTATTCCCGCGTCATCATTCGGGGATGAATGATCCCAAGGGGGGGATAATGTAACGCCCCGTAAAAGTCATGCATGTATTAGACTGTAATTTCTGAGCTTTAGACTTAAGTTTTAAATTCTTCTAAGTGTTGAAATGACTTAGACGCATTCTTAGCTGGCAAACTTCGGGATGCAACTTCTCGACCTTCTCGACCTTCATTTTTGGATTTTTTTGTTGCGTTACGATGGGGCAAGGTTGTAGTACGTCTCGGAGAAAATTCAGAACTTTTGGACGAGCCTAAGGCCTCGTTTGGATTTCGATCCAGTGGCAGCGCGCGATTAGCCCGCGCCGCCTGCTGGATTGCGCCCAGCCAAAATGTTCAGTCCATCCGGATTTTAATGGCATTTCCGTAAATACTCATTCTCCTATCAACTTAAACACGGGATTAAATCCCTAAAGAGCCAAAATATCATTATATTCTTCAAATTTTCTCAAGAACTCTCCCTAGGGTTTCAACATTAAAACCCAAGCAACTCAAGATTTAACTGCGGGTTCGTGAAACAAATTACAGATTAGGAATGCTCTCGACGTAGGCTTCGATAGACACCCAAAATTCATGGAGAACAAGGTACGCAGGACTTTTCCTAAATTCTCATGGGCATAGAAAAAAATCATGTTTTAGAATGGGGTTTTAAATTATGTATATATATTTATGTATAAGATGTTTTAACATCATTGTTTTAGTCTTTTGACCATCTCCAAAGCGATTTGACAGTTTATATACATATATGAATGAATGTGTCTCAATTTTGAATACATGAACTTGCTAAAGACATTTGACCACCAGGTGTTTGATGAAATTTCTGCATGAATTGAACTTTAAGTTTCGGAATATGAAATCCTTTACATCAGTTGCATGTTTTGGTGGTCTAAACTATGTTTTGAATGAAAGATCTTGCTTAATACATTATGTCTCAGAAAAATCATGACTTGCAATGTCTTGGTATGACAATACCAACTCAGACTAACGCCATATCAGACTCAGACTAATAGACATTTCAGACTTTCATGATTTTAGACATTCAGAATGTTGCATGTACAGAAAAGGTTAAAAATGGGCATAGAGAGATGTTAGGTGGTTCCCCAAAGAGGGCTTGAGTTCAACCGACTCATTGCCTAAAACCGTGGTTTGCCGACCCGGGTAAACTATTATGCGCTGACTTAAATGTCCTGTGGCGTACCAGACTCAGACACTCCAACCCTTGCGGCACACTTGGGTTGGGGGCTTCCCCGCCGAGTCAATGGCGGATTCCATACAACCCGTGGAATATCAGACTTGTAGGGTAATACCACCTAACTCAGAAGTAAAACACAGATCTTGATTTGAAATGAACAGGCAGGTTACATGTTTTCAGAAAGGACCCATGTATTTTTCGGAAACAGTTTTATACATGATGTCTTGATGAAAAATTGCTTTCACTTAATATATATATATATATATATATATATGTATGTTCCATTATACTATTTTTGGATTGCTTCGCATGCCAGTACTTTTGTGCTGACCCCCCTTCCAGGTCCTGAGGCACAGTCTAGGGGTCCAGCTACTCAGTAGACATTCTCGGATTTGCAGACTTGATCTTGCAGTGGTGAGCCTTCTATTATTCGGAAGGCCTAATTATGTCAGACATTATCTTATTTATTATGTTTTTGGTTTACTAGGGGCCTTGTCCCAGTTTCTTTTCAGACAGATGTTTGTGTTCTTAGTAGAGATTTCACAGACTGATGTCAGATAGTATTATTCAGAAATGTTGCAGAACTTGACCAGGTATTCCGTACTCAGTTTTAATTCCGCATTTTATTATAATTACGAACGTTGTGCATGATAACCAGATAGAGAATGGGTGTTCCGGGCCTTCATGGTTCGGGATGCTCGTCACGGCTAGGGCCTAGGCTCAGGTCATGACATATATGGGGTTAGGCTAATATGTATGGTCTCATGAACATGAATAATGACTGACTAAATGAATAACATGAGATAACTGATGCATAGTATGTGTGAAAGCTATAAAATCTGAGAATGCATGACCAAACATACAATAAGATATTAAAACTCTATAAACTAAATTACGGTAAGTAGATAACTGATAACTGTATGCTATGGTCAATACAAATCTGAACTGAATTATCTGAAGACTAATTGAGACTGTGGGAGCTATCATGTAACCGACATAAATCATGTGAGCTATCATGGAGTCCAACATCTAACCCACATTGAGGAGGGTTGTTCTATCCTTTCCATCTGAATTGAACCTAAACTATAGTGATCACTAACTGATGTCCCAAAGGACGGGGGTGTCATGATAAACTGATAGGGGAACCTTCAAATATCTACGATGGTGCTGTAGGTCTGGAACTTAGGGACTGCCACTAGTGCCTCTTGCCTAACTAATAGGGGAGACACCATCCCTATGTTTTCTCGGTGCTAAATTCTACTCCCAATCGAAAGACACTGAACTACTAACTGGTGCATGCACTGATAACTGATAAGCTCAGTTCATGGTATTCTAAAAATAACAGTGCATATGGATTCTGAGGTAATTATTAACCTTTAAATTAATTATGATGACTAAGTGGATGAAAAGACTCATGGTTTATCTGAAACCATTCTAAGATTATGGAAACTAAGTAAATAGATAATTTTTTAGGTATTCATAACCCCAAGACTCGATAGCACATCAATAGGAACACATGAAAGCTTTGAAAATAATAATAGGAAATCACTACTCAGAATCCATCACTTTGGAATTTCATCAAACACATGGGGATCAAACACATGGGGATCAAGACTTTAACATAGGGATACTTTTAAACATGATGAGATAGCACGATCACATGAAAAAATCATAAACTGAGGATTTATTTTGAATTCTCATGCATATGATATGGGAACCACAATATTTTAAAAATACTATAATGCATTCCACTTGAAACAAATTATAATCTTAACTTTAAATTTAAATGTCAAGAAATTCATGAACTTAAATATGGGAATGAGTGAAACATGTGGGAATATCATAATTGCAATACTAAAACCATACTTAGGGATTTAACAATGAAATTTCATGCGTCAAATGTGTAAGGTCTACTTTCAACTAAAATCGATTGTAAACATCATGTATAATTGAAATTCATAAAAGCTTCATGGAGATAAATCATTATAAACATGTAATTTCATAATTTAAAACATAAGAGATGGATTCTTGGACTCCATGGGTGAAAAGGTCCTATGGATGAACATCTAACATACCTTGACACTTAGATTTTGAAAGAGAACAACTTTTTTTGAAATCTTTCTTAGATTGGAACACTTGTGTTCTTGCTTTTCTTAAAGAAAAGGCTTGAATCTTTAAGAGGCTAGGGTTTTGATCTTGAGAGAGAATGTTTTTTTTTGAGATGATATGTGAATAAAGGAGATCAAATATGCTTTTTGGGGGCTTTAATCCTGTGTTATGGACCCATTGGGTGAAGGTAAAAGACCTAAATACCATTAAAATATGGAATCCAAAAGCAGTAAAATAGGGGCGTTTGATAGAGCACGTGTCGCAGTCTAATCGCATGCCTTCACTACCTCTCTCATTAAAATGGCTATAACATTTCACTTGTATATTAGATTAAGGAAAAATTTATATTGTTGAAAAGTTGATTCAATTATCTATAATTTTGTAATGCCTTGAGAGTACACCCTGGGCGTCACACAGTGTTTACAGCCCCGAAGGACCATAAGATAACCCATGCTGGTACCTTCTATGAGCACTGAATAATGTAATATATAATATATACAGAATTTACTGGAATGCCATAAGGTTTTAAATCATAGTTCTGATAATGTTTGTAAAAAAATGCTGATAATACTAATAAATTGGCTGATAATAACAGCTGAAAACTGAAAACTTAAAACTGACTAAAAGTGTCTAAAAGCCTCTAACCGAGTAACTGAGGAGTTGATGGGACAAGTCCCCTATTAACTCTGACTAGTTATTAAACTGAGATAATCATAATTGGTCCTTAGAACATGAGGACTCACCACTGCTGCTGCTACTAGTGTGATGGGATATCTAGGTACGGTCGAGAACCTTTGCCTATGAACCTATGATATGAGACATAATAGCGTAAGAAAAGAGTATGCGTTCAGTATTTTGAATGTACTGGTATGCTAAGTGGGGTTAGGTTGATATGTATGGGCTCATGTACATGGATAATGACTAACTGAATAGCATGAGATAACTGAGTAACTAATATAAATATGTGAATGCTGTAAAATCTGAGGATGCATGTCCAAGCATATAACATGATTCTAAAAATAGTCTATAAACTAAAATACTTAAATCTGATAACTGAATGCTATGGTCAATGAAAACCTGAACTAAAGTATACTAAATACTGACTGAAACTGTGGGAGTTATCATCTAACCGACATGCCCCAATATGACCTATTTGGGGTCCAACTTGTGACCCTAGTTGAAAGGGTGTCAGTACCGTGCCACGGGTATTAACATATGGCTACGTGGATCCACTAAAGTGTTGAGGACTAAGGGTTACCCTCAATTGGCAGGTACCCATATGAGATCAACCCTTAACTGAGAGGTTAATATCTTAACCTATGCTGGCTACGTAGTTATGAGAATATAGGGACTATAGGTTATACCCTCAACTGGAAGATGAGCCCCCATCTCGGGGTTCTCTCGGTGCTAAATCCTACTCCCAACTGAACTGGCTCTAATCACTGAACTGAACTGAAATTACTGACATGGTGCAATGACTGAACTGATAGTACTCTAATAGATTTGAAATTTTTCTGAAAGTACTTAAACTAAGTAAACAACTAAGTTTTTGGGTATTCATAACCACCATGACTCGATATAAATGATAGCAAGATCATACTAACACTTTAAGGACATGACATGTAAGAATATATTCAGAACTCATTGTTTGAGACATTTTATCAAACACTTGCGATGCATGGCTTAAACATGATAATAGTTTTATTTTAAAGCAACTAGTAGTAGCATGATTTTGGCACAAATCCCTAAATTAAGGCTTAAATCAGCGGACAAAACCATTCAAAACATATAGGGTTTAATAACAACAGAAATTTCATGGAAACATGATATAGAATCAGAGTTCATGGGGATTCATTGTTAAAATCACAATAACTTGTATAAAGCATGACTTTGAATTTAAAATTGGGTTTTTGAACTCCATGGGTGAAAAGGGCCCATGGATGAACATTTAACATATCTTAAAGCTTGATCTTGAAAGAGTATTAACTCTTCTTGAACGCTCTTGGATTAGGAATCTTAATTCTTGATTATCTTGTGGGGAGTGTGATGGAGTCTTTAAGTTATTGGGAAGAAACCCTAATTTTGTTCTTGGGAACAAAGATGGTTAAGAGATTTTGAAACTGATCCACAATAGCTAAGTATCTATTTTTGGTAATTTATTTCATGGGCGTGCAGAAAAAGACCAAAATAGCCCTATGAAACCACTTCATAATTGCAAAAATTCTCAACGGACGACCAAGGCTAATGGCCCATCTCATAGGTAATGGCTCGTTACTTGAGTCATCACTTTTAGGTTAATTTGGGCCCTTTTCTGGTCATGGGTCATGACTTGGGTTTATAAGACATCACTTAGGTGATGGCCCGTCACCTCAAGTCATCACTTAAAGTTGAAATTTGTCACATATGGGTTATGGGTGATGACTTGGGCTGATAAGTCATCACTTAGGTGTTGACAAGCTGACATGCTGGAGTAAAATAGGTATAATTTTTCGCTCCGACATCGGATTAAGGTGAAACCAAATTCATTGGAAAGAATATTCAAAGATCTTCCATTTGATATAAGGTAGGACACGTTACTCATTATTTACAATGAGTACTATTCATTTAAAATTGATACAAGCTTAATCTTTCACTAAAACTCAATCAATAGAAGTGTTCTCAACTCATCCTTGAGTTTGGAGATTTTTATGAACTCGATTGGTATAAAAGGACATCTTAACACTATATAATTGATCATCCCACTTATATAGACATAAAATCATTGGGTTCCGGTCTACATACATCATAACCACTATTTTAATTCTAGCCCAAAAATATAGGGTGTTAGAATATCTCCCCCTTGGGAATATTTGTCCTCGAATAAGGCTGGTTAATATGAGAATATTGAGGAATTGAGGTTACATGCCAAAAACATAATTACATAACTGAGCCTAAAACATGACATATGCATGAACTGGTTTGTGAATGGATGGAATGATATGAAGATGATATAGTTGGAATTGAGAATGGAAAAGAAAAATTGTTACCATAAACTGAGTCTGAGTTTGTGGAGAAAAGGTGAGGGTACTTGGTTCACATATCAACTTTTTCTTCCCAATTGGCTCCCTCAACGGACTAGTTCCACGAAAGAACTTTGACCAAGGGAACTTCTCTGTTCCTTAGTCTACAAATCTGGTGATCAAGGATCTCGATAGGGACTTCCTCGTAAGAAAGGTTATTCCGAACACCTATGATTTCTAAAGGAACAACTACTGCTGGGTCACCAATGCATTTTTTCAACAAGGAGATATGGAATACTGGATGCACTGAGGCCAAATCTATAGGTAACTTGAGCTTGTAAGCTACCTTTCCAAAGCGGCTTAATATTCTATAAGGGCCGGTATATCAAGGACTGAGCTTTCCCTTCAAACCAAACCTCTTTACTTCCTTCATGAGAGAGATCTTCAGATACAACAAATCATCAATCTTAAACCAACCAATTGGAGATCTACAACTATTCTATATAGAGCCTCAAATAAAGCCATCTAAATACTGGATTAATAGCTATTATTATAAGCAAACTCAATCAATGGCAAGTGATCATCTCAACTACCCTTAAAATCAATAACACACGCTCTCAACATATCCTCTAGGGTCTGAATGGTCCTCTATACTTGACTATCTATTTGAGGGCGAAAGGTTGTGCTGAGATGAACTTGGGTGCCAAGACCCTTCTAGAATGCTTTCCAAAATTAAGAGGTAAACTGGGTAACTCTGTCTGAAATGATAGACAACAGGACTCAATGCAACCTAAATAACTCAAATGGAATTACCCAAATGGAATCATGATGATAACGAGTACGAGGCAAGACTATCACAAAGTACATATTCACTTTCTCCTACTTCCAAGTGGGAATACTAAACTCTTGCATAGAATCACTAGGATTTTGGTGCTCAACCTTAACCTGCTGTCAAATAGAGCACTTAGCTACAAACTCTGCAATATCCTTTTTCATACCGTTTCACCAATAGATTTCCCGCAAATCATGGTACATCATAGTGGACTATTGGTGAATAGAGTAATGTGCACTATGCATTTTTGGAAGAATTTGCTATCTCAACTCATTTACACACGACACATACAATCTGCCCTAGCAATGCAACACATCATCTCCCCCTTATGAGAAAACCTCTGCTTTCTATTCTCTTATTAACTCTTTCAACTTAACTAGTTTGAGATCCCTATCTTTCTTTTCTTTAACTTCAGCAACCAAAAAAGATTTTGAACTATGCTGCACCCAAACATTACCCTCAGCTTAATCAACCAACTGGACACCTAATCTAGCAAGTTCTAGATCATGGGTAGGGTAATTCTTTTCATGAGGCTTAAGTTGTATAAAAGAATAGGCTATGACCTTACCTCTCTGTATTAAAACATAGCCTAAACTAACTCTGGAAGAATCACAATATACAAAAAACCCATTTGAACTATTTGGCAAGTTCAAAACTAGAGCTGAGGTGAGTCGAGTCTTCAACTCCTAAAAACTCTTTTCACAAGAATCTGACAATTGGAACTTGACTTTCTTCTGAGTTAGTCAGGACATGGGAGATGCAATAGATGAAAACCCTTCCATAAATCATCGGTAATAGCTAGCCAAACCCAAGAAACTCCTAATATCTGATGGAGAAATGGGTTTGGGCTAGTTTCTCACCACTTTGGTCTTTTGAGGATTAACTCTAATACTGTTATTGAAAATAATATGGCCAAGGAAAGCTACTTATCTTAGCCAAAATTCACACTTATTGAATTTGGCAAATAACCGATGGGCTTTAAGAGTCTGTAATACTATTCCGAGGTGGTCTGCATGATCATTTTCATTATGGGAATAGAAAAGGATGTCATCTATGAAGTCTATGATGAACACATCCAAGTACAACTTGAACACTTTGTTCATCAAGTCCATGAAAGCTATTGGGGAATTTGTAAGACCAAAGGACATGACTAGAAACTCGAAGTGACCATATCGAGTTTTGAAAGATGTTTTTGGGATGTCACATTCTCTTACTCTGAGCTAATGATATCTATATTTTAGGTCTATGTTGGAGAAATAACTAGCACCTTAAACTTGGTCTGACAAGTCATCGATTTTGGGAAGTGGGTAATTATTCTTGATTGTGACTTTGTTAAACTGACGATAGTCAATACACATTCTAAAAGAATCGTCTTTCTTACGCATGAATAGGACTGGTGCACCCCATGGGGAAACACTAGGCCTGATGAATCCTTTATCTAAGATATCTTTCAACTGTTCTTTTAGTACTTTGAGTTTAGCTGGAGCCATTCTGTATTCCTGAATAGAGATGGGTTGGGTATCTGAAAGAAGGTCTATTCCGAAGTCAATTTCCCTTTCGAGAGAAATTTCAGGAAGATCTTCAGGGAACATATCTAGAAATTCCCTCTACTGAAACTAACTTAAGAATATGATTCTCGGAATTTGAGTCTTTAACTCAAACAAGATGGTAAATACACCCTGTAGATATCATTTTTCTCGCTCTAAGGTATGAAACAAGCTGAACCCTTAGCGCTATAGTACTACCCCTTCATTCAAGGATTAATTCATTTGGAAACTGAAAATGAAAAATCTATTTCTACAAACAACTGAAGCATAGCATGAGTGAAGCCAATCCATGCCGAGAATGATGTCGAAATCCATCATCTCTAACTCCATAAGATCAACTGAAGTGAATTTCTAGGATATTGTGACCAAACAGTTCTTATATACTTACTTGGCTATAATAGAGACACCTACTAGGGTAGACACTAGAAAAGGCTCTGCTAAGACTTCAGGACTGACTCCGTAGTTGACGGCGATATAAAGGTTAAAAATGAAAGAGAAGCTTTGGGATCTAACAAAGCATAAACAGGTAAATAAAATACCTGCAACATACCAGTAGCCATGTCAGGAGAATTTTCTTGATCCCAAGGGGACTAAAGTGCATACAATCTATTTAGATGTTGACCACTGGTAGCACTAGAAGCAGCATCCTACTGAGTCGGGCAACCAGATGGAATTGGGGGACGACTGGACTGGCCCTACTGACAACTCTTCGGACAATCCCTAATTTAGTAGCCTGACTTTCCAAACCCAAAACATACGTCACTGGCAGCTTTACAAACACCTTGATGGTTTCTACCATATTTCTGGCAAATAGGATTTTTGTGAGCACTGTTCATACTACCCTGCGACTTAGAGCTTGGCGCACTATCCCTATTATTATTTCTGAATTTAGGAATTGGTGCACTAGCTAAAGACGGAGATGGGACTGAAGATTTTGGATGAAACTAAGGACGGTTACCAATATTTGACTTTAGCTGATTAAAATTAAAGCTTCCTGTTCTAGCCTACTTGTTATCCCTCTTTCTCTCCATAGTCTTTTGCTCCTCAATTTGTTGAGCATGGACCATAAGCCTAAAAAAGTCCATCTCCTTTATCAACATTGCAGTCCTACAATCCTTGGCCATATTGGTAGATACCCCAAACACGAACTTGCTCATCTTAGAGCTACTATCAGCTACCACATGATGAGCATACCTAGCTAACTGAGTAAACTTAAGGGACTACTTCTTCACACTCATGTTGCCTTGCCTCAAGTTGATAAGCTCCATCACTTTGTCATCCCTCAACTTTAAATTAAAGAATCTTTGAAGGCTATAGCAAAATCCTCTCATTCTATAGGCCCTGTATCTGCACCTTTATCTACCTTCCACTGCTTAAACCATTATGAGCTATATATTATAGCTGGTAAGAAGCCAAATCAGCACTCTCACTAGAATTTACCTCCATAATGTTGGTCAACTTCTACACCATGTCTAAGAATTCTTACAGATCCTCTTTAGATTTGGATCCTAAAAATAGAGGAGGATCCATTTGGATAAAGTCCCAAAACCTATCTGCGTCAGTATTGGCCACTGGGTTGGCCTAAATAATTACTGGCTGAGTGTTTTGAGCTACTATAGAGTGAGCTAGAGTAGCAAATGCAGCTCTAAACTCAGAATACAAAACATGCTCATTCAGGGAATCTTCCTGAATGGGCAGAGGTACTGGATGGTTCCCATTTATTCTTCCATTAGTCTTTCTGGGAGGCATGTTCTGTAAATGGAAGAAAGATTGAATTAGACAGGGAATTTAACTTTAGCTCATGCTCATTTCCATGACATGAATACTAAAAGAAGGGAAACTTTTCCTAAATATCTTGTAGCTTCTTGTCCATAGGTATAGCGCGCTTCACACCCATACACAAAACTCTACTTGATGCATCTTTCATACTCTCTAAGACAATTTTAAACCTTAGGATTTGATAACAAGTTTGTAACGCCCCAAGCGTACACCTTGAGTGTCACATGATGCTTAAAGACCCAAAGGACCACAAGCTAACCCATGTTGGTACCTATGTGAGCATTGAACAATGTAACATAGAATATATATGGAATTTACTAGAATCCTATAAGGTTTAAAATCATAGTTCTTATAATGTCAGTAAAACAATGCTAATAATACCGATAAATCGACTGATAATGACAACTGAAAACTAAAAACAGACTAAAAGTTTCTAAAATCCTCTAATTGAGTAACTAAGGAGTTGATGGGACAAGTACCCAACTAACTTTGACTGGATATTGAAACTAAAATACTGAGAGAATCATAATTGATCCTCAGAACATGAGGACTCACCACTGCTGTTGCTACTGGTGGATTGGGATATCTAGGTATGGTCGGGAACCATTGCGTCCAAACCTATGATATGAGACATAATAGGATAAGAAAAGAGTATGAGGTCAGTACTTTGAATGTACTGGTATACTAAATGGGGTTAGGTTGATATACATGGGCTCATGTACATAGATAATGATTGACTGTATAGCAGGAGATAACTGAGTAACTGATATGAATGCGTGAATGCTGTAAAATCTGAGAATGCATGACAAAGTATATAACATAATTCTAAAAATAGTCTGTAACTAAAATACTGAAATCTGATAAATGAATACTATGGTCAATGTAAACCTAAACTGAAATATACTGAATACTAACTGAGACTGTGGGAGTTATTATCTAACTGACATGCCCCAATATGAGCTATTTGGCATCTAAACTGTGACCCTAGTTAGAATGGTGTCAGTACCGTGCCACGGGTACTAAAACATGGCTGTGTAGATCCACAAAAGTGTTGTCTCGAAGGACTAGGGGTTACCCTCAACTGGCAGGTACCCATATGAGATCAACCCTCAACTGGCAGGTTAACATCTCAACCTACGCTTGCTACATAGTTATGGAATGCAAGAACTGCTACTAAAGGTCACACCCATAACCAGAAGGTGAGCCTCTATCCCTGGGTTAACTCGGTGCTAAATCCTAGTCCCAACTAAACCGACTCTAATCACTGAACTGAACTGAGCTTACTGACATGGTGCACTAACTGAACTGATAATACTCTAATAGATTTGAAATTCTTCTAAAATTACTTAAACTAAGTAAACAACTAAGTTTTCAAGTATTCATAACCCCCAGTACTCGATATCAATAATAACAAGATCATACTAACACTTTAAGGACATAATGTGTAAGTATATATCCAAAACTCATCCTTTGAGACATTTCATCAAACACTTGCAATGCATGGCTTAAACATGATAATAGTTTTATTTTAAAGCAACTAGTAGTAGCATTATTTTGGTACTAAATCCCCAAAATAAGGATTAAATCAGTGGACAACACCATTCAAAACAAGTAGGGTTTAATAACAGAAACAATTTCATGGAAACATAATATAGAATCAAAGTTCAAGGGGATTCATGGTTAAAATCACAATAACTTGTATAAAGCATGACTTTGAATTTGAAATTGGGTTTTTGAACTCCATGGGTGAAGAGGGACCATGGATAAACATTTAACATACCTTAAAGATTTATCTTGAAAGAGAATTAACTCTTCTTAAACGTTCTTGGATTGGTCATACACCCAAATTACACCTCTCTTATAAGAGAGTAAGTGGTCGTTGTCAAATATATAACCCAACTAGGTTGGGGTCGAATCCCAAGGGACTAAGGTGTCAATCAAGTCTCTTTGTGATTAAAATGATTGATAGATAATGGTTTCCTTTAATTGGAGGTTTTATCCATCAAATGATGATTAAAGTTTCTACTTGCTTTAGAACGCAAAGCTAAGATTTCAACGGTTCAAATCAATGATAGAGAGAAACTAGGGTTGTGATCACTATGACTATTAACCCTCATTGAATAATAGTTGTAGTACTGGATTCTCATGACTTGTGGGAAACACCAAATTATCAGTATCGAAAGTCCATCTAAGTGTTTCTCAACCTACCTAGATGTTGTGATCCCGAATTCTCTCGAACTTATGACAACCTTCAATTCACACTGATTCTATCTCGAGTTGATTAATCGTGTTACAACATTAATCATTAGATGGAAAATTAACCTTCCCAAATCCTTGTTGATAATTCTGTACCTTTAGTTTATTTTTTAGTTCGAGCAAGCAAACATAAGGCTAGATCTATTGTTTGCAACTAATAAAAAACAATTATTACAAAGGAATTATCAAGATGTTCCCACAATCACTCAAACCCTAACAAACTATTAAATCCATGGAGGAATAATTATAGATCCCACAACCCTAGTTATGGGTTTTAGTTCCATATGAGAAAGAAAGTGATAGAAACAACTCTATTCATCATTCAGAGCAATTAAACTTACAAAAGATGAAGTCTAAGGTTGATGCTCTACCAAGTTCAAGAAGAATATCCCACAACTCAATCAAAGAATTGAAAAATAAGTTCAAAGTTAAGAGCCCCAGAAAAGAAGTAAACTAGCCTTTGGAATAAGTTCCCTATGCTTCACGCAACCCTAAAAGCTACTATTTATATCCGCACTTTAAGAATAATATGAAGTTAAAAATTTAGCTTTTTTGTCCTTTAGATGATGATATGTCTGATAGCTTATCAGAGAATGTCGTTAGACCTTTTCTCGCACATATGACGCCTAATGTGATAACTTATCAGGAATTTGATGACTTATTGGACAGTGTAGTCAACTCCTCTTCAAATGCCATGTTTGCTGCCTTCGGATAATGACAAGGCTTGATGGCTTATCAGGATTTTGATGGATTATCAGAAAATATCATCACTTCTCCACTCTGACTCCCATGCACTGTCTTTGGCTGACGATATTACTGATGGCTATTCACAAAGTGAAGACCTATCAGATAAGTCGTCAATTGTACTCTTCATGGATGCTTACTCAAAATCGATATCTTTTGACTCAATTGTCATTGGTTTTCATACATCTTAGCTCACCTGCACTATCACAGAGAAAATAATCAAAAACAACAAAATTTGCTTAAGAATTTACAATTATTCTGAGTTAAAAGCCTTAAATGTGCTAGCATCAAGCTTGCACATCAACACCCTCAACTTAAAATAATTGCTTGTCCTGAAGCAAATAACATATTATAGTACCACTGTGTTTAACCAAGAGAATGTAAAGCACATATAACAGTCAATTATTAGTTTTTGTTCAAAACATATCACCCTCTCCAAGTTCACACACTTTAACCTTAATTGTGTATAGTATTGAAGTTCCACAATGCGACACAAAGGAATCAAGATATGACATCAACTTAGCAATAATAACAATGCATATACAGATGTTACACTACCCAGACAAGCTAGCAACTATCAATACAACTTGTGTGCCTTTTCAACAATAATGTCCCTCTTCACTTATATATGAAATCAAGTATGTCATTATAGGGACAACCAAAAGACACTCACTCTCAGAAACAAGTTCCATTCACAGTATGCCTAATACCATAGGCTTACCCTTATTTTTGATACTGAGGTTTTCAGAAAGCTGAGTTAAGATCACTATAGGTCTTTTCTTCGGCTTGTAACATAGGCTTGGGGTTGGTATGATATGTAATGATATTTAAAGTGACTAAGCATCCTTGATATTAAGAAAGTTTCAGGGGTTCTACTTATTTATCTTTTCTTTATTACTCCTTGTCTTTATCGCAATAAACTCAAGATAGGTGTGGTTTTTAGTCTTTTCATTTTCCTCTTTTCATAATTTTTTTTCTTTTTTTTCTACCACACCCAGCTTTACTCTCTTTTCTCTTATTTTACCTTTCTCCATACTCATTTTTACATCACGCACCCTATAATAGCCACCCTCAACTTAGGCGATTTGCCTAAGTCGAAGTGCATAATTCCCATGGAGGACCAGGGCCAAAATAAGTTCATTATGGTAAAAATGGGAAGGTGATAGGTATAATAAAAAGAATAGGCATTCAGGATCAAAATTGGGATCAAGGGATGTTATTCATATATGGAAGGCCATTTAGGCTAACAGTGGACTAATAAAAAATAGCCTATGATCCTTTCCTAACTGCTCTCCTACGACCAAGGAAAGACTAATCAGGCAAGTTCTGGATAAACACACAGTGGGAACTAGGTAGTATCTAACACACACAAGGCACATAGTTGCATCAGAAGCTGCTACCTATCCAGTTCATGCAATTGTTATTATTATTGATTATTATGTCCCTAGTATTAATGCCAAACACGAATTCACAATCGTCGCATGTCGACAAATATCATATAGCTGCACTATACATATTCAGAGAGGTATTCAAGCTTAAAAACAATGATGACTGCCCTATGTCTTCTCCTAGTTAAATATAATACTGAGCAAACAAAACATAGTATGCCTAAACAAACTGGCTCTACTAGCAACATGACTCTGGGGAAAAAAGTCATGACAATAAAAACCCCAAGAGGATATAACCACCCACAAGTAGTGTCACCCTCAACTAAAATCATGCATTGTCCCCAATGTATCAAACTAAAACAAGAGAGTTAAAAACATACCTATGGCACTATAGGTGCAGAGATCTGATGTCAATCACATAATACAAATACAAACAACAAAATACCTTGGGTTGCCTCCCAAGCAGTGCTTGATTTAATATTGCAGCACGACTAGGTTATCTTGACTACTTAGAATTCATCAAGATACCTTAAAAGTGTTTCATCCCTAGTCCTGCTGGTTCATCTTTGCAATACCTTAAAGTTTTCTAACTAATTTTGTTACAAGAATATCTAGTATTATATTCTAAATTTAATGATGTTTATTACATGATGAATTTTTAAGATTTTCACTATTATTTATGTGGGAAATTCAATAATATTTCGTTGATAGATGATTCACCGAAATCCAATAATCGAGTAAGAAGTTATGACTATTTCAAGTTCCCGTTGTAAAACAGCTCCATATTAGTCAGTGGCGCACCACGCCACAAGAGAAAATGGCATTTGTCAAATTCCAGTAGGGGTCCATGATAGTGGCGCATCACAAAAAACTTCCAAGTTGCAAATGAAGTGGCAACACGATGGCTCTGCATCGCGCCATCCATCAATTACCAGTTGTCAAATTCTAGTGATACGGCATGATAGCGTCGCGTCATGCTTGGGGTCTAGTTTCGGAAATTTTCACTGAAATTAAAAGACGTGTCCAAGGTTAAAAGGGTCAATTTTTCAGCCCTATTTAAGCCCTTTAACATGAGATTTAGCTATTTGGAACCCAAAATATACTAGTTTCTCTCAATTTTCTCAGAAGAACAAGCTAGGGTTTCAATTGGGGAGTCAATTTCAAGAAAGTTTATCCGTCAATCTTCGCTAAACAAAGAACTAAGGTATGTATTGTGTTGATTTATGGATTCCTTTCATCCTTAAAGCTCAAGAAACCTATTATAAATTATGAATCATGTTATTATGTTGTGGGTTGCTCAAGTTTATGTGATGGTTGTTGTTTGATTCCCAAGATGGGATCTTCATGTAAAATTATGAAAACTACGTTAGCATATAAATTGAAATCCATGAATTAGGAGGTTTATGATTTGTGAAATTTGATGACTTCACCTATGCCTTAAGTTGTGCATGTAAGGTGTTTGATAAAATTCCTAAAAATATATAAATTATGATCCAAATGATAAATGCATGCTTTACCTTTATTATCAAAATGACTTCTAAGATATTGTTGTGCATTATGAATGTTTGAAGGATTACTTAGAGGACTATTTGATGAAATATTAGTATGGTTGATATGTATTCCCATTCATGTACGAGATTATGATAACCATGTACTTCATGAAATCCCCAATTTATTGTATTATGGATTGTTTGTGTTGGTCATGTATTCAAGAATATCATTCCTTGTCAGTTTCCTTCCATCGAGTCCTGGGGGTACTTGTACAAAAAAAATATAGCCGTGTTCCTAGATTTAGTGTCATGTTTTCATGATATCCTCAGTCAAGCCATTATCCATAGAACTTAGTTAGTCATGTGACTCAGGAAATCTCAGTAATTCAGTAATATCAGTACTATTCCATCAGTTGATGGAACTCAGTTAATTCAGTCTAATTCAGTTTAGTTATCCATGTTCAGGCTCTATTCAGATGGGAGTAGGAATTAGCACTGAGTGAACCCAAGGATAGGAACTCACCTGTTATATGAGGGTGTGATTCTTAGAAGCAATCCTTTCGTTCCTGAACTACGTAGCCAGCGTAGGTTGAGACATCATAGCCTGTTATATGAGGGTTCCCACCGTTCTTATTAGAGTTACCTATTATATGAGGGTTACTCACAGATTGCGCTTACCAGTGGCACGATATTGACACCCTTTTGATTGGGGTTATAGATTGGACCCCAACTAAGCCATAATGACGTATTAGGGGCATGTTGGTTAGATAACTACTTCCCACAGTTTCAGTTATAGAATTAGGATTGTCAGATACAATCATTCAATCTCAGTAATAGAACTCAAATAGTTCTACAGAATTCAGGATTGCCAGAAATAGTCAACTCAGAATAATATGGAACTCAGCTATTCCATCAGATTCAGGACTGTCAGACATAGTCACTCATGTCATCAGTTATATCATTCATTAGAATACATTTATCAGTCATGTTAGTTATTAGTAAATTCATGTTATCACGATCTCAGATATAATTACTTTGTATTCATGCATGTATTCTCACATTCATATTAGTTAGTAAGCCAGTATTGTTTATGCATATGAACCCCATGCAGTCAGCCTACCTCACATGCATACCAGTACATTCAAAGTACTGATGCATTTGCACTATGGTGTATTATACCATAGGTTACGAGACACAATCTCCAGAGCATCAGTAGAATTCCAGTTTTAGCACTCAGAGTAGCAGTGAATCCTCATCCTTCGAGGACATGACCATCTCTTTATCATCTCATTAATTTATTTATTAGTGGAGTTAGTGGGGACATGTACCATCAACTCCTTATTTAGACAATTCAGTTAGTTAGAGGCTTTGCAGACTATCATGGTCAGACAGTTATTCTAGTTGTTTTGGAAATTTCATACCTTATTCTTATGTTATATCTTTATCAGTTATGTTAGAATTTGAACCATATGGCCTTTCAATTCATGTTTCCATATTTATAAAATATATTATGCAGTGTACATGTACAGATATAAGTCATGGGTTAGCTTATAGTCCTTCGAGTTCATGAGCACCGTGAAGCATCCCAGGTACCAGATTTGGGGCGTTACAAACTTAGTATTAGAGACAGGTTCAATAAAGTCCTAGGAAGTCTGAAAACCGCATCTAGTAGAGTCTTGTGCATGGGTGTGTTGTGCGCCACATTTATTTACAAGAGGCTATGAGATGGTTTAAGTACAATTTCATTGCTTTTAGTATTCATGTCATGCCAGTGAGCATATGTCACGACCCGACCCGAGGCTCGAGCCACGACGGGAATACCAAACCACACAAGACCGAGATACCCCTGAACTCCTCCACCCACTAGTGATATTGTCTGCTCTGGGCCCAGTCCCGCACGGCTTTAAAATGCATCACTAGGGAGTAAGGCTTTATTACTTATATACCCAGTATCCCTCCTGTGTTTTTCCGATGTGGGACTCCTTCCTAAGTTAGGGTGTTACATACACCCCCCTTACAGACTCAGTATCCTCGCTGAGGTTTGCCCTACCGCATGGGATTTGCCTAGACTCAGAACTGAGGTTTGCCCCGCCTTACCAGGATTTGCCTACAGTCAGTTTGAACTCTAACCCATATCAACAGGGACGACACAACGCCCCAGAAAATGGGTCCCGGAGCATCACATGGTGCTTGAGGCTACGAGTAGCCCCAAGATAAACCTTTGAGCCATTTTCATTCAGTTTAACACAAATCAATGGGGTTTCCATAAATAACCCTCAAATATCAACAGAGTAATCATCATCCAAAAATAAAAGAATTTTAGAAAGATAACAAAATATGACATATTAGTCAACTCCCAACATCTATACTAGTCTGACAAGCCTTTAAGAAAATTAATAAAACCAGCGAGCCATTGAAATATGCCCCAACTGACTCATACTTAGTTATCATATGTAAATAATTCCGTGAAACCAACATCAGACATCACGTCCTCGAAACATGAGAGCTCACCATAATAGAGGATGTAGAACAGCGTGCCCAAAGAATCACTGTCGAACCTGGAACTGAGCACCTGAACCTACATTCCGAGAAAATGCAGCCCAAATCCGAAAATGTGGGTCAGTACCATAGAAAGGAATTGAGTATATGGGGGTGTATGCAGTTGTATAAATACATCATCATAAATATTTATAAAAAATATGCAGGATGTATGAAAGACTCACATAGCCTGAAGAAAATTATCATAATCATGAGAGGATGAAATAAGTACAATAACACATGTGAGTCATCATATAATTTGTCAATGACTTTCAATTCATCAGGAATATCAATTCTCATAATGTAAATATCATTTAAATCTTTCAAAAGAATAACTTTCACAATTCCAGTTTCAAATCACTTCAACATTCATCATAGACACAAGGAAACACACACACACTGGGAGATCCTATAACCGATGATAACGCTCAAACTACAGCTCTCGTAAGAGTGTAAGCGATCGTTGTCAAATATAGAACCCAACTGGGTTGGGTGTCGAATCCCACAGGGAATACTCGGTCACTAAGTATGCAACGATTAGTAGACTTTTGGAGAAAGTTCTATGAAAAGGGGGGATTGGAGTGTGACGTTAAGTAATAAAATTAAAATAGCAAAGTAAAAACGGAATGCTTGGTAGGTTTTAATCAATGAGAATTGTAAGTTAGGGTTATGTCCACCTTATGAGTTTTACGTATATATTAACTATGTGTTATGCGGAATTCAGACCTGCATGTGCTTATAGAGATTCGTATTCTATGGTAAATCCTAGCGTCTTTCGACCATCATAGATTATCTCACTTTAACTCTTTCGAGCATAAAGCGTATCTAATGGTACGAAGTCTCCAAGAGGTTAATCCAGTTACGACACCAACTTTTAAACAGGGGTTGGTAGCCCTATTTCCTTGTCATTCTCTCTTTTCCAGACATGTAACTTTTCTTTCGAACAAGTTAATGCTATACTGGCGTAGTCTATATGTTTGCAACCACAAGAATTTAAATTAAGATGAAGAGATTAATGATATAAGCAACATGCGTCTCAAGAATTCACAAACTCATAGCAATAGATAGTATCTCATAAGCCTTCCATAACCCTAACAGAGAAGTTTAGCTACTCATGAGTGCAACGGAAAACACAATAGTCATTATCATCATACCAAAATAAGAATCTCACGTGAAGTATGTTTTGGTAGCACTAGTGGCGTGAATTCCTTGCAAATAGCGTTTCTCTTGTCGTAAAAATTAAAAGTCGAATAGATGAAAAATAATGTCAACAACAAATTTGTGAAGAAGAGGGGAAAGGATCGAATAGGGATGAATAAGGATGTGGGTGGCGGAAGATTCGTGCTGAAAAGTTCAGCAACATAGGGTTTTTATAACACCCATATCCTATTCCTACTAAGCTACTGCATACTTATCCTAATCCTACTAGGTTACTGCATCCTTTTCGTAATCCTACTAAGTTACTGCTGGTCCCCAAGTCTTTGGAAATACTGTTTTTGCCCAGGACAAGTTTTCCATGCATCACTTTCAGTCCACAAGCTTCCAGAAGCTGCCTTCCTTCTTACATGAAGTTTTCTTTGGCGTCCAATTTCCATAAAATGCTGAAATCTTCATCATTTATACCTGAAAACTTGCTAATCACGTTGGTCAGCTCACTTACAGGAAAGAGGAATAAAAGTGCAGGAATTATATATTTTGTCCTTAAAACTTAGCTAAAATATGGGTAAATTAAGGTGCTTTAGGCGTGTAAATACGCCTAACATCAACCGACATAAACCATGTGAGATACATGGAGTCCAACGTACAACCCACGTTGGGGAGAGTCGTCTTATCCTTGCCATCGGAGTAGTACTATCGATATGAAATCCACACAAACTAGTGATCACTATATAAATCAGCCTCAGGCTCACTCCTACAGGGGCACGTAGTTCTAGGGAAGTAAGGTCACTTTATACCTCCTACTCGGTACTAAATATTTCTCCTGGACTTAGCTCAGATCATTTCAAAGACAATCCACAACAAAACAATTTTAGTAATATATAAATATACATCGACAGCCATCATGCTTCCCATCTATCAAAATCACCCACGTTGTGGATTTCTTTCACACTCAAGTTCAAAAGAACTCCATTAAGACCAAAAGGTCAAATCATTCAAAATATCTCAAATATTCATCATCAACGTGCTCATAACACACACTTTCTCAAAAAAAAAAAAATCCAATGGGGATTCACGACCCAAATATCAAAATCATGATAAATATCATTCAAGATTCATGCTTTATATCTCCACACATGTAAATTCATCTTTCAAAATCATAAATATCAAGATTTCATAATAATCATCATAAGATATGGGTTCATGCTTCAAATTCGTAAAAGTCAAATAAAAATCATGCCTTTGTAAAGAAAATTACTTTTGGGCAGAAGAACGAAAGAGAGTTCTTATTGAAAAACTCCACATACCTTGAATGATGAAATTTAGATCGATACTCATTTTTGAGATGTTAATCGTGCCTTTGAATGATGGTTCTTGGAGTTCTTGAACTAGGAACTTGGAATCTTGAATAAATTTGTAGAATTAATAGTGAACTTTGGAGGTTCTTGAAGTTGGATGTAGGAGCTTAGGTTTTTTTTTGAGGGAATTTGATGAAATATAACACATAATGCTTCTAATAGGCTTTACTATAGGGTTTGGATGGATATTGGGTGAGGGGGAATGACCAAAACGCCCCTAAAAATTAAATAATTCTCGAATCTGTCCTGTGGTGGACTGTTTTGATAGTCTGAAGTAGATCAATCATAACATTCTACTCCGATATCCAAATTGAATGAAACTAATTTTATTAGAAAGAGGACTCTCATATATTTCCGTTGATATTTAGTATCTCACCCAGATCATTGTGCACGAGGAATTATGATCGTTTGAAGTTGACCCGAAAATTCAGTTTTGGTAGGCTGAAGTAGATCGATAATAACTTTTTTCTCTAATCGAAAAATCGGATGAAACCAATTTCATTGGAAAGAGGACTCGCACAGCTTTCTGTTGATATATTGTAGATCACTTAGATCATTATGTACAAGGAGTTATGATTATTTAAAGTTGGAGCAAAAATACGCCAGGCCTCAGTACTTTTTCTTGCACGTTTTACTGTTCAGTACTATTCACAGTTTGATCGGAATGTTCATAACTCGTCGCTCGGGTGTCAGTTTTGGATGATCCACATATCGTTGGAAAGCTCGGGTGTTAGTTTTGGATGATCCAGATATTGTTGGAAATATTATTCTATACTCTACGTAATGGTGGGTCATAATCAAAGACATCCCTCACGAAAAATTTATAATTTATTCAAGAAATAGAACCCAACACGTTTACACACAAAATTTCAACGAAAAGTTTCCCGGGGTATTACATCATCCCCCCCTTGGAAACAGTCACCCTCGAATGACGCTAGACATGCCCAGATTAGATAGGGAATAGAGCGTACAGCTGAAACCATTCGTTAGACTCATCACCACATAGTTTCTCACTCCGAATGCAACATAGAATGCATAAATTCAAGAAACTACAGCTCAACACATAATAAATGAGATCTGAAATGCTGCAATCAAAAGTGCATGATATAGAAAGAACGGTACCTTCAGCTTGATTAGAGTTCACAGAAAATAGGTGCGGGTACTTGGATCGCATATCCGCCTCAGCTTCCTAAGTTGCACCCTCAACAGATTGATTTTGCCACAACAGCATGACCAAAGGAACTTGTTTGTTCCTTAGTCTTCGGACACTGAAATCAAAAATCTCAACAGGAATCTCATCAAAAGAAAGATTTTCTTGAATGTCAGCACTTACAGAGGAATCAACTACCACAGCATTGCTAATATGATTTCTAAGCATGAAGACATAGAATATTGGATGAACAGAGGACAACTCGGAAGGCAACTCGACCTCATAAGCTACCTTACCAAAACGGCTAAGAATTTTGTAAGGACCAACATAACGGGGAGTAAGCTTCCCCTTCTTTCCAAATCTCTTCACCCCCTCATGGGTAAACTTTTCAGATACACTAGGTCACCAACTTCAAACTCAAGATCTCTCCTTCTAACATCCACATATGAGTTCTGATAACTTTGCGTAGTTTTCAACCTTTCCCTAATCAACTTAACTTTTTCCATAGCCTCAAATACCGAATCAGGACCACTCACAGCCGCTTCACCCACCTCGAACCAACCTATGGATGGTCTACACTTTCTCTTATATAAGGCTTCAAATAAAGCCATGCCAATACTAGAGTGGAAACTGTTATTTTAAGCAAACTCTACCAACAGTAAGTGATCATCCCAACTTCCCTTAAAGTCAAGTGTACATGCTCTCAACATATCCTCTAAGGTCTGGATGGTCCACTCAGCCTGACCATCGGTCTGCAGATGAAAAGCAGAACTCAAAAGCACTTGGGTACGAAGACCCTTCTGAAAAGATTTCCAAAATTGCAAAGTGAACTGAGTACCCCTATACGAAATGATAGACAAGGGAACTCCATGCAATCTGACTAGCTCTTGAATATACAATCTAGCGTAATCCTCAGCAGTATATGAAGTATGAACAGGTAAGAAATGAGCAGACTTAGTCAACCTATCAACCACAATCCAAATGGAATCATAATGGTGTCGGGAAGGAGGTAAACCAATCACGAAGTACATATTTATCTCTTCCCACTTCCAGGTGGGAATACTAAACTCTTTCATCATACCACCAGGTCTTTGGTGTTCAACCTTAACTTGTTGGTATGTTGCACACTTAACTACAAATACTGCTATATCTTTCTTCCTGCCACTCAACCAATAGATTTCCCGCAGGTCTCGGTATATCTTGGTGGCACCAGGATGAATAGAATATCGCGCCCTATGCACTTCAGCCATAATCCTCTATCTCAGATCATCAATATTTGGGACACATAATCTACCCTACAATATCAACACACCATCTCCCCCTTGGGAGAAAACCTCTACTTTTTGGTCCTTGACTGACTCTTTCAGTCTAGACAAACTAGCATCTAAGTATTGCTTTTCCTTCACTTTCGAAACCAAGGAGGATTCGGAACTACTCTGAACCCCTATACTACCTTCAGCAGAGTCAAACAATCTAACCCCCAATCTAGCCAAACGATGTACATCACGAGCCAACTCTTTCTTACCTTCTACCACATGCAAAACACTACACATGGACACTCTACTTAGAGCATCCACCACAATATTGGCCTTGCTCGAATGGTACAGTACACTCATATCATAGTCCTTTAATAATTCTAACCACCGTCTCTGCCTAAGATCCAATTCTCTCTGGGTAAAAATATACCGCAGACTCTTATGGTCAGTGAAAATATCAATATGGAGACCATACAAATAGTGTCTCCATATTTTCAAAGCAAACACAACATCAGCCAACTCAAGGTCATGGGTGGGGTAATTTTTCTCATGAGGTTTCAACTGCCTAGAAGCATAAGCTATCACCTTACCCTTCTGCATCAATACGCAACCCAACCCAACTCTCGAAGCATCACAGTACACCACAAAACCATCAACACTAATATCCAAAGTCAAAATAGGGGCTGAATGAGTGGAGTCTTCAACTCCTGAAAACTCTTCTCACAAGATTCAGATCACAAGAACTTCACTTTCTTTTGGGTCAATCGAGTTATAGGAGATGCTATAGAGGAGAAACCCTTAACAAAATGGTGGTAATAGCTAGCTAAATCAAAGAAACTTCAGATATTAGTCGGAGAAATAGGTCTAGGCCAATTTCTAACATCTTTGGTCTTTTGGGGATCAACTCTAATACCTTCAGAAGAAATGATATGACCCAAAAGAGAAACTGACCTTAGCCAAAACTCACACTTACTGAACTTGGCAAACAACTTGTGATCTCTAAGGGTTTGTAAGACAGTTCGGAGATGATCAAAATGTTCATCCTCACTACGGGAGTACACCAGTATATCATCGATGAACACTATGACAAACATATCTAGATATGGTTTGAACACTTGATTCATGAGGTCCATGAAAGCTGCTGGGGCATTAGTTAACCCGAAAGACATAACAAGAAACTCAAAATGGCCATAACGAGTTTGAAAAGCAGTTTTTGGGATGTCACATCCCTAACTTTGAGTTGATGATAGCCAGAATGAAGATCTATCTTTAAGAAATAAATTGCACCTTTCAATTGGTCAAACAAATCATCTATTCTTGGAAGGGGGTACTTATTTTTTATGGTGACTTTATTCAGTTGGCGGTAATCAACGCACATACGCAAAGAGCCATCTTTCTTTCTCATAAACAATACAGGAGCACCCTAAGGAGAAACACTGGACTCTATGAAACCCTTATCTAGTAGATCTTTGAGTTGATCTTTCAACTCCTTAAGTTCTACAGGGGCCATACGGTAAGGAGAAATAGAAATGGGTTGAGTATCGAGAAGAAGATCAATCCCGAACTCTATCTCTCTATTAGGAGGTATCCTTGGGAGATCATCCAGAAAGACATCAGAAAACTCATTGATGATGTTAACAAACTGGAGAGTTGGAGTCTCAGACTTAGTGCCTTTGACTCTAACCAAATGGTAAATACACCCCTTGGAAATAACCTTTCTAGCTTTGAGGTAAGAGATAAAATGACTCTTGGGTGAAACAGAATTCCCAGACCACTCAAACACAGATGGACCTGAAAACTGAAACTTGACCACTCGGGTTCGACAATCAATAGAGGCATAAGAAGAATACAACCAGTCCATACCCAGAATCATATCAAAATCTAGCATGTCTAACTCAATCAGATCAACGAACAAGACTCTATGAAGAATGGTAATAGGACACTTTTTATACACTTTCTGGGTAATAATCGAATGACCCACTGGAGTAGAAACTAGGATAGGCTAAGGAATAATCTCAGGACTCATTTCAAAATTCACAGCAATCAAAGGTGTAACATATGAGAAACTGGATCCAGGAACCAACAAAGCATACACATCAAACTGAAATATATGAAGCATACCAGTAACAATATCGGGAGAGTCCTCTTGTTCCTGGTGGGATGGTAAAACATAGAATCTATTCTGGTACTGCCTGCCCGCATTGCTAGAAGAGGCACCCTGAGCTGGGGCTGGGCGAGTCGCTGGAACTAGAGCACTAACAGTCTGAGTCTGGGTCTAAGGGCGATAGTCATGACGCCCTTGTCCATCCTGTGGACAATCTCTAAATTTATGACCCATGTCACCACACCGGAAACTGATACTGAGGGCGACTCCCTCCCTGTGATCTAGTCTGACCCTGTTCGTACTGCTCGAACCTAGATCTCTTATTCCCTCTCATTCTATCTCTCTCCTTAATCTTGTCTACCTCAATCTATTGGGCATGAGTCATCAGCCTAGAAAGATTCATCTCACTATTCAGCATAGCAGACCTACACTCCTTAACCACAAAACTAGACACTCCAGTCACAAACTTACTCATACTAGCTCGATTATGATCCACTAAGTCAGGAGCATACTTGGCCAACTAATTGAACTTTAGACAGTACTCCCTAATAGTCATAGAGCCCTGTCGCAAGTTTATAAACTCTTCCACCTTCGCCTCTCTCATATCCAAAGGGAAAAACTTATCCAAGAATACATCTTAGAACTCTTGCCAAGTTGTAGGGACAGCTCCATTACCTCTACCTTTCCTCCAAGCAACAACCCAGTCATAAGCAAGGTCTTTCAACCTATACGCAACCAACTCCACACTATGTTCCTCAGATACATGCATCACCTGAGTAATCTTCCGCACCTCCTCTAAAAACAACTGTGGATCTTTATTAGACTTGGACCCATAGAATTACGGCGGATTCATCTACATGAAGTCATGGATCCTGGAAGCAGCTGAATTACCTCCCTACTGCTGTGGAGCCGAGGTCGGGTTGGCCTGAATATTTGTAGTAATAGCTTAGGCCAGTGCCTGAAAGGCTGCTCGAAATTCAGCATAAGACACATTTTCATTCAATGGGTCAGTGGGTTGAGGTTGCTGACCATCATTATCTCTTCTTGCTCGATGTGGAGGCATATTTCTTAAAGAGGAGAACATGAATCAATAGCAGAGAGAGATACTTTAAGCACGATAGACTTCTGAAATTAAGAATCACACTTTTTCCTAAAATATTATGTAGCCTCTTGCTCATAGATGTGGCGTGCTACACACCTTTGATCAAGACTCTACTTAACGCAGCTTGTCAGACTCCCTAGGATACCTTAAAACCTTAGGCTTTGATATCAAGTTTGTAACACCCCAAAAAATGGGTCCTGGAGCATCACACGATGCTTGAGGCTACGAGTAGCCCCAAGCTAATCCTTTGAGCCATTTTCATTCAGTTCAACACAAATCAATGAGGTTTCCATAAATAACCCTCAAATATCAATAGAGTAATCATCATTCAAGAATAATAGAATTTCAGAAAGATAACAAAATATGACTTATTAGTCAACTCCCAACATCTATACTAGTCTGACAAGCCTCTAAGAAAATCAATAAAACCAGCGAGCCATTGAGACATGCCCCAACTGACTCATACTCAGTTATCAAATGTAAATAATTTCGTGTAACCAACATCAGACATCACATCCTCAGAACATAAGGACTCACCACAATAGAGGATGTAAAACAACGTGCCTAAAGAATCACTGTCAAATCTGGAACTGAGCACCTGAACCTACATTCCGAGAAAATATAGCCCACATCTAAAGATGTGGGTCAGTACCATGGAAAGGAACTGAGTATATGGGAGTGTATGCAGTTGTATAAATATCATCATCATAAATATTTATAAAAAAATATGTAGGATGTATGAAAGACTCACATAGCCTGAAGAAAATCATCATAATCTTGAGAGGATGAAATAAGTACATTAACACATGTGAGTCATCATATAATTTGTCAATGACTTTCAGTTCATCAAGAATATCAATTCTCATAGTGTAAATATCATTTAAATCTTTTGAAAGAATAACTTTCACAATTCCAGTTTCAAATCACTTCACGATTCACCATAGACACTAGGAAACACACACACGTTGGGAGATCCTATAACCGACATAAACCATGTGAGATACATGGAGTCTAACGTACAACCCACATTGGCGAGAGCCTTCCTATCCTTGCCATTGGAGTAGGACTATCGATATCAAATCCACACAAACTAGTTATCACTATATAAATCATCCTAAGGCTCACTCCTACGGGGGCACGTAGTTCTAGGGAAGTAAGGTCACTTTATACCTCCCACTCGGTGCTAAAGATTTCTCCCGGACTTAGCTCGGATTATTTCAAAGACAATCCACAACAAAATAATTTTAGTAATATATAAATATATATCAGGAGCCATCATGCTTCCCATAAATCAAAATCAACCACATTGTGGATTTCTTTTACACTCAAGTTCAAAATAACTCCATTAAGACCAAGAGGTCAAATCATTCAAAATATCTCAAATATTCAACATCAACGTGTTTATAACATAGACTTTCTAAAAAAAAATAATTTCCAATGGAGATTCACGACCCAAATATCAAAATCATGATAAATATCGTTCAAGATTCACGCTTTATATCTCCACACATGTAAATTCATCTTTCAAAATCATAAATATCAAGATTTCATAATAATCATCATAAGATATGAGTTAATACTTTAAATTCATAAAAGTCAAATAAAAATCATGCCTTTGTAAAGAAAATTACTTTTGGGCACAAGAACGAAAGATAGTTCTTGTTGAAAAACCCCACATACCTTGAATGATGAACTTTAGACCAATACTCATTTTTGAGATGTTAATCGTGCCTTTGAATGATGGTTATTGGAGGTCTTGAACTAGGAACTTGGAATCTTAAACAAATTTGCAGAATTAATGGTGAACTTTGGAGGTTCTTGAAGTTGGATGTAGGAGCTTAGGGTTTTCTTTTTGAGGGAATTTGATGAAATATAACATATAATGCTTCTAATAGGATTTAATATAGGGTTTGGACAGATTTTGGGTGAGGGGGAATGACCAAAACGCCCCTAAAAATCAAATAATACTCTAATCTATCCCTTGGTGGACTGTTTTGATAGTCTGAAGTAGATCAACCATAATGTTTTACTCCGATATCCACATTGGATGAAACCAATTTCATTAGAAAGAGGACTCTCATGTCTTTCCGTTGATATATAGTATCTCACCCAGATCATTGTGTATGAGGATTTATGATCTTTTGAATTTGACCCAAAAATTTACTTTTGATAGGTTGAAGTAGATCAACCATAACTTTTTGCTTCGATAGATAAATTGGATGAAACCAATTTCATTGGAAAGAGAAATTGCATAGCTTTCTGTTGATATATAGTAGATTACCTAGATCATTATGTATAAGGAGTTATGATCGTTTAAAATTGGAAGGAAATATGCCAGGCCTCAGTACTTTTTCCTGCACATTTTACTGTTCACTACTATTCACGGTTCGATCGGAATAACTCATAGATCGGGTGTCCATTTTGGATGATCCATATATAGTTGGAAAGCTTATTCGATACTCTATGCAATGTGGGTCATAATCTAAGACATTCCGCACAAAAAATTTATAATTCACTCTTGAAGATAGAACCCATCACGTTCATGCACAAAATTTCAACGAAAAATTTCTCGGGGTATTACAGCATAATCTCCATTTAATCTCTTAATTTAATAAGTTTCTCCTTTTCTTCTCCAAAACATGCCTCCCAAAAGAAGAAACAGGAATCAGTCAGCCCCTTTGCCCGAAGAACCTTTGGGCAAACATGTTTCTCATGCAGAGTTCAGAGCTGCATTAACTACTCTCGCTTAGTCAGTTACTGCTCAGAATGACCAACCAACTGTTGTTCTTTCCAACCCAGTGGCCAATTTAGCTGCATCCAGGATTCGAGCATTTACCCGAATGAATCCTCCATCCTTTTGGGTCTAAGTCAGATGAGAACCCTCAGGAATTCATTGATTAGGTTTAGAAGGTTGCTGACATCATGGGGTTACTCCTTGTGAGAGTGCTAAGCTAGTTGCATATCAATTATAGGATGTTGCTCATACTTGGTATAAGTAGTGGAAGTCAGAAAGGACAGATGATGCAGGGCCTATTGAGTGGGAGGAGTTTGTAACTGCATTACTAGATAGATTATTTCCCCAAGAGGTTAGAGAAGCTAAGGTGTTAGAATTCATTAATCTCAGACAGAGCAACATGACGGTGAAAAATATTCTCTTAGGTTTACTCCATTAGCCAGATACGCTCCTCATGTGGCTGCAGACAACAGGGACAAGATTCATAAGTTTGTTTCAGGGGTAAACAATAGTATGGTCAATGAGTGCAAGTCTGTGATATTGAATACTGACATAAATTTAGCCAGACTTATGACTCATGCTCAATAGATAGAAGAGCAAAAGATTAAGATAAGGGAGGAGTGGAATAAGAGAGCAAAGATAGGTAGTTTCAACTTTGCTCAGCCTAAATCAAAAGGAGGAAACCGCTTTCAATTTCTTCCTAAGTCATCAGTTCCAGCACCTTCCTCAGCCAATGCTCCAATTCCTAAGTTCATGGATGGTAACAGAAATAGAGTGCCAAGCTCTAAGTCTTAGAAAAGTGTTAGCAGTGCCCGCACCTATCCTCGTTGCCAGACTTTTGGCAAGCACCATCAGGTTATTTACAGAGCTGGCAGTGGTATTTGTTTAGGATATGTCAAGCTAAGCCATAGAGTTAGAGAATATCCTTAGCTAGGTCCTCGGGGTCAGTATAACCGTTCCCCAACTCAGTCCGATCACCCAAACCAATAGGGCGCCACTTCCAGTGCTACTAGTGGGAAACACCCAAACAAACTCTATGCTCTCCAGTCTCGTCATGATCAGGAAAATTCTCCTGATTTTGTTACTGGTACATTACAGATCTTTCATATGCATGTTTATGCTTTGCTAGATCCAGGAGCCTCCTTGTCTTTTGTTTCTCCATATATAACAGTTGATTTTAGAATCAGTTCAAAAATTCTAGCAGAATCATTTTTAGTCACTAGCCCAGTTGGTAAAACCATCATAGCCCGACGGGTATACAGGAACTGTGTGTTTATGATATTTGAGAAAGTCACCTCTGCTGATTTAGTCAAATTAGAGATGAATAATTTTGATATCATTCTCGGCATGGATTGGCTTCATTTTTTCTATGCCACAGTCGACTGCAGAAATAGAATAGTACAGTTCTAATGTTTGAATGAACCCATCCTAGAGTGGAAGGGTAGTGTATAAGCTTTCAGAGGTTAGCTTGTTTCCTACCTTTGGGCAAGGAAAATGATATCAAAAGAATGTGTTTATCATCTCGTTCATGTTAAGGACTCTAGCTCTAAAACTCCCAGTCTTGAATCAGTCCCAGTCGTGAATGAATATTCAAATATCTTACCTAAAGATTTTATAGGAATTCCTCCCGAAAGGGAAATAGACTTTGGTATTGATCTTATTCAAGATAATCACCCTATATTTATTCCTCCATACAGAATGGCACCTGGAAAACTCAAAGAAATAAAAGAACAGTTTAAAGATCTCGTAGATAAGGGATTCATCAGGCCCAGTGTGTCCCCGTGGGGTGCACCAGTCTTATTCTTGCAAAAGAAAGATGGTTCTCTCAGAATGTGCATTGATTACCGTTGACTCAATAAATTCACTATTAATAACAAGTATCCACTTCCCAGAATTGATGACTTATTTGACCAACTTTAGGGTGCCAACTATTTCTCTAAGATAGACCTCAGATCAGGCAACCATCAACTCAGAGTTAGTGAATGTGACATTCCAAAGATAGCCTTTCGTACATGGTATGATCATTTCAAATTCTTATTTATGTCCTTCGGTCTTACCAATGCCCCAAAAGATTTCATGGATTTTATGAACCATGTGTTTAAGCAGTACTTGGACATGTTCGTCATAGTCTTTATAGATGATATTCTAGTCTATTCCAGCAGTGAGCGTGATCATGCAGACCATCTCAGAATTGTACTTTAGACTCTTAAAAATCATCAGTTGTTGGCCAAATTTAGTAAGTGTGAGTTTTGGCTAAGGTTAGTAGCATTCCTTGGCCATATTTTCTCCGATGATGGCATTAGAGTAGATCCTCAAAAGACTGAAGTAGTAAGAAACTGGACTCGCCCTTTCTCTTCATTAGATATCAGGAGTTTCTTGTATTTGGCTGGCTATTGTAGATGGTTTTTTGAAGGATTTTTTTCTATTGCATACCCTATGTCTAGATTGACTCAGATGAAAGTCAAGTTTCAGTGGTCAGATCCTTATGAGAAGAGTTTTTAGGATTCGAAGACTTGACTCACCTCATCTCCTGTCTTAGCTCTTCCAAATGGTTCAGATGATTTCGTAGTTTATTCTGATGCATCTAAAGTAGGTTTGGGTTGTGTCCTTATGCAGCATGGTAAGGTCATAGATTACGCCTCCAGACAGCTTAAACCCCATGAGAAGAATTATCCTACTCATGATCTTGAGTTAGAAGCCGTAGTTTTTTCCTTAAAGATTTGGAGCCATTACTTGTACGGTGTTCATGTTGATATGTTCACAGATCATAAGAGCCTTCAGTATGTCTTTTCTTAGAATGATCTCAATCTTCATCAGAGAAAGTGGTTAGAGATTTTAAAAGATTATGACATGAGTGTCCTTTATCATTCCGGCAAGGCCAATGTAGTGGCCGACACTCTTAGTAGACTCTCTATGGGTAGTGTTGCTCATGCTGAGGATAGTAAGAAGAAGTTAGCTCAGGAATTCCATCAACTTCCCTGACTAGGCATTCACTTAGTCGATACAGAGGAGGGTGATATATGAGTTCAGTGTAGTTAAGAGTAATCTCTAGTTTTCAAGGTGAAAGAAAATCAAGATAGAGATCCCAATTTTGTTAAGTTGAAAGAGTTAGTTAAGGATCAGAAAGTGGAGGTTTTATCCCAAGGGTGAGATGGTGTTTGCGTTGTTAGGGTCGTCTATGTGTTCCAGCTATAGATGAATTAAGGAAGAAAATTCTTATCGAAGCGCATGGTGTGCGCTACTCTATTCATCCAGGGTCCACAAAGATGTACTGTGACTTGCGAAAGGTCTATTGAAGGAGTGGGATAAAGAGAGATGTTGCAGAGCATGTGGCTAAGTGCTCTACATGTCAGCCGGTTAAGATAGAGCATCAGAAGCCTAGTGGGTCTATGCAGGAGTTCACCATTCCTACTTGGAAGTGGGAAGAAGTGAACATGGACTTTGTGATAGGGCCTGATAATGCTCAAACTACAGCTCTCGTAAGAGTGTAAGCGGTCGTTGTCAAATATAGAACCCAACTGGGTTGGCTATCGAATCCCACAGGGAATACTTGGTCACTAAGTAAGCAACGATTATTAGACTTTTGATGAAAGTTCTGCGAATAAAGGGGGGATTTTGTGCGTGCAAATGATGTAAACAAAATAGTAGAGTAAAAACGGGAAAGAGAAGAGTAAAACGGAGTACTTGGTAGGTTTTAATCAATAACGGGAAAGAGAAGAGTAAAACGGAGTACTTGGTAGGTTTTAATCAATGAGAATTGAGAGTTAGGGTTATGTCCACCTTATGAGTTATACGTATCTATTGACTATGAGTTATGCGGAATTCAGACATGCATGCGCTTATAGAGATTCGTATTCTATGGTAAATCCAGGCGTCTTTCGACCATCAAGGATTATTTCAGTTTAACTCTTTCGAGCTTAAAGCGTATCTAATGGTACGGAGTCTCGAAGAGGTTAATCCAGTTACGGCACTAACTTTTAAACAAGGGTTGGTGCCCTATTTCCTTGACATTCTCTCTTTTCCAGACATGTAACTTTTCTTTCGAACAAGTTAATGCTATACTGGCGTATTCTATATGTTTGCAACCACAAGAATTATATTAAGATGAAGAGAAGAATGATATAAGAAGCATACGTATCAAGAATTCACACACTCATAGCAATAGATAGTATTTCATAAGGCTTCCATGACCCTAACAGAGAAGTTTAGCTACTCATGAGTGCAACAGAAAACATAATAACATTTATCATTATACCAAAATAAGAATCTCACGTGAAGTATGTTTTGGTAGCACTAGTGGCGTGAATTCCTTGCAAATAGCGTTTCTCTTGTCGTAAAAATTAAAAGTTGAATAGATGAAAATAATGTCAACAATAATTTAATGAAGAAAGGGGGAAAGGATCGAATAGAGAGGAATAAGGATGAGGGTGGTGGAAATTCGTTAGATGAATGGATGGATGGCTGCTGAAAAGTTCAGCAGAATAGGGTTTTTATAATACCCATATCCTATTCCTACTAAGCTACTGCATACTTATCCTAATCCTACGAGGTTACTGCATCCTTATCCTAATCCTACTAAGTTAATGCTGATCCCCAAGTCTTTGGAAATGCTGTTTTTGCCCGGGACAAGTTTTCCATGCATCACTTTCAGTCCATAGGCGTCCAAACGCTGCTTTTCTTCTTTCGTGAAGCTTCCTTTGGCGTCAAATTATCCATAAAATGCTGAAATCTTCATCATTTATACCTGAAAACTTGCTAATCACGTTGGTTAGCTCACTTACAGGAAAAAGGACTAAAGTGCAGGAATTATATATTTTGTCCTCAAAGCTTAGCTAAAATATGGGTAAATTAAGGTGCTTTAGGCGTGTAAATACGCCCAACATCAACACCCCACACTTAAAGCTTTGTTCGTCCTCGAACAAAATATCATGTCCATATAAACATCTACTTGGGATTTCACAGTAACAGCACAAAATATTCATCAAGACAGGCACAACAATTATTAATAAAGAGTAGTTTTCTGATCACTACTAGAAACAATTTAACCTCTAACATAGACTCGTGATGACTACAGAGCTGCCCAAAACTCATCAACCATGTGTGTCTCACAATATATCACCCATAATCACTCACAAGTATTTCATTTTTCAAAACATAGGTATAAGATTTTCCTTGCTCTCACTCTCACAAAGAATTCATATGTTGCAACTGATGACCATAGGCTTGCCCTTAGTGTCATGCTCCACTAATATCAGAATGCTAAGCTTAGGATCAAATAGGTCTTTACAGGTTGTAATGTAGGCTAAGGGGCGGGTAGGAGTATTTTGGCCAGAAATAGTGACTATGTTCCTAAGTGCTTTAATACATCACATTATGCCATTAACACTTTCTTTTAAATAACTTCTCTACTTTCCTTTTATCTACCACCCTTTTTCACCTATTTTGCTATTCAAACATAACTATCTTTTTATTTAATCATAAGCACATTTTATCTTTTTGTTTTTCTATTTTTTTTATAACATACCTCTATGATAGCCACTCTTTTTCATAACAAATTCAAGTACCAATACACTCTAAGGCATCACTCTTATCCAATTTCCTCTTATTTTGTCACATGTATTTACCATTTAAAGCACTTAGGAAATTGGATCAAATTATGGTCTTGAAAAAAAATGGATTAGGCTTACATATGAGGCTGTCAAAGAAAATGGCTAAAGGCTCAAAGGGGGTTAACTAGGATAATGTCCAAGGGTAGGTAAAAAGAAGGTAAACAAGTACAGGTTGCCAAAGAAATGCTTAAATCATCTCCTAAAATTACACTCTTTATTTTGCTTTACATACACACCAAGCAAGTTCTAGCATCAGCCACAAACACAGAGTATACTATAATCTCACACAAACAAGGCACATGGTCAACTTTATTGGGAGTATTGTAGACCCTTGACCCAACAAATAAAGGAATTAAACCACACACTTATCACATAGTGAGTCACACTTAGAGCCTAAACCTCTCAATAGTAATGATTTTAGCACAACTCTTGTCATAATACCATGTCGCCTATCAGACAATTTCATATACTTCATTTAAAATATAAAAAAAAAAACTTAAGGAAAGGAATTTTTTTTTGAAAATTTAACTACTACTAAAAACCAAAAAAATGAACATAAATAAATGTAGGTAGGCAAAGAAATACAGCATACAAATACCAACACCCCACACTTAGACGGGACATACTGTCCTCAGTGGAAAATAAATAAGAAGAACCTGGTTAGTCGGACTCCTCCTCTATGTCTGGGGTCATACCCCCTGCATCGGAATCATCATCGGAGTCATCATCCTCAAAAGTTCCTCAAAATGTACCCCACTTGATTCCAAGAGTGCGTTGAGGTATTTGCAGCACGGAGGATTCAGCTTGCTCTTTTCTTCCTCTTTTCTTACCTTTCTGTGAGGTGGGCGCTTTTTTGTTTTCCTTGTCGTCCTTTTGAGGCCATTCTACCTGAGATCCTAATAGAGTCATGTTAGCTTCATCTAGGAAGATTCAATTGACAAACAGACAATAGTGGCGCCACCCCACACTTAATTTGTTGGTACAAACTAGTTAAGTGAGTGATGTCAATTACTCAGACTTCATCGACTTACGTATAGGCGATATGTTCTAACAATATGTTCAGCACAGTCATACTTTCATGTCATCTTACTATCCTTTTCAATGCTATTGCATGTAATCTTGCCTTATGTTTTCATATTTTGGACTAATGCATCACTTTGAACAAGAACTACTACATACAGATCGTATCAAGTTATGGCATAGAAATAATCACAACATCTCATGCTTGTATTCAATCATGATCTTTATCTCGATGAGCGAGTCATTCAAACATTCAAGCATTCAACTTTGAAGAGTATGCAATTAGCTTCACTATTTCGATTTCTCAAAAGTATGACAGTGTATCAAAATCAACTACAAGACGGAACCAAGTCAAGAACACCCTCACGTATTCTTTCACTCAACTAGATGTATCATAACAAATCAACTACATTCAAATAACCAACACCACTTTAAGATCTAAAATACCATGATAAGCGTAAGATTGTAACAACTTCGGAATATAAACGAAGAACTTACTTGGTGTTGAACTCAGAAGATGATCTTGCAAGGTTAGATGAGCAAATATAAAAGTTTTGAGAGATTTTGGAAGCAAAGGCGGCGCCTAATGATTTGCCTAGTTGAGCATAGGCGGCGCCTATGCTATGACATTGTAGATTCAGAGCCCAAAGGCATTGGCATAGGCGGCGCCTATGCTATGGCATTATTGGACCAAAGGCTTTGGCATAGGCGGCGCCTATGCTATGGCATTTTTGGACCAAAGGCTTTGGCATAGGCGGTGCCTATGCTATGGCATTCTAGATTCAGAGACCAAAGGCCATAGCATAGGCCTTGCCTTGTCCATTGCCTATATTTACATAGGCCTTGCCTTGTCTATTGCCTAGATTTGTATAGGCCTTGCCTAACCGAAAGCCTTTTGCTCCTTCATTACTCACTTACCACCTTTAACATTGCTCATGTTCAAATCAAAATTTGAGACCAAGCTCCTCCTTTATACGTTTTGCACCTACACCTACTCAAAAACAACAAAAATGATTAGAACGATGGGTTGCCTCCCACCAAGCGCCTTAGTTTTGGTTGTGGCTCGACTACAAAAACAAACTCCTAGTAAAACAAAACAATTTAAATATGATGGGTTGCCTCCCATCTAGCGCTTGATTTATTGTCGTGGCACGACATAGTTATCTCGATTACTTAGACTTCATCGAGATATATGGTGCATCATATTTTGAATGGATTCAGATGACGCTGATGCTTACTTGTATGCATGCAATCTTCTTCGAGATGACTCTTTTGCATACATATCCCAGGAGGGATACCAATTATATTATCAATAGTCCAACCCATAGCTCTCTTGTATCTCTTTAGAGCAGAGATGAGAGCCTCTACGTGATGTTCACTTAAATCATCCGCCACACTCATAGGAAGTGTATTTCCACTTCCCAAGAACGCAAACCTTAGATATTTGGGGAGCTCTTTCGATTCTAGCACTGGGGGCTCTTCAATGGAAGTCTTTGCTGTTGGTGACGGTTGATTCTGAAGATCAAGGGCCGGATGCCTAGGAGTATGAGAATAGGAACCTATTTCTGTTAGAGCACACATAGTTTCTTCATGTTCTTGATCCTCCTCACGCTCAAAATTCAGTAGCTCATCAAATAGTAACTCATCAGTAAGCTACTTTTCTACAGATAATTCTTTGTCATCCTTATAATTAACTTTAGCTACAGAGGACACATCCATATATTCGGGCTGCTTCATTGCTTTGCATACATCAAAATGGACCACTTCGTCATTCAACCGAAATAAAAGCTCATTAGCTCTCATGTCAATAAGCACACTTCCAGTTGTGAGGAAAGGGCATCCCAAGATTATGGGAACTTCAAAATCCACCTCGCAATCCAAAATAACAAAGTCTACAGGAAAGATAAAGATGGAAACCTTCACCAACACATCATTTAAGATACCAACAGGTCATTTTACCGACCTATATGCCATCACGAGCCGCATATTGGTTGGTGTAGGGTCGCCCAACCCCAACTTTCTATAGACAAATAGTGGCATCAAATTGATGCTTTCTCCCAAATCGTACAATGCCTTAGCAAAATTCATAGATCCAACCGTGCAAGGAATAGTGAAAACACCAGGGTCTGCCTTTTTCTGTACGAAGGACCTTGTGGCAATTGTACTGCAATGATGAATATTATCTGCCGGCTCATAGCTTACTGCCCGCTTCTTTGTTAAAAGGTCCTTCATGAATTTAGCGTACCCAGGCATCTGTTCCAGCGCATCCACCAAAGGAACATTAATAGTCAGCTGCTTCAACATCATCATGAATTTACTAAACCTTGTATCATCCGCCTTCTTCTTCAGTCTCTGCGGAAAAGGTGGTGGTGGAAGAGGAATCGTTTTCTCCACCACTTTCTTTTTATCTTTCTTCCAATTATCAACCTTTTACGGTGTGTCATTAGCCTTTTTCTTCAATCTCTGAGGAAAAGGTGGGGGTGGAAGAGGAATAGTTTTCTCATGAACGCGCTCCTTCTGATTTTTAGCTTCTACAGAATCATCACAATCTGCGTCAATAACAATATCCTCTATATCATCAACCACCTTCTTGCCTTTAAACGGATTGTCTAACACCTTACCGCTCCTGGTAGTAATAGCCCTGCATGATCCATCATTCCTTGGATTTTGCACAGTGTCACTAGGTAAAGTGCCAGCTTTTCTTTGGTTGATTGTCGCTGATAGTTGACTCAATTGTTGCTCCAGCTGTTTTATTGCAGTAGAATGCAATTCAACAATTGCTTCATTGAGGATAAATCATTTATTACCTCAGTTACTCCCATGCTTGTTGCCTCGACTCCTTTCAACAGCTTAGCCATCATATCTTCCATGGACATATTTCCAGAATTTGATGCAGCGGCGTCACGTCTTCTAGGAGGAACATACAAACCACTCCTGTCAGTCTTGTTCTTCCAACTACCTTGATCACGGTCCTTGTTTCCCGATTTATCATAATAGTTCCGACCTTGGTTTCCTTGGGCATTGCCTCGGAAACACCCCTAATTATTCAAGTAGTTAGCTTCTTCTTCAGAATCGGATTCATCTCTTCCTTTTGACGCAACTGCTTTGACTTTTTCGGTCTTCCCTGATAATAAGTGCTTGGTGAGAAGATCCATCTGTGTTTTCATGTGAGCCATATCTTGGTCACGTTCCTCTTGCCTACGCCTTTGTTCTGCAGTTATGCCAATAGATATAATAGAGCTTGCTACCTCAGAATCCCTGGTATGCCAAGCTCTACTCTGCTTTGTCATACGATCTAGCATACCACTTGTCTCATTAAACGTTAGGTCCATGAATGAACCACCCGCAGCATTATCAACCACTGGCTTAGTCACCGAATTCAAAGCCCTGTATAAAATCTTCATCAAGTGTACATTGGTCATATGATGATTTGGGCACCTCATAAGCTTTTTCTTGAACCTCTCCCATGTTTCGTGGAGAGCTTCAGTTGGAAGCTATCGAAAATTTCTGATCTCATCTCTTAATTGTGCTCTCTTGGATGACGGATAGATTCTTTCTAGGAAGGCGTCTTTCAATTGCCTCCAATTTGTAATAGAGTCGGAGTTAGCCCATTTAACCATAGAGTTGCCTCCCTAGACAGAGACAATGGAAATAAGCACAGCCGGATTGCATTCTGTCCAACCCCTGGATTGTCAAACGCCTTGCATGTTGAGATAAAATTAATCAGATGCATTTTCGGATCGTCTCCTGCAAGTCCACCAAATAATCCCTTGAGCTGTAATAACTGAATCATGGTGCTAGTGATATTGAACTTGGCTCCAGGTGCCAAGGGCGGAGGAATAATAGCTCCTATGGAACCAGCTCCATCCAGATCGTTATCATCATCATCAAAGGGAATCTGCATAGCTCGGCGTTCAGACCAAAATCTTGCTTGACGATCTCTTCTGTTTGCTGGTGTCGCCACCTCAGCATCACGCCTAGGGTTTAGTAACTCGTCATCACCTAGGTCCTCATCGTCAGGATTTGTTGCCCGCCCAGGGTTATCAATATTCTGTTGATGTACTTGGGCAGCGGCCAACGCAACTAGTCTAGCCTGCTCCTGTTGAGCATCCCTTCTCTCAATGTCACGTTGTGCATCCATCCTTCCAATAAGTTGCGGTTCAGGGTTTATGGGTAATAATGGTTGTCCTGAACTTCGAGTATTTGGCATGCACTGAACAAAAATCTGCAGAAAACAAAAACAACAACTAAAAGTAAAGTACGAGAATCTTTGACCAAAGGATTTAGTAATTATCACAAACTTAGTTGACAACCGTATTCCCCGGCAACGGCGCCAAAATTTGATAACGCTCAAACTACAGCTCTCGTAAGAGTGTAAGCGGTCGTTGTCAAATATAGAACCCAACTGGGTTGGCTGTCGAATCCCACAGGGAATACTTGGTCACTAAGTAAGCAACGATTATTAGACTTTTGATGAAAGTTCTGCGAATAAAGGGGGGATTTTGTGCGTGCAAATGATGTAAACAAAATAGTAGAGTAAAAACGGGAAAGAGAAGAGTAAAACGGAGTACTTGGTGGGTTTTAATCAATGAGAATTGAGAGTTAGGGTTATGTCCACCTTATGAGTTATACGTATCTATTGACTATGAGTTATGCGGAATTCAGACATGCATGCGCTTATAGAGATTCGTATTCTATGGTAAATCCAGGCGTCTTTCGACCATCAAGGATTATTTCAGTTTAACTCTTTCGAGCTTAAAGCGTATCTAATGGTACGGAGTCTCGAAGAGGTTAATCCAGTTACGGCACTAACTTTTAAACAAGGGTTGGTGCCCTATTTCCTTGACATTCTCTCTTTTCCAGACATGTAACTTTTCTTTCGAACAAGTTAATGCTATACTGGCGTATTCTATATGTTTGCAACCACAAGAATTATATTAAGATGAAGAGAAGAATGATATAAGAAGCATACGTATCAAGAATTCACACACTCATAGCAATAGATAGTATTTCATAAGGCTTCCATGACCCTAACAGAGAAGTTTAGCTACTCATGAGTGCAACAGAAAACATAATAACATTTATCATTATACCAAAATAAGAATCTCACGTGAAGTATGTTTTGGTAGCACTAGTGGCATGAATTCCTTGCAAATAGCGTTTCTCTTGTCGTAAAAATTAAAAGTTGAATAGATGAAAATAATGTCAACAATAATTTAATGAAGAAAGGGTGAAAGGATCGAATAGAGAGGAATAAGGATGAGGGTGGTGGAAATTCGTTAGATGAATGGATGGATGGCTGCTGAAAAGTTCAGCAGAATAGGGTTTTTATAATACCCATATCCTATTCCTACTAAGCTACTGCATACTTATCCTAATCCTACGAGGTTACTGCATCCTTATCCTAATCCTACTAAGTTACTGCTGATCCCCAAGTCTTTGGAAATGCTGTTTTTGCCCGGGACAAGTTTTCCATGCATCACTTTCAGTCCATAGGCGTCCAAACGCTGCTTTTCTTCTTTCGTGAAGCTTCCTTTGGCGTCAAGTTATCCATAAAATGCTGAAATCTTCATCATTTATACCTGAAAACATGCTAATCACGTTGGTTAGCTCACTTACAGGAAAAAGGACTAAAAGTGCAGGAATTATATATTTTGTCCTCAAAACTTAGCTAAAATATGGGTAAATTAAGGTGCTTTAGGCGTGTAAATACGCCCAACATCAGGGCCCAACAATATCTTATCACTTCAAGTAGTAATTGCCATAAAAGTAACATCATTATGAGGATTCTGAACTGTGTCACTAGGCAATGTTCCGCTCTTCTTCCTATTCAATGCTGTTCAAAGTTAGATCATCTGATGCTCCAACTATTTGATTAAAGTTAATTGTGATTTTACTAACCGACTCAATGATGAAAAGTCACTTTTCATTGTTGTCACACATGCATTGGTGGCCTCCACTCCTTTTAGCAACCTCTCCATCATGTCCTCCATGTACATTTTACCTAAGCTAGTACCAACATTGTCTCAATTACCAGGAAGCACATAAAGTCCTCTCCTATCAGTCTTATTCTTCCAAGTCCCTTGGTCACGATCTCCATAACCGGTTTTATCTTGATAAGTCCAACCATGATTCCCTTGGCAATTGCCTTGGAAACCCTCCCATTTTTCAAATAGTGGGACTCTTCTTCTGAATCAGAGTCATCTCTACCTTGTGATGCAACAACTTTTAATTTTTCAGTCTTTGCAGATAATAAATGCTTGTTCAATAAATCTATCTACATCTTCAAGTGTGTCATATCTTGATCGCGTTCTTCATCTTTCTTACGTTCTTACCCAGTCATACCAAATGACATAGTAGGGTTCACTACCACAGAATCCCTAGTATGCCAAACTTTACTTTGCTTAGTTATTCGATCAAGCATCTTTAAAGCCTCTTGATGTCACGACCCGAGCCTAGGCCCTAGCCGTGACGAGCATCCCGAACCATGAGGGCCCGGAACACCCATTCTCTATCTGGTTATTATGCACAACTTTCGTAATCATAATAGAATACGGAATTTAAACTGAATACGGAAAACATGGTCAAGTTCTTCAAAATTTTTGAATAATACTATACGACATCAGTCTGTGAAATCTCTACTAAGAACATAAACATCTGTCTGAAAAGAAACTGGGACAAGGCCCCCAGTAAACCGAAAACATAATGAACAAGATAATGTCTGACATAATTAGGCCTTCTGAATGATAGAAGGCTCACCACTATAAATCAAGTCTGCAAATCCAAAACTATCTACTGAGTAGCTGGACCCCTAGACTGTGCCTCAAAATCTGGAAGGACGGGGGGGGGGTCAGCACAAATGTACTGGCACGCGAAGCAATCCAAAATAGTCTAATGGAACATATATATATATATATTAAGTGAAAGCAATTTTTCATCAAGACATCATGTATAAAACTGTTTCTGAAAAATACATGGGCACTTTCTGAAAACATGCAACCTGTCTGTTCATTTCAAATCATGATCTGTGTTTTAATTCTGAGTTAGGTGGTATTCCCCTACAAGTCTGATATTCCACGGGCTGTATGGAATCCGTCATTGACTCGGCGGGGAAGCCCCTAACCCAAGTGTGCCGCAAGGGTTGGAGTGTCTGAGTCTGATACGCCATAGGATATTTAAGTCAGCGCATAATAGTATACCCGGGTCGGCAAATCACGGTTTTAGACAATGAGTCACTTGAACTCAAGCCCTCTTCGGGGGACCACCTAACGTCTCTGTATGCCCATTTTTAACCTTTTCTGTACATGCAACATTCTGAATGTCTAAAATCATGAAAGTCTGAAATGTCTGTTAGTCTGAGTCTGATATGGCATTAGTCTGAATTGGTATCGTCATACCAAGACTTTGCAAGTCCTATTTCTGAGCCATAATGCATTTAGCACGATCTTTCATAAAAATATAGTTTCAGACCACCGAAGCATGTAGTTTGTATTAAAGATGTCATGTTCCGAAACTCAAGTCTAATCCATGCAAAACTTTCATCAAACATATGGTGGTCATGTGCATTTTGGCAAAACCATGCGTTCTTTCATTACATGCATATTCAACATTCACAACCCTCTCTTTCGTGTTCAAAATCATATTCCAAACATAGCAAGAGTCAAAGCACTTCATATCATGATTTTCCTTTTCTTTTCAAGATGTATTTCAAAACAATTTATATTACGCAGAACATGAAAAAAAACTTTACATTAAGAGAGAGGTTTCATAAAAATCATGCTCTCAATTCATATTTCAGGACAAACACATATATACGTATACATAAAATTTTCAATCACTTTGGGGGAAAACCAAAAGGCCAAAACAATATCATTAAAGCTTCTAAAACATGAGTATGTACATGAATTTGAAAACCCGATTCTTAAAACATGATTTCTATGCCCATGAGATTTTAGGAAAACCTCGCGTACCTTTTTCTCCATGAATTTTGGGTGTCTATCAAAGCCTACATCGAGAGGATTCCGAATCTGTAATTTGTTTCACGAAGAAGTTTCGAAATAATCGGACCTTCAAGCTTATTTTCTCAAACCCTAGTTGCTTCTCCTCTTAAGTTCTTGAAGGATTTGATTTTGGGATTTTATAGGAGGCTTCAATGTTGTTAATAGGTCCAAATCCGTTTAGGAGTGGGTAAGGATGATTTTGGGTTTTGTAAGGACTAAATTGCACTTAAAATAACTCAAAACGGAGTATTTTCGTCACCTGAAACCATAAGTGTGCGCCGCATTTTGCATCACACAGATTAAGATAGGCGCCGCCCTTTGTATTGCACAGATTAAGATAGGCGCCGCCCTTTGCATCGCATAGACTAATGTAGGCGCCGCATTGTGTATCGCACAACTAGTCTAGTGTCTATGTGCGATTGGTTAGGCGACGCAATCTTCTTTGCAAAGCCATAACTTCTTGCTCGAGTGTTGGATTTTTGCAAAATTGGTATCGTTGGAAAGCTAACTCGAAGACCTATCATTTGACACATAGTAGGTTCTCTAATTCGACATGTACAGAGAGTTATGGTTGATGGAAGCTGACATAATTTACAACATCCACTAAAACTTAAGTCTAAAGCTCAGAAATTACAGTCTAATACATGCATGATTTTACGGGGCGTTACATTATCCCCCCCTTGGGATCATTCGTCCCCGAATGATGACGCGGGAATAGTCACGCACGATTTCAAGTAGATTCATACATAGAAGGAAACATAAAGCAAGAATTGTACCTTCCAATTCGTTATTTGCTGGTTCAAATAGGCTTGGGTATCTCACTTTCATGTCATGCTCCGACTCCCAAGTTGCTTCTTCAACTTTATGATTTCGCCATAACACTTTCACTGAGGCTATCTCTGTACTTCTCAATTTTCTCACTTGACGATCTAGGATTTCCATGGGTTCTTCCTCGTAAGACAAGGAATCGCTCACCGTGATCTCATCAATGGGCACCACCAAAGAGTGATTTCGGATGTACTTCTTCAACCTGCTTCTCCTTCACTTCAGCATAAAGGGATGACTTAGCTAACTCATGAACAACCACCCCTCCATCTTCAGAATCTAACAGTCGCACTCCCATATTCGCAAGGAGGTGAATATCCTTCACCATCTCTTTCTTTTCTTCATCTACATGAGAAAGGCTGCCCATAGACAACCTGCTGAGGGTGTCGACTACAACATTTGCCTTGCCCGGATGGTAATGAAGGCTCATATCATAGTCTTTCAGAAGTTCCAACCACCGCCTCTGCCTGAGATTCAATTCTTTCTGCGAGAAAACATACTGCAGACTCTTGTGATCAGTGAAGCCAAATCTTAAGGGCAAACACCACAACCGCTAACTCCAAATCATGAGTAGGGTAGTTCCGCTCGTGCACCTTGAACTGCCTAGATGCATAAGCTACCACCTTACCATGTTGCATTAAAACGCAGCCAAGTCCTACACGGGACGCATCATCGTAAACCACAAAACCATCAACACCCTCGGGAAGAGTCAAAACGGGTGCAGTGGTCAGTCTGTCTTTCAACTTCTCAAAACTATTTTCACATAAATCAGACCACACAAACTTTACCTTTTTCTGAGTCAGTTTAGTGAGTGGGGCCGCTATGGCCAAAAACCCCTCTATGAACCTTTTGTAATAACCTGCCAAACCCAAGAAGCTTCGAATATCGGTTGAAGTCGTGGGTCAGGGCCATTTTCTCACTGCCTCAACTTTCTGGGGGTCCACTCTAATCCTGTCACTGGACACAATATGCCCTAAGAAGGCAACAACATCTAACCAGAACTCACACTTGGAAAATTTGGCATACAACCGATGATCGTTAAGGGTCTGAAGAATGATTCGAAGGTGATCGGCATGATCCTCCTTACTCTTAGAATAAATCAGAATATCATCAATAAATACAATGACAAACGAGTCAAGAAACTGATGAAAAACTCTGTTCATAAGATCCATGAAGGCTGCAGGGGCATTAGTTAACCCGAAGGACATGACAAGAAACTCATAGTGACCATATCGAGTTTGGAAAGCTATTTTGGGAATGTCTGACTCCCTAACTTTCAACTGATGATAGACCGAACGAAGGTCTATTTTTGAAAAACATCTAGCACCCTGAAGCTGGTAAAAAAGATCATCAATCCTAGGAAGTGGATATTTGTTTTTAATTGTGACCTTATTCAACTGACGGTAATCTATGCACATACAAAGGGAACCGTCTTTCTTACGCACGAAAAGTACAGGTGCACCCCAAAGAGATACACTGGGGCGTATAAATCCCTTATCTAGGAGGTCTGCTAGCTGCTCTTTTAACTCTTTTAGCTCTGCGGGAGCCATTCTATATGGCGGAATGGAAATGGGACGGGTATCTGGCAACACATCAATACCAAACTCTATCTCCCTATCTGGGGGTATCCCTGGGAGATCTTCGAGAAAGACTTCTGGAAATTCATTCACCACAGGGACAGACTGAAGAGGAGGATTTTCAACTTTAAAGTCCTTGACTCGAACAAGGTGATATAAGCAACCCTTAGAAATGAGTTTTCGGGCTCTGAGGTAAGATATAAAGTGCCCTTTGGGTGCTAGAGAATGTCCCTCCCATTCTATAATTGGCTCATTCGGGAAAGAAAAGGTAACGCTACGGGTCCTACAATCCAATATGGCATAGCATGAATGGAGCCAATCCATCCCTAAGATAGCATCAAATGCAACTATGTCCAACTCTATAAGGTCTGCCACCGTATCCCGACTACCAACAGTCACCACACAACCCCTATATACCCTTCTAGCAACAACAGAATCCCCCACCGGGGTAGAAACAAAAAAGGATTCAAAAATCACACTGGGCTCAAACCCGAAACCAACAGCCACATAAAGGGTCACATAGTATAAGGTATATTCGGGATTAAGTAACACACAGACATCACAGGAAAAGATTTGTAACGTACCGATAACAACATTTGGGGAAGCTTCCGCCTCCTGGCGGTTGGTCCAGGCATATAACCGGTTGCGACTGTTCCCGACAGCTGATGTGGCGCCCTTCTGAGGCGGGGGTGGCGCTGTGGAATTGCCCTGAAACTTTGCACCACCAGCACTCCTCCTAGCAGATGGACAGTCCCTCTGAAAGTGGCCTGACTGACCACATGAATAACATACAAGTGTGCCCAACTGACATTTCCCCGGATGATTCTTACCACAATTTTCACATTGCGAGTAAGTGCGATGCTGTTGAGCCACACTTTCCTGCGACAGAGTATCTGGTGCTCTAGATCTATGAGGAGTCTGAAAGCTCTGAGTCTGTCTGTCTGCAGGGAGTTTGGGCACTGGGACGCTGGCTGCTGACTGTGTATTATTCCAAAATCTTGTCTTCTTCGACCACCTATTTCCCCAGTTACCACTCTGCGACTGACTCTGGTGCTGGTCCGCAGATTTGACTCTCTTGGCCTGTCTGTCCTTCTCTCTAGATTCAACGATCTTTCTTTTCTTCTCTTCCACCTGCTGCATGTGGACTGTCAATCTAGCAAAGTCTAACTCCCTATTCAACATTGCCCCCTGGCACTCAAGTACTAGGTTATCAGCAAGGCCGAATGCAAATTTCCTCATCCGGGCTCTCATATTGCTAGTCAATTCTGGTGCATAGCGGGCTAGTTGATTAAACTTCAAAGTGTACTCCTGTACACTCATACTACCCTGCTTCAGATTCATGAACTCTTCTGCTCTGGCCTCCCTCAACTCCAGAGGAAAGAATCTATCAAGGAAAGCTTCTACAAACTCACCCTAAACTGTAGGCTCAGCACTCTCACCTTTTGCATCTTCCCAGTCTGCATACCACTGATTTGCAACATCCTTAAGCTGATAAGTTGCCAATTCCACTCCTTCAATCTCACCTACATGCATTACCTTAAAGATCTTCTCCATATCATCCACGAACTCCTGTGGATCTTCCTCCACCTTTGTACCAGTGAACTTAGGTGGTTTCATCTTTATGAAATGCCCGACTCTAGTAGTCTCAGATGTAACGGATTCAGACCTAACTTCTTCCGATCGTTGAGCCTGGTTAGCTACCAGCTGTGTCAGCATATGGATAGACCGTTTGAACTCTGCATTTGAGATATCTCCCTGAGAATTTGGTGGACGGTTGACATTAGTCTGCGGAGCCAGAGGTGAACTGGCTGGAACTGGAGGGACTCCCGGAGTAGGGACAGGTTCTGGCGTGGAAGCTCTATTATGAGTCCGCATCCCAAGGGTGGGACGAACCTCATCTGCCTAAGCACTCTGATCGATGTTGTGATGGGGAGGCATAGTCGAGTTTCACTGTAACACAAGAGATCATCGATTAGAGGATAGTTTAGACTCTGAAGCACGAACTAAATCACAAAGAAGGAAAACATTCCTAAACGCCTAGTAGCCTCCTGTTTATAAGTGTGGCGTGCTACACACCGATAAATAGAACTCTACTTGATGCAATTTCGCAGACACCCTAGGACCATGAACCGTGCTTTGATACCAAGTTTATCATGACCCGAGCCTAGGCACTAGCCGTGACGAGCATCCCGAACCATGAGGGCCCGGAACACCCATTCTCTATCTAGTTATCATGCACAACTTTTGTAATCATAATAGAATGCGGAATTTAAACTGAGTACGGAAAACATAGTCAAGTTCTGCAACATTTTTGAATAATACTATCTGACATCAGTCTGCGAAATCTCTACTAAGAACATAAACATCTGTCTGAAAAGAAACTGGGACAAGGCCCCCAGTAAACCGAAAACATAATGAACAAGATAATGTCTGACATAATTAGGCCTTTCGAATGATAGAAGGCTCACCACTGTAAATCAAGTCTGCAAATCCTAAAATATCTACTGAGTAGCTGGACCCCTAGACTGTGCCTCAAAACCTGGAAAGAGGGGGTGTCAGCACAAAAGTACTGGCACGCGAAGCAATCCAAAATAGTATAATGGAACATACATATATGTATATATATATTAAGTGAAAGCAATTTTTCATCAAGATATCATGTATAAAACTGTTTCTGAAAAATACATAGGCACTTTCTGAAAACATGCAACCTGTCTGTTCATTTCAAATCATGATCTGTGTTTTACTTCTGAGTTAGGTGGTATTCCCCTACAAGTCTGATATTCCACGGGCTGTATGGAATCCGCCATTGACTCGGCGGGGAAGCCCCCAAACCAAGTGTGCCGCAAGGGTTGGAGTATCTGAGTCTGATATGCCACAGGACATTTAAGTCAGCGCATAATAGTATACCCGGGTCAGCAAACCACGATTTTAGGCAATGAGTCGCTTGAACTCAAGCCCTCTTCGGGGGACCACCTAACGTCTCTGTATGCCTATTTTTAACCTTTTCTGTACATGCAACATTCTAAATGTCTAAAATCATGAAAGTCTGAAATGTCTGTTAGTCTGAGTCTGATATGGCATTAGTCTGAATTGGTATCGTCATACCAAGACATTGCAAGTCCTATTTCTGAGCCATAATGCATTTAGCACGATCTTTTATAAAAATATAGTTTCAGACCACCGAAGCATGTAGTTTGTATTAAAGATGTCATGTTCTGAAACTCAAGTCTAATCCATGCAAAACTTTCATCAAACATATGGTGGTCATATGCATTTTGGCAAAACCATGCATTCTTTCATTACATGCATATTCAACATTCACAACCCTCTCTTTCGTGTTCAAAATCATATTCCAAACATAGCAAGAGTCAAAGCACTTCATATCATGATTTTCCTTTTCTTTTCAAGATGTATTTCAAAACAATTTATATTACGCAGAACATGAAAAAAAACTTTACATTAAGAGAGGGGTTTCATAAAAATCATGCTCTCAATTCATATTTCAGGACAAACACATATATACGTATACATAAAATTTTCAATCACTTTGGGGGAAAACTAAAAGGCCAAAACAATATCATTAAAGCTTCTAAAACATGAGTATGTACATGAATTTGAAAACCCGATTCTTAAAACATGATTTCTATGCCCATGAGATTTTAGGAAAACCTCGCGTACCTTTTTCTCCATGAATTTTGGGTGTCTATCAAAGCCTACGTCGAGAGGATTCCGAATCTGTAATTTGTTTCACGAAGAAGTTTCGGAATAATCGGACCTTCAAGCTTATTTTCTCAAACCCTAGTTGCTTCTCCTCTTAAGTTCTTGAAGGATTGTATTTTGGGATTTTATAGGAGGCTTCAATGTTGTTAATAGGTCCAAATCCGTTTAGGAGTGGGTAAGGATGATTTTGGGTTTTGTAAGGACTAAATTGCACTTAAAATAACTCAAAACGGAGTGTTTTCGTCACCTGAAACCATAAGTGTGCGCCGCATTTTGCATCGCACAGATTAAGATAGGCGCCGCCCTTTGTATTGCATAGATTAAGATAGACGCCGCCCTTTGCATCGCATAGACTAATGTAGGAGCCGCATTGTGTATCGCACAACTAGTCCAGTGGCTATGTGCGATTGGTTAGGCGACGCACTCTTCTTTGCAAAGCCATAACTTCTTGCTCGAGTGTCGGATTTTTGCAAAATTGGTATCGTTGGAAAGCTAACTCGAATACCTATCATTTGACACATAGTAGGTTCTCTAATTCGACATGTACAGAGAGTTATGGTCGATGGAAGATGGAAAAATTTACAACATCCACTAAAACTTAAGTCTAAAGCTCAGAAATTACAGTCTAATACATGCATGACTTTTACGGGGCGTTACACTTGAAAAGTGAGATCCACGAATGATCCCCCTACAGCATTATCAATAACTGGCTTTGTAATAGAGTTCAAATCATGATAAAGAGTCTCTATCAGATGAATATCCATCATATTATAGTTTGAGCACTGCATCAACTTCTTTTTGAACCTCTCCCATGTCTCGTGGAGGGCTTCAGTTGGGAGCTACCTAAATTTGGTGATCTCATCCCTCAGCTGTACTCTTTTGGAAGGTGGAAAGAACCTTTCTAGAAAAACCTCTTTCAACTGCCTCCAGTTGGTTATAGAATCGAGCGTCAGCTTATTTAGCCACAATGTTGCCTCCCCAGATAGACACAAAGGAAATAAGCACTGGCAGATGGCATTATGTCCCACTCCCGAGTTATTAAATGACTTGCAAATGCTAACAAATTTCACCAAATGCATGTTAAGATTATCTCCTGGCAAACCATCGAACAACCCCTTCAGATGGAGGAGTTGAATCATTATACTGGTAATATTGAACTTTGCTCCAGGTGCTAAAAGGGGAGGAATAATAGCTTCAGTAGCACCAGCTCCATCCATTCCATCATCATTGTCATTCTAACCATACTGCACAGGTTGGTGATCCAGTCTCGCTCGGAATGGATGATTTCTATTCATATTCTAGTTTATCGGTGCGGATACATTTTCTGCACACCTTGGGTTGGAAGGATTCAGCAATTCTTCATCTCTCAAATCATCATCATCAGGATTCGAATGATACGCATGAGGCCCGTCGTTCTGTTTATTAAGCTGGGCTCTAGCCAAAGCGGATCGTCTTTTGGTTTCCTGTCGGTTTTTCATTCTGCCGATTAGTTGAGATTCCGGATTGAAGGATAATAATGGTTCTCCTGAACTTCTAGTTCTTAACATAAACAACCCTGAACCTGAAACAAACAAAGACAACAAGAAAACTTAAAATTAGGAAACCTGACTAAAAAGTCAATTAGCACGCATAAACTTAATTGGCAGCTGTATTCCCCGTCAACGGTGCAAAAATTTGATACGCCCAAATTAGACCATTCTTAGGAGAGAGTAAGCGATCGTTGTTAAATATATAACCCAACTGGGTTGGGGTCAAATCCTACAGGGAATAAGGTGTCAATAAAGTCTATTTATGATTAAAATAACTGATAGATAATAGTTTTCTTTAATTGGGGGTTTTATCAATCAAATGATGATTAAAGTTTCTACTTGCTTTAGAACTCAAAGCTAAGATTTCAATGGTTCAAACCAATGATAGAGAGAAACTAGGGTTGTGATCACTATGACTATTATCCCTTCATTGAATAATAGTTGTAGTACTAGATTCTCATGACTTGTGGGAAACACCAAATTATCAGTATCGACAGTCTATCTAAGTATTTCTCAACCTACCTAGATGTTGTGCTCCCTAATTCTCTCAAACTTAGGACAACCTTTTATTCACACTGATTTTATCTCTAGTTGATTAATCTTGTTACAACATTATTTATTAGATGGAAAATTAACCTTCCCAAATCCTCATTGATAATTCACTACCTTTAGTTTATTTCTCAGTTCGAGCAAGCAAACATAAGGATAGATCTATTATTTACAACCAATAGAAAATAATTATTACAAAGGAATTATCAAGATGTTCCCACAATCACTCAAACCCTAACCAACTATTAAATCCATGGAGGAATAATAATAGATCCCCCAACCCTAGTTTTGGATTTTAGTTCCGCATGAGAAAGAAAGAGATAGCAACAATTGTATTCATCATTCAGAGTAATTAAACTTACAAAAGATGAAGTCTGAGTTTGATGCTCTTCTAAGTTCAAGAAGAATATCCCACAACTCAATCAAAGAATTGAAAATTGAGTTCAAAGTTAAAAGCCCCAGAAAAGAAGTAAACTAGCCTTTGGAATAAGTTCCCCATTCTCCATGCAACCTTAAAAGCCACTATTTATATCCGTACTTTAAGAAAAATATGAAGTTAAAAATTCATCTTTTTTCTCCTTTAGCTGACGACATGTCTGATAGCTTATCACAAATATGATTGCTTATCAGAGAATGTCGTTAGACCATCTCTCGCATATGTGACACCAAATGTGATGGCTTATCAAGAGTTTGACGACTTATCAGATAATGTCATCAACTCCTCTTCAAATTCTATGTTTTCTTCCTTTGGCTGACGATAAGGCTTGATGTCTTATTAGGATTTTGATGTCTTATTAGAAAATGTCATCACTTATCCACTGTAAATCCCATGCACTATCTTTGGCTGATGATATTCCTGATGGCTAATCACAAACTTGACGACCTATCAGACAAGTCGTCAACTGTACTCTTCATTGCTGCTTACTCAAAATCTATCTCTTTTGACTCATTTGTTGTTGGTTTTCATACATCTTAGCTCACCTGCACTATCATAGAGGAAAAAATAAAAAACAACAAAAGTTGCTTAAGAATTTACAATTATTCCGAGTTAAAAGCCTTGAATGTGCTAGCATCTTAATTGGGAATCTTAATTCTTGATTATCTTGTGGAGAGTATGATAGAGTTTTGAAGTTATTGGGTAGAAAACCTAATTTTTTTCTTGGGAACAAAGAGTGTTAAGAGATTTTGAAACTGATTCACAAAAGTTAAGTACGTGTTTTTGGTGATTTATGTTGTGGGGGTAAGTTTATGGGTGAGGAAAAGGACCAATATGCCCTTACAAAACCACTTTACAATTTCTGAAATTCTCAGCTGATGAACAAGGCTGACGGCCCGTCACATAGGTGATGGCCCATCCCATACTTTACGGCTCGTCACGTCACATAGGTGACGGCCCATCCCATACTTTACGGCTCGTCACTTGAGTCATGTAACACCCTGAATCTGGTACCTGGAATGCTACACGATGGCCATGACCCCGAAGGACCACAAGTTAACCCATGAATGATATCATTAATTGTATTCTGCATGATATACTATATAAATATGAATACAAGAACTAAAAGACCATAAGTTTCACAACTGTAACATAACTGATAAAGATATAACATTTGAATAGGGTATGAAATACCCAAAACAACTGAAATAAAGTATTTGAACTTGATAGTCTGGAAAGCCTCTAACTGACTGACCTGTCTGAATAAGGAGTTGATGGGACATGTCCCCAACTAACTCCAACTAATAAATTACTTAATGAGATAATAAATAAATGATCATGTCCTCGAAAGATGCAGACTCACTACTAACTCTGACTGCTAAGACCAAAATTCTACTGGTGCTCTGGAGCTCGTTCTTTTGAACCTATGGTATAAGAAACCATAGCACAAATGCGTTAGTAATTTGAATGTAATGGTATGCATGGAAGGTAGGCTAAATGCATTAGGTTTATATGCATGAACAGTGCTGATTAACTAACTAATATGAATGAGAGAATACATGCCTGAATATGTAGTAACAATATCTGATATCGCGATAACATGAATTTACTGATAACTAACATGACTGGTAATTGAATTCTTATGACTGATATAACAGATGACATGAGTGACTATATATAACAGTCTTGAATCTGATGGAACTAGCTGAGTTCCGTACTATTCTAAATTGACTGTATCTGACAGTCTTGAATTCTGTAACAGAAACTATGGGAAGTAGTTATCTAACGACATGCCCCTAATACGACATTATAGTTGAGTTGGGGTCTAATCTGTAACCCCAATTGGAAGGATGTCAATACCACTCCACTGGTAAGGACAATCTATGAGTAACCCTTCTATAACAGGTAACTCTAGTGAGAATGGTGGGAACCCTTATATAACAGGTTAAGCCACCTCATATACCCTCATATAGCAGGCTATGACATCTCAACCTATGCTGGCTACGTAGTTCTGGAATGCAAGAATTGCTTCTAAGAATCACACTCTCATATAACAGGTGAGTTCCCATCCTTGGGTTCACTCGGTGCTAACTTCTACTCCCATCTGAATAGACGTTGAACATGAATTACTGAACTCAACTAGACTGAATTAACTAAATTTCATTGACTGATGGAATAGTACTGAGATTACTGAATTTCTGAGATTTCCTAAGTCACATGACTGACTGAGTTCTATGGTTCATGGATTGACTGAGGATATTATGAAAACATAACACTAAAGCTAGGAACACAACTATATTTTTTGGGTACAAGTACCCCTAGGACTTGATGGAAAGAAAATGACAAGACATGACATTCTTGAATACATGACCAACATCAACAATCCATAATACCATAATTGGAGATATTTCATGGGCATTTGATTATCATAGCTTGGTACGTTAATAACATAGCATGTATACATAGAATAATTTCATAAGGCTAACTCATGAGCAATCCAACAAACCATTTCAATACATAAGAATAACATGGAAGCCATTTTTGGATCACAAATTAGCACTAGTGCATAATTTCTATCTTCCTAGGCTTTTTATCAAACACCTTACATGCAGACTTAGGGCATAGGCATAATCATCAAATTGACATTTTATAAATAACTCAATTTATGGATTTCACTCACTTGCTAATGTAGTTTCATGAAAGATACATAAATATTCCAAGTTGGGAATCATATAACAATATAAACATGATTACAACCAACCCACAACATAAATATCATGATTTATGGTTTAAAATATGGTTCTTGAGCTTTATGGATGAAAGGAATCCATAAATAAGCACAACGCATACCTTAGTTCTTTATTTAGCGGAGATTGACGGAGAGACTTTTCTTGAAATTAAATTCCCAATTGAAACCCTAGCTTGTGCTTGAGAGAAAATTAAGAGAAACTAGTTTATTTTGGTTTTCCAATAGCTAAATCTCGTGTTAAAGGGATTAAATAGGGGTGAGAAATTAACCCTTTTAACCCTGGATGCATCTTTTAAATTGGTGAAAATTTCCCGGCCTGGACCCCTGGCGCAATGCGGTGCTATCGCGTCGTGTCACTGGAATTTGACAACTGAAAAATTGGGGGATGGAGCGATGCAGAGCCATCACGTTGACACTTATTTTGCAACCTGGAAGTTTGGTGCAATGCAGAGAAATTGCACTGAGACACTAGAAAAAGGGCAATTGCCATTTTAGCTTATGGTGCCGCGCACCACTGACCAATATGGCGTTGTTTTATGACGGAGACTTGAAATAGTCATAACCTTTTACCCGGTTATCGGATTTAGGCAAATCTTATATAGATGAAAATCTTATTGAATTTTACACATAACTAAAAGTGAAAATATTAAAAATTCTCCATGGAATAAACATCATTTGATTTAGAAGATAATACTTGACATTCTTGAGATAAAATTAGTTAGGAAACTTTGGGGTATTACAAGTCGTCACTTTCAGGTTGATTTGGGCCCTTTTCTAGTCATGGGTGATGACTTGGGATGATAAGCCATCACTTAGGTGATGGACCATCACCTCAAGTCATCACTTAAAGTTGAAATTTATCACACACAGGTTATGGGTGATGACTTGGGCTGATAAGTCATCACTTAGGTGACGACCCATCACCCAGGTCGTCACTTGGAAGCTGGAGTTGATGCTTTCTTCCTAAGGCTGGTGACTTGGGCTGATAAGTCATCACATAGGTGATAGCCCATCAGCTCAGGTCGTTACTTTGTTGACAGTCTGACATGCTGGAGTAAAATGGGTATAACTTTTTGCTCCGATATTGGATTAAGGTGAAACTTAAATGCATTGGAAAGAACATTCAAAAATATTTCATTTTTTATAAGGTAGGACCTATTACTCGTTATGTATAAGGATCAATGGTTGTTTGAAGTTGATCCAAGCTGAATCTTTCACTAAAACTTAATCAATAGAAGTGTTCTCAACTCGTCCTTGAGTTTGGAGATTTTTATCACCTCGACTGATATAAAAGTACATCTTCACACTATAGAATTGATCATCACACATTTATAGACATAAAATTATTGGGTTTCGATTTGCATACTTCATAACCACAGTTTCAATACTAGCCCCAAAAGTCAGGCGTTACAAATTTGTTGGGTCTTGAGATGCAAAATTCTATGTACATATAAAGTTATACAAGTTTAAAGTAGGACATTGTAGAATCGAATACCAAAACTTTGGACGAATCAAAGGATCTTAGCTCAACTTTGTTCTAAGCGATTTTTATGAACATTTTTCACCTCGAAATTACTTCACACACCAGGATAAAGACCATGACATATGTATTCAAACTAAATTCATGGAATTAGAATAAACATATGTAAGAACGATGCTTCAAAGTCTAGCCCAAAAATATGGAAAATTACATTATCCCCCCCTTGGAATCATTCGTCCTCGAATGAGACTGGTTAGACTAAGAGTGCTAAGGCAACTGAGAACATATTATGAACATGCATGACTTGGAACATGAATGCATAATTGAGTTAGAGAATAATACATGAACTGAACTAATTTCTTGAACACATGCAATGATATGAGAATGGTTATAAGGCTGAGATAGAAACGAGAGATTAAACTTATGATTAATCACTACTTCAAGCTGGATCTTATTTCATGAAGAAAAAGTGAGAGATCTAGTACATGAAAAACTCGATAGTATTACAACATCTCCCTCTTGGGATAGTTCGTCCCCCGAATGATATTGACTTGCCTGAAATACTAAGAAAAAACTGAGGTGATGAACGGGACATGTCTGAACTGAATCATGACTGAATATCTGAAATCTGAAACTGATGCATGATGCATGAACTGAGCTGAATTCGCAATCTAAAATTAATATTGATTTACTCTATCCCTTTTTAGGAACACAACCTATTTGTCGTCAGTGCGGTGGATCTCTTTCCAAAGATATATTGCAATGAACCTTTTTTTAATATCTATTTGTGCATAAATTATATTTTTAATGACTTTCCAATTGAAATGGTGGATTCCTTGTCTTGACGTTCGATTTAACCATTGAAATGAGTTGTAAATCAAAATGTAGATCTGCGTATGGAGGGAGTTGATACATCTTTGTGTTAAAGAGGTAAAATAAGTATGATTAAGTCAAAAATCTACTACTAAGATCTAATTTTTGATGGGTTGAATCTCCTATGGAGATAGATACCACCATCTAAAAACTAAAGCTTCAAAGAGATAACTAACTCAGCACTTTGAATGTACAAAATGTTCACTGTGACCAGGAGGAGAAGAAATGGACTAATGTAGCTAGTTAAACCAGATTTGCATCTCTTGGATCCAGATTTTGCATCACACGAACACCCTTAAGCTCCTAGCATGTGAGTAACACCTCAAACCAAATGAAATTACTTCAAAATTTGAAAGCTTACATCAATAAATTAGCGAGAATGTTAGACTTATTTCTCTCCTATTGATTGTAGAAATGAGCAGTTGAATCTCTGCCATATAAGACCTTGAACCAACATAGCATATCCTTAAATATATGTATGTCGAATCCTTATATAAGGAGTGTTATTCTTGTCTTAATTAATGATTGATTTGCCTATGCTTGGAATTTCCTAAAAAGAATTAAACTGATAAGTACCTGCAATAGCAAAATTTAAGTTAGCAAAAAGAATCACCAAAAATATTTTCCTCCCTTAAGAAATGTTGTTCTCTTACTGAAATAACATTTCTTATTATGTTGATGGAGTTGCCCTCCATTGTCACACTCCATGAAATTCCAACTTTTCATTAAGAGTGTGAATCATAACCATAGAATCAGTTTCTAGGATGATATAAGAAAGTTTATTATCCAATAAATACTTCAAACCTTCTCTTATAACAACAACTGTAGCAACTAGATTAGTGGAACCTAGGATCTTCACTCTTGTAGAAAAATAAGTTGTCATTATAGTCTCTCAAAAAATGCAATAGAACTGGGACCAAAATTTCCCCCGGAGACCCCATTTGTATTACACTTCAGCCAAGAAGAGGGATCCATATTACTATTATTATTCTGGTGAAAAATTTGGCCTATGGTTAGCTAGAGGAGCTACCACCAGTGGCCAAATTTGAGGAACATCTTGTGATCACTAGAAACTTGATCTAATGAATTTATGAAAGAATTGACTTCCCAAATTACTTTTTCTCAAGAATATGATTGTTCATGAAGAACATCATTTTTTTTTCATAAAAATCATAGAATAATTATATTAGTAGCTTGAAAGACTATATTCATTCTAGTATTCCCATTAGCTTACCGCCATTTCATCACAAATTATCTCACCTGGATCGAAGGACCATTGAGAAATTAACAAAATGACTTAATATTTAAATTTGAATCCTAACCAAAATCACCCCAAAACTACTACATAAACTTAACTAACTCTCGATCGATTATTAGTTAATTTTAATTTTGATCAAAGTCGCCCATAAAATTTTTCTTTTGAAATAATTTTTTTAAAAGATGAACCGTATGTAAAGACCAATTACTTGAGAGAAATTATACAATTGTGTACGGTGTGTACTATAGCTCTATGATATTTTTCTATCGCCGATATAAAATCTAAAGCCATTTTAGTTAATTATCATTTAATTAATGTCACTAACTAACTTTCTTAAATAGTATCTCAAACTTCAAAAATATATTTTAGAATAGAGAAAGAATTAAATAGAATGCATAATAAAATAACATTAGGTAGAGTAATGAGGAACCTTTGAAAATCTATGTAATGCAAAAAAGATTGCACCAAATCTTGTCAACTACTCACACGTTTCTATCATAGGGCTTTAACACTTGTCAAAAGATAGAAAAACAGTGTCTGCACCAGGGCCGGCTCTACCTATTTAGAAAATAGACAATCGCCTTAGGTCCCCAAATTTAAGGGGCCTCATTGTTTTTAAAATAATAGATTATATACTTTTTATAAAAAATATTAAATATTATTCATAGAAAAAATAAATTTATTATAAAAGAGTAAAGAATTATTAGAAGAAGTTTGATGTATATTGAAACTTTAAAGTCTTATGTCTCAAAAAGATTAAATACATTAATTATATTGATGGAAAAAGAATTACTAGAAGAAATCGTTATAAAAAAATATTAACAACTTTGCATCTCAAAAAAATTAAAACATAGACTTAATAAAAAATATATTTATTTTTCTTAGAAATTTAAGGCCTGAATTTATTTTTCTTCTCCTTAGGCCATCGAAGTGCTTGAGCCGCCCCTGTTTGCACCCTAAACACGTTTAATTCATGCAAGAAATTTGCTCATCTCACACTTAATGACAATTTCAATCCTAGTACTTTATTTCATTTTAAAGACTTGTCAATTCGGGTGCATAATATTGTTTGATAAAAATATACTTCCTGTAACATTTTATGTGACACATTCATTTTTAAAAAATTACACATTTTCTTATTTGATAAATATTAAGTGATACTATCGAAAGAAAGTTTCATAAATACTAATTCAAGGATGAAATTTAAACCTCCTTAGATACACTCACCTAATTATGATCCATAGCTACTCTTTTTTTTAATAATTAAAGACCCAATGGGCCACTTTATTAATCAAAATAAAGTACACACAAGCGGTCCAAAGTGCCAAAAGTCCAAAAAGGAAACATCGAAATGCAAAAAAATGTGAACCTAATTAATTAATTAGTAAAGTAACATATCCAAGATAGCTCAACAGACATGAATTTCTAGAGAATTTCATTGTCGGAGAAATTCATACAAGCTCAAAACTTGAATTCTCATAAGGAGACGATGAATCAGATCTATGAAAAGGTTTTTCAGCAGCTACAAGGTGTTTCTTGTTCAATCATGTATTCCAAACTGAGCAATCAAATGGATCGGAGCTGTTCATTGAACCTGTTCAACCTCTTTATCATAGTAGATTCTTGAACACAATTTTCAGGTATTGTGATTATGGTAGATTAGATTTATTTTCTTAGATCTAAATTTCAACGGGTTGAATCTCCAAAGGAGATTGATACCACCATTGATATTTAAATCCTAAAATATTTATCTAATTTTAAATAATTTTGAGGTTAGGTCGAGCTGCTTCAACCTATTAGGATTTATCTGGTCATGCTAGTCAAAGTATCAAGCTGAAATTTTCAAGAAGAAAATAGAGGTACGACTGAAAACTCTACAAATTTGTACTAACACCCTAGTTTTTACACACTTTTCTTTAATGGATTGAACCCACATAGGTTAATGCCATCATTTTAAGTGAAGGGCATCAAAATTAGTGTGAATTAGTAAGATCTATGACATAAGTTCATAAATACTAAACAAAATATTAAAAAATCTCCTACTATTAACCTGTGAGTCATGGTTTCATACCATATGTAACACCTCAAAACTCTCGCCAGGTGCATGATATAGTAGCCAACAAAACTTAATTCAGACTTCAGAAAGTATATTAATTGGCCAGTTTTTTAAACTTAGCAATTAGTATTCATATCATATAAGTGTATAAGAAACTATGACTGTCTAAGTTATAAAACTTTTAATAGAGTGATTGATTCTCATGTTTAATAAACTTAGCTTATCAATATTGATAATCCTTTTGCCTTTAATTGGAACTTCTTGAAAATTCCTACATTTAACTATACCTGCAAAATCAAAAATCAAGTTAGCAAAATAGTCAGCAAAAGTATTTGCCTCGCTTAAGGAGTGTTGTACTCTTACTGACATAGTCTCAATAAGCTTTTAATGAACTTGACCTCCTTTGTCACACTCCAAGGGACTTCCCAAACTCCATTAATGACGTACGTCAAATCCAAAGAATCAAATTCAATAAGGATATTAAAGAAATCAATATCCCAGCAATACTACAAATCTTTTCCAACAACCACAGCCTTAGCCACCAGGTTAGTTGAATAAAAAATCTTCAAACCCTTTGCACCAACTAAATCACCATCACTATTTATTACACAAAAACCTATAGAAGTAGTACCTATATTACCTCTTGAGGCACCATCTGTGTTATATTTCCACCAACTAGCTGGTAGTGGTAACCATTTCATTAATTAGCACTAAGAATATGGCCTATAACCATCCAGTAAAGTTACCATATAAGGCCAATTTCTAAGAATCTCAGTATATTGAAATTTCAATTTAATAAAATTCTGAAGAGTACTATTCATATCATACAGTACTTTACCTAGATAATACATTCCTCCATGTAATACCCTTTTCTATATTTTCGCATAAACCATAAAACAATATTAGGAATAGCTTGAAAAATCACCTTTTGCCTAGCATTTACACATGCATCCCACCACTTTTTCATGGTTTGTTTTACTTGAATCGAAAGACCAATGATACTAGCGTCATTTGACACATAATTCCAAACATTGGTAGCTATTTCTCATTTTAGAAAAAGGTGTTCCATGGTCTCTCTAGCTGGTACTACTGTACAATAAAAATAAAATTGAGAGTTGTTAGAGTTCCAGCTAACCAAAATTTTTGCAATAGAGAACTGTTGATCCATACTCTCCACCCAAAGAATAAAATTTTAAAAGGAAGGATTTTGACCCAGATCCTTTTAAAATAATTTGAAACTTCATACTTTTTTCTCATGAATTTTCGTGCACTCTTTACTGAAATTTTTTCAGAACTTCTCTTAGTCCACCAAGGATTATCCCCCATCTCAGATTTTCTGACATGATCCATATATTGTCTAACATGATCCACAATGTGGTCAGGTATCTAATTTTTCATTTCTTCATAGTCTCAACCTGCTTCATTCATAAACACTCCAATTTCCATCAAAGAATGACAAGAAGTCACTATTATTGCTTTTATAAAGTGGACCAAGCATTATATAATTAGCAAACCAAATAGTTACTAAACCTCACTTAGATTCCCACCATAGGTATTGTTCAATGCAGAGTCTCTATTGTGTAGCATATATGTTCACTGTTGGGAACCTTCCCCTAGTTAGCCAATGAAGATAATTGTTTCTTACAATACTTGTTCCATAAAAAGATAGCCCAAAAAGTGTTTTTAGTTTTAAATATCCACCATAGTTTAGCATACATGGCTTATAAGATATCAAATATAGATTTAAAATCTAGTCCTTCTTCCTATTTAGGAAAGCAAAATTTATCCCAAGCAATCCAATATTTTTTCCTGCCAGTGATCTTATTACTCTAAAAAAAATTTGCAAAGATTCTGTGCAATTTCTTGATAACACACTTAGGAGGAACTATGGCTCAAATTACATGTACAGGTAAATCACTTGTGATAATCACCTCTTTGCCTCCACATGATAATAGATTCCTATTCCAATCTTGTAAATTTTTCTTAACTCTCTTGATAAGATCAACGTAATGTTCTTCAATTTTTCTAGCATGGGTTATGGAACACCCTAAGTATTTCAAAGGAAAGTGGCCTTTTCTAAAACCTATGCACTTTTCCGCCAATATTATCACATCAGATACTGCATTTTGAGGCATGTAATAAGCATTCTTATCCTTGTTGAATTCTTACCCAATTGAACATCATACTCCTGCAAAATTTACACAATTTTCTCCAAAAAATACTTATTAGTTGAAGCAAATATAATAGTGTTATCTGCATATGCAAGATGCTTTAAGTTAGCACTCCACTTGGGTAAACCACACCCTAAAAATTGAGTATCTTCAAATAAAGAGTTTAAAGACATGCTTAAAAGCTATACAGATAGAATAAATAAAGAAAGAAACAAAGAATCTCCTTGCTTCACTCCCCTAGTAGAATGAAAGAAACCATGGGATTAACCATTAATATAGATACAATACTAGGTGTTTGAAATTAGCCTCCAAATAATATTAATAAATACTTCTAAGAAACCCATTTTTGTTAGAACTTTTATCAAAAATTACATTGATATTCTGTCATAAAAGCTTTAGCCATATCCATCTTTATGATAACATTGAAAGATTTACCCCTCTTCCTAATATCGGTGACAATCTTTTGAGTCAATAGCACATTTTTGATGACGCTTCAGCCCTTCAAAAAACTTTATTGATTACAAGTGATTAATTTGGGAAAAATCATATCTATCTGTCATGAACAACCTGGAGATTATCTCGTTAATAAAATTTCTCAAACTAAAAGGTCTTAAATCTGTAAAAGCTTGTACCTGGTCCTTATTAGGTAGAAAAATCAAATTAGTATGGGTAATGGATTTAGGAAAAGTATTACCCCTAAAAAAATCATGTACCCACTTGAGAATATCATTCTCCATAATCTCCCAATAGCCTTGATAGAATCTTCCTATTAGACCACCTGAACCAATAGAATTGTCCCCATTTAATTTTAAAACAACCCTTTTTAACCTTATTTAAATTAGGTTGTCTAGAAAGCTCTACATTTTCTTGATCCCCAATGGATTCTAAAATATGTCTGTGAAGTTAGAAAGATGTGGCATCTCTTTCTTCATAGAACTGATTCTAATAAACATTAATTACATCTGTTTCTATGTCTTGTTCATTCTCTAACAAATTTTCCTGATTGTTTAAAATCCTTTACAAATGTAGTTTCTTTCTTCTCCATTTCACAATACTGTGGAAGATTTTAGTATTTTTGTCGCCATTCTCAAACTAGTCATATCCTGCCCTTTGTTATCAAAATATCTCTTCAAAGAGTAGACATCTTCAATATTCAACTTGACCTTTTTGCAACACTTCTCTATTTTCAATTATGGGAACCTCATCAAACAACTTTTCTTTAATCTCCACAATCTATTCTATAATGATAAGTTGCATAAAAATGTTATCATAAGTATCTCTACTCCATTTTGTCAATGTTGATTTAACATTCTTGATATTCTCCTTGAAATCTAGAAAGGATTCTGAGAAGCACTTGGAGTTCAATTCTATCTAAAAATATCCATGAAGGAATTATTCTCTATCCAAAATTTGAGAAAACCTAGAAGGTTTCCTATGAATGGACACCCTAGCTTCATCTGTCAGCAACATAGGTGCATATTTAGATCCCGCTCTTGGTAAATATTAAACTTTAGTATGATTGAACCAATCTTGCATCTGTTGATTGATTAGAATCCTGTGTAATTTTAAAAAATACAATCATTACCTACCCTACCATTGACTTCCCTTAAATTATTTTTTTGTTAAATCACAAGATGATATGCAATTCTCAAAATCTTCACAATCAACATCTTTAACTAGTAAACCACAAATATTTTCTTCTAAATTAAGAACCACATTAAAATTACCCCTAATCAACTATGGATTATCCATTTCTTCTTTCAAATGATATAAATCCTCCCAAAGGATCATTCTTTCATCAAAAGTCCATTTAGCATAAACCTACGTAACATATAAGTTGTTTGTATGACAATGATGCTTTAATTGCTTGGTTAGCTATTCGTCTGTCTCCTTAATAACTATTATATCTACATCATTATTTATAAAACACCAAATCTTTCCATTATAATATGCTATATCACTTGACATCTTCAATCTCCTCGTATATTTATTGATGTGTCTGGAATTCTGAAATTGTTTCACTAAGCCAATAAATGAAATATTATGGAACTTGTGAAGCATTGCACCCGTTGAAAAGTTTTTTGGGATTTCACAGATCTTATATTCGATATAAAAGACTTCACTGATATCTTATGGGGGTTGATATGAGTCTTTTTGGCTGAAATTTGATTGGCTGACCGTGCTCTCCACTTCCTTGTTTTTTCCCTTTTCGTGCAGATTTCAGCATTATTAGTGTATGCCTTCTTCTATCAAAATATTCTCCCGCAAGTTATCTTACATCTCTGATTTAGTGATATCCTTGGCAATCTGTTCTAGATATTCAACTTCTCCACCATTGTTTTCTCCAAAGATATGAGATACAATCTCATTCAAGATTATGTTAGGAGATTCCATCCTAACCAATTATGATTCATCTATTGAATAACTATAGGTATCTCCATCAATACAAACCTATCATCCTAAGATTCTACCTGTGAATTCACATGAAGATCTCCTTTATTAATTGGGAAATTATGAGCAATGCTGGTATCTTCTTCCTAGTAGTCTAAATTTTCTTTAGCTACTTGATTCTAGCAACTACCATCATGTTGACCATGTATATCAGCACTTAGAAACTTTTTAGGAGCACTATTTACTCCTTCATTTGCATTCTATAGCTTTTTCTTTTCCTCTCTGACATTTATGTTAACCTTTTTTCACCTTTGAGCTGCTCTAACTTGCCATTTTGTTGCATATCATGTGCATTGCTCATTACTACAACTTTATTTTCTTTGCCAACACTTCTCTGCACTGGAGATTAATTTTTCTACGGCAATATAGAAGTAAAAGCCTTAGAGACCAAATATTTCTTTGATTCTTTTTCACCCTTATCCCTATCTCCTTGGTTAATAAGTTGTTGATTAGTCATTATAGTTGCAGAGTTGTCTTTATTTCTACATTCTGCTTGTATATTATCTTCTCTACTTATTATAACAATGGTTTTGCCTTTAGTGCTACATTCCACTGGCATCTTATCTTTACTTACTAAAGCTTGGAATTGATTAATGGAAGAGATTGATTGTCACGATTGGAACTACTTCTCCTATCCCTAACTACTTCCACTTGTTTGGATCCCTAACCCGTCTCTCACTTGAGAGAACTTTGGCCCTTCTAGTTTGTAATTTTGAGATCTATTTTTCTTGAGTATTCTGCATGATCTGATTTTTGTAACTAGTTTTATTAACATGTTATGAACTGTACTTTTTCTTAATCCTTGATTTTTGCAGAACTCTGCAAGTAGCCTTATCATGTCCTTCAATTTGACATTCACAACAATACTTAAGGACATACCTTCAATTTGACATTCACAACAATACTTAAGGACATAGTCTAATCTAATATTCACCATAGTTGTTCTCACTTCTTTCAGTCTTATCATTTGCAATGTTCGTCTGGACCACCTTAGGAAACGTCTCTTTAGATTCACCAGAACCTTGACACATGCACAACTAGGCTGGACATTATTAATAGTTGCTTGATCTAAATGGGTTGGTGTACCTACCACAATCTCAAATGAAAAAACATTCTTTAACAAAGAAGATGGGAAGTAGGTTTGGAAATAAAATCCATGCCATAGCCATTGAGATTTCTTCATTCACTTACACCTCGAGTTGTAGATCAAAGTTCTCATCAGATATACATATCCCTCCTTTCATGTGATATAAAAGACTCCCTTTGAAATTAGGTTAACAAAATCTTCCTATTGGGATAATCGAATAAGAATATGCTTGCTATGAAACAAGCCAATTCGACAGCCTACATTTATCCCACACCGTAGTGGAATTATTTTCCTTAATTCCTCTAGATCTGACTAATAAAAAATAAATTTAACAATAACAATATTGGATATCTTTAATTTGATTCATTATATTCACCTCTTCATCCCTCCATTTTCTTTGATGAACCCCTTATACAACAGGGATCTCTTTTCTAAGTTAAACATATGATGACTGGGCACTAGACCGACTGATGGTATTTTCAAAGCATAAACCACTAGTAAAACTAATTGTATCTAAATTTTAGTGTGAGGAGAGAGGTGGAAATTCTGAAAGAGTAAAAAGGTGGGTCACTACCGGAGGTGGCTGGTTGTCGTTCAGTCAAACCATGCCTTAGGGTTTTCTCCAATGTTGTTAAGAATAATTTTTTGAAGTATTTTGACATTCGAGTTCCATATATTTTAGCTACTGTTTGTGATACTAAGGAAAAAAAAATCTCTCTCACGTCTCTCCCCAATCTCACTTGCATCTCTCTCTATTTTTCTTCCTCTCCCTTTTGGTATTTTATATTTTCACCCCTTTCTCTCTCTCTTTCTTTGCATTTTGTATTTCATTTGTCTCTCTTCCTTTTCCTTTTGTATTTTGTGTTTTTAATTTTAATCTCTCTCTCTCCCTCTTTGTATATTATTATTATTTTACCTCTCTTTCTATTTTTTTCTCTTCCTCTTTTTAATTTATATTTGTACCTCCCCCTCCCTCTCCCCTCCCTCTTTGTATTTGTATAAAGTTTCAGTTTGTATAATGATACATTTATATCAAACAATTCATTATATTTATATATGATGGACTCAAACAAATACAAATAATCCATAGACTTTTTTTATGTGCAAATATAAAAAACGTAGTTGTATATACACACTACAGAACCATTAAAATCTAATGATATATTTTTATTTGTATATGATAGACTCAAACAAATAGAAATAATTCATATACTTTTTTATATATAAATACAAATGATAATTTTGTATATACCCATTACATAACCATTAGAATTCAAATGATGTATACGATTAATTCAAGCAAATACAAATGAAGCATTTGTATTTTTATCAGCAAATACAGTTTGTATCATTGAATACAAGTTTTATCAATGAATACAATTGCATTAATTGTATTCATTCCTTGCATAATTATTTTATATAAAGTATATCAACAAATACAATTTATATCACCATATACAATTATATTAACAAATATAATTGTATCAAGTTGCATCAATGACTACAACTCTAATGGTTTTTATTAGCAATGTGAAGGCGGTTTTGCAACTTGTGTTGATAGAAATTGTATATGATTATGAATGGTTAATTTTTTATTCTTTCATTCAAGAATAAATTAAATATGATAAACTTTACATTTAATATGAAGGAGAAATGTCTAATTTTACTATAACTTATTTGGGCCAAAAAAAGAAAAGAAAGAGAGAGAGATGCAATCAGAGAGATATAGAGAAAAGAAAGGAAAGAGAGTGAGAGGGGAGAAAGCAGGAGAGAAGAGAGAGATAGGAGATAGGCGAGCGAGATTTGAAGAAAGAGGAGAAAGATTCTATAAAAAGTGAAGTGTAGTTAGGTATTACTCCTAATATTTTTTTATAGTGTAGCTATGTATAGTAAAAATACATTGCTATGTAGACTAAATACATAGCTTGTTGGCAGGAGCACAATTTCTATTACTACTACATTTGCTGCTAATGCTATTACTACCACTACTACTATAAAAAAATGTCAGTATACATAATTTAGCTAAGGATGTTCAACAAAGATATGGAAGATTATATCAACAATTCAGATTATCAATACAGAATCCAGCTAAGAAAGCTTTTCCCGTTAGCCAAATGATCAAATTCATGACGAAGGGAATGAGAGGATATTTTATAGAGTTGGTACTAGATTATAATACCCAATTACTACTTTCCTCGTGCTATGAAATCTTAGGTTTTAATTCGACCAAATATTTGTGCATCGGCTATCAATGCAACTAACTCGTTCATTTCTTAGCTATTTATGATGGTTATGGTGGTTGTCATATAAGGTCACTACTTCTTTTTGACTAAATTGATATCTTTGATAACTTTTTAAAGTTATATTAATCATGTAAATAGCTGATTTACATGGCACGCATCATGACCATCATAAATAGCAAAGAAATGAATAGATCAGTTGTGATTGATAGCCAATGTGCAAAGATTTTGCCGAATTAAAAACCTATCTTCTATTGCACAATTTTTCCTTTAATAGCTATTGCTTCAACAAACACAATGACAATAGTAATGGGATATGATTTGAAGAATCTTCCGCCCTTATCTATATTAAATCGTCCTCCTTATCTCCTTCATTATGAATTCGAACTCTTAGCCTACAAAAAAGCCTTCTCAATTGGATTATGCATGCTGATACAACCTGTATTTTTAGTGTAATTAACATTACCTTTGCTGACCATCCTTTGCTATATTATGTATCTGGTTTTTACTGACATTACAGTGAAATATTAGCATTTTCTTATATATAAAATAGTGTGAAGATAAACCCAAATAGCAGTGGCAGTAATTGTGCATCTGTCAACAAGAAGTAACACTAAGTACTTCCCTTTTTTCATGATGTAACTTTATTGGGTATGAAGTTTATGAAATATGAGAAGACTTTAGAATAATATCAAAACTATTTTAAAAATAAATGAATTTTCAAACTAAAATAGTATACCTTTGTAGATTTTTTGCAAAATAAGTGAGATCCAACATAAAATACAGACTCAATCTCAACAACCTCGACACTAGTAAACTCTTAGCTTAATGTAGCTTAATTTTGAATCTTTAACTTTTGAGATGCCACCACTATTGCGTGAGAGAGACTCACACCTATAATTATTTATATACAAATAGAAATAATGGATATACTTGTTTATATATAAATACAATTGATAAGTTCATATATACTCATTGCAGAACCATCGAAAGACAAATGATGTATATTATTGATTCAAGAAAATACAAATAAAGCTTTTATATTTGTATCAACAAATACAATTTGTATCATCAGATATAGCTTGTATCAATGAATACAATTGCATTAATTGTATTCGTTTCTTGTGTAATCACTCTATATCAAATGTATCAACAAATACAATTTATATCAACATATCATATCATAACTATTCTAAAAGTGAAAAGCCACAAAGTTGAAAGTTGGATTACGATTATGTCCCTATAAAATCATAATATTAGGGACAAAAAGGTAAATACGCATTAATTAAAATAAGTCTATCACATTCCTTTCTTTTAAAAAATTAATTTTTCATTATATTCTGCTCAATATCTATTTAAAAGCCACAATAGGCCTATTTGATAAATAAAAGTACAGTCTTGCCTGTTGGTTTCCCACCTAATGTCATTCTAACTGTTTGCTTTCGTTGGTGTTCCATAATATTTGATAGAAAATACAGCATATCAATTACTTCCTCAATTCACACATTAACAAATAAATTGTACTTTACTTTCCATTTCTACCCTTTTAATATTATCAAACTATTTTTAAAATTTCAGCTACATTAAAATACTATCAATTAAGCCTCTTGGAACTCATAACCTAGAAAGTAAAAACAAAGAAAAAAATTGGAAGAAATTTTCAACATGTCTTTTGAAGAATGAACAATTCACTTATTTTGAAAATTAAAAAATATCTCAAAAATTAACTTATTTTGGACTAGAGGGAGTGTTACTTTTAGTAAGATACTAGTAAAGTTGACCGCACCTCGCGCCGTATGAAAAAAGATGGATTCATAAAATTATTTTCTTATGATATTTAAAAAATTACTTTCGATCTTTCACATAAATTACCTTCATCGAAAAAAGGAAGTGATTCCTCCTTAGTGTGGTTGGATGGTTGTTACCTGTTGTACTTTATTGTATTATGTTTTTAATTTAAGTATAATGTTTGTTTTACTGTCACTTAAATTTGATTGTATTGTTAAAATTCATTGTTAGGTAACGAAGAAAAGTCTCATTTTATATAACAATTTATTTGATTTGATTGCATTGTTAACTGATATTTCTTTCTTATTCTATCTTTAATTGATATTTAATAGTCTTATTTTAGCATTTATCCTAACTTTTTATAGTAGTTTTAACGACGAAAAAATGATACAATATCTATTAAATATTGCATTCATTAAACAATGCCATACAACAAAACACAATACATTATAAATCATTACATAAATGATATTACATAAATGATAAATCATTAACTCATATTTCTTTCTTATTCTATCATTAATTGATATTTAATAATCTTATTTTGGCATTTATCCTAATCTTTTTATAGTAGTTTTAACGACGAAAAATGATACAATATCTATTAAATATTGCATTCATTAAACAATGCCATACAACATAACACAATACATTATAAATCATTACATAACAACCATCCAAGTAGTGATTTACAAATTAGCACTATCTGCCGCATAAAAAAATATCAATTAAGTAATATAGAATTATTCCCACAAGAAAATGTATAATACAAGAAACTCAGACTCACCTTTGGCTAAAGAGAAACACTGATCAGGAGTTGGAGGAGTACTAACATCCTGAAAATATTTAGAAGGCATGATGATTGAGGCATGTACCAAATGTACATTAAGATGATCCGAAGGATACATATAACATATGCAACTATTGCAACAAACATCATCTGGACGTAATTGCAAAATCATTTTATTTTCATTAGCGTTAATCATCAACCATATAAACCTTCATAAGAACTAATTCCTTGAAGAAATTGAATCTTGAAGCCATGTTTCTTTCCAACTCCTCTCAATTGAACACTCTCTGTCTCTCTGTCTCTCTGTCTCTCTGTCTCTCTCTCTCTCTCTCTCTCTCTCTCTCTCTCTATATATATATATATATATATATATATATATATATATATATATATATATATATATATATATATATATATATAATTCATTTGATGTAAAAGGTCAATCCAATATGTTTAGAACTTTTAATTTTTTTCTTTAATGTATCATTAAAATATACAAATGAGTGGAGTTAAATGAGAAGTAACCTAAAGATACTAAATCTGAAAAATAATAAATAATTTCTCTTTTTTACCCTAAGAAATGAATTAAACAACCTAAAAAATTAAGATAAAAGATAAATAGCCATACTAAAATATTAGAGCGCCCCATCACCATTGTTGTATTCAAAAAGAACTCTGCATTGTCAGTACTCTTATTATATTTCTGCCATAGCTCTTATGACAATAGCTTGAGGACTCTAAGCACGTGGAAACTTAAAACACATATCTTGTTTGGTTTATCAAGAATTTTTTATATTTCCATTCACTCACAGTAGGAAAAGCAATAGAAAGAGAAGAATAATTGTTTGCGGCATAAAGTAATTTTTTATTTCATTTATAACTACAGAAGAAAAGTGATATTAAACAGCCACAGTGAGAAGTAATAAAATAACTCCAGGGCAGCTTACACCCCAAGATGTTTTTCTTGTTCATCTCATTCCAACAACCACCTCTAGAACTTGGTATTTATGGTCTTTGTAAGAAAGACTTACTTAAATAAGAGTACTAAACCACATTACTCAAAAACCAGGAAGATATGCAAGTACTTTATGTTCAATCACGAGCACAAATAGCTCTGTGAGAAAATAAATTACATGCCACATTCACCAAGGGAACAAATAGTTGCTTCAGCTCATTTAATCTCAATTGCTTCAAATTTTTCTTTCACGAATAAAACAACACATTCTGCCCTAAGATATGTAGTACAAATCTACATTTCCCTTCATAGGGATGAAAGCCACTACCATAAATTTTTCCTATCTCATACCATGCATATACGCTGAAGAAATTAATCTTTACTAATCTTCAAAAATTCAGATACATGGTTATATGCCCCTCGTTTGCTAAAATGTCATAGGATATACAAATGTTATATGTTAACAATTATGAGTGTACGTGGAGGAAGACGTGAAATTGAGAAAATTTACCATAGGAAGATCACTTGGTGAGGAGCCAAACTTCATAGACTATACCAGTAGCCATTCAAAGAGGGTCAGCAAAGCACAAATACAGAACTCCACCTATTTTATTTTTCCAACACAAAAACATACACGTACTCAATAACGCTTACAAGGAAAGAAAGTATAAAATTTTCAGAAATTTGTATATGCGTTAAAGATCATGAAAGCATGTAATGAGGCATCAGTGAAGAACCTTGATCATGGAGAAGCTAACAAATTGTCTAGAAAAAATGAAACACATCATTTCCAAGATGATGCAGTACACATTGAAACTGAGATCGAGTATCCAGAAAGTTCAGTTCCTTCTGAGAAAGGCTTAACTCGTAATTTGATGATATTACTCACTCCTACTAAGGATGACACTCTAAGTTTTGGTGCAAATATGATTAATAAATAGACAAGCTTAGGGTATGATGGTACTGGCGCAGACAAGCAACAATTGTCAAATTGTGGAGCTAATTCTACTGCGTTAAGTACATAGAGTAGTTCAGAAGTTACTAACTCTAAAAAGTAGATTGCAGGAAAGAAAATAGGAGTAAAATTCACAAACATAACTATTGTCGAGGATCCAATGGATACACCAAGACGTCTCAGCATGCCAAGCCAATATTATGGATCAGATACTAAAATAATCAAGACAAAGGCAAAGGCAAAGACAAAGTTCTGAAGAGAAAACAGAATAACAGATCAGCCATATTAAATATCACTCTGGAATTGATGTCTCATAAGAAATGTCCACGCTGACCTAGGCGAAGTAATTCTAAAGCAATGCTACAACTAATAATATGTATATGGAAAAACAGCTAAAGGGAATTTATTAGTATCTTCATATGACGTTGTTTGACAAAGCATAAAACCATTGTCCATCAACAAATAACATATGCTTGTTTATACATTTAGTTCTATCACTGTATATTCTGACAATTTTGCTATGGATAAGTACCTGAGAAGTTCGCTTTATATGCAACTGGTTTCTCTAGGTATGCACCATTGAACGTTGAACTGTTGAAATTCGATTCCCTCATATCAGCAGATGTGAAATTGACTCTTCTGTATTAGCAAGTCCAATGGAACATCAATACTAGTCTGCATTGGGAAAACTTGTTTTTCTACTGTTCTTGTTGAATGACTTTACAATTACATTTTATTGTTTTTTCCAACTTATAGGCTATTCTTCTCATTTTGAGACAGTATAATATTTGATACAATTTCAATAATTAAAATTATTGTATATAACTTCTACCAAGTCAATGTTGGAATTCAAAATCATTAGTATTCAAATTTCAAACTCTCTCATTATGTTCTTTGTCAGAGTAATTCACCCTTTACTTTCTTATCATAAACCACTACTACTTATATAATACATAAGTCAAAGGGAGAAGGGTAAAAAACACACCTAGCATATCTCAATTTTTTGACTTCGACTTACATCCCACAATCATCACGAGTATAGTTTCTTACTTGAACTACCACCAACTATTTATCAAAATCACACATCAAATATCAATTGTTCACTTTTCCTACTTAAAGAAACACCATCATCAGATAAGAGAATTGAACAATTGATAGTTGAGACGTGTTTTGACAAATAGTTGGTGATAATTTAGGTAGAAAACTTGCACACCGCTGATAGTTCAACTCAAGAAAATGGAGACATTTTAGATGTGTTTTAGACCATTAATTATAACAGCAACAACATACCCAGTATATTCGCACAAAGTGGGGTCTGGGGAGGGTAAAGTGTACTTAGTGCATAACACTATCTCAAATGAAATAGAGAGGTTGTTTTTGATAAATCCCGGCTTAGGAAAAAAGGTACATCCTAGAGCAAAAGAAAGGTTACTTGAAGTTCTCATTTGTATGAACTATTTTTGTGTACATCACAACAACAAATAAAACACTATTTTAGACCCAAAAAAATCCATAAAATAGTAATGATATAAGAAATATTGAGTAAAACTAACAAACTTAAGGTGTGCAGAACCCAATTGAGCAGTAGAACTAATACCAAATTCACCTCTTGTATCTGCCTCAAACTTATTCAAGTTAGCAATAGTAGTCAAATTTGAGCTAAATGTGATCACTGCAGCTGCTAATGCAGTGGAAAAGCCTAGGAAATCTGTACCTAAGACTCCATATTCCTTTTCATAACCCTAGCAAAACCACTCTTGAAAAATTATAATCTTTGTGGGATGTCGTCGATGTTTTCCGAATCGCCAATTAAAGAAAACAGAGGAAGAGGTGAAATTGAGAAAATTTACCATAGGTAGACTACTTGGTGAGGACCCAAACCACATAGTCTATACTAGGTAGATATCTAAAGAGGGTAAGCAAAACATAGATCTAGAACTCCACTTTTTTTATTTTTCCAACATAACGACATACACGTACACATACTCAATAATGCTTACAAGAAAAGAAAGTACAAAACATCTAAAGAGCTTCAATAGAAGAAAAATACAATCTATCTATTCACTAATGCATCTGTTTTATTTGCTTCTTCTGTGTTCTGTGCCAATATGAGCATCTCTTTTCTTTTATTCGTCATTTTCAGCTCTATATTGCTATATCTCCATATATTTTGAGTTTGGCATCTTATGAAATGGTTGCACAAAACACTCAAACATATATTTCCATGTACATAAGTCAATACAGGAGAATCTTTTTTTTCTTTTTATGTTTCTGCAATTACGAGGGGACTATGGTGCCAATGTAGCTAAATCCAGTGATTGTTAATGTATTAACTTTGAGGAAGATGTAAAGGAAGTACTGGATTTTCCCATAGAGGACATCATAGCATCCACAGAAGAAAAGGAAAATAGAAAATACTAATTCTCGTGGAAGAATCCTACAACAATTAGACCAACCGGTAATGCATGGTTAACAAACTAAGCAACAATCTAATGGTTCAATGATATCAAGAAATTGAAAATAATCCTTCATTCAAGAGCTTTACTTACCTATCTCCAAACAGAGATCCTCGGGGTCTCTTGGTGTCTTTCGGGGTATGATAAAGGAAAAATGCCTTGAAGCTATTGACATAAATAAAAAGGGAAGGATAATACCGGGGGAAGCAAGAAACATCGAGTATTGAAAGACACCAGTAAATAGAAGGGAAGGAAACCTTCATTTAAGTATACATTTTTTCAAAAGAGCAGCACCAAGCAAGTGCTGATGGTCAGATTTGTTCTCCCTTTAAGAATGCAAGAAGTGAAGTCCATCGTTGGGTAAAAAATATTTACATTGTTTTTTGCCATGAGGACATTTGATCGCGTGAGGGCACCATTCATATTCTTCTTGAACAGACTTGGCAGAAGAAAATCCGTGATATCCACATTAGTAAATCCTCTTGGAATCCCAAAACATCCAATTAGTAAAAGCAAAGCCTTCACATCCATATCATAAGATTTTCATAAACCTCCTTCAAAAATCAATCTCTTTCTCTATAAAAACGCTGCCTTCTCAGCCGATTTTTTTACCTCTTTCTCAATCTTGATTCCCTCATCAACTCCCATCACCAAGAAACACTCCAAAACCAATATCGAAGCCTTAGTTCCATTCTTCATTAGCACTCTTTGCTTCTTGCATTTTTAAGAGGCTCGTCCTTTCAATTTTGTTGTTAGTGCACCTTTAATTGCATTAATCACTAATTTATTGTATTTAATTATTTATTTACTGTATTAAAATGAGAAAAAAAAGTCAAAAATCTAACAAAATAGATAAATGGGTCTCCTGATCATTGAGGCATGCCACATCAGCAACCTCCAATGATCCCTTTATATATATATATATATATATATATATATATATATATATATATATATATATATATATATGTATAGATTATATGTAATCTATATAGTGCATTTATAGTTTCAGAACTAATTTGTCATATTACCATTAGTACATTAATTTTAGAATTCAGTTGGTATATCTATAATCATATGCTCATATATGCTGCAATTTTGTATTTAATGTAAGTCTCGTGTCACTTCTTCGTAACAGTTGTGAAGAAATTTAACATATATTTTAATGGTCTTTCTGTAGCGTGATTTTTGAGTCTCTATAGAATCATTAGACATATTTCTTGCTTATAAATATCATTGTGTGTTTCTGTGGACTATGCCATGATGTATTGTGTTTTAGTTGTGGTACGTAGCTACTTCTCCTCACTCCATGTATATTATTTGATAGTCCCCTTCCAAATTAATTGAGATTTATTTAGACTTCTGTTATGATTAGGATAGAATAAGCAAATCAGAAATGAAAGAAAACAAGAACGACAACAGATTTATGTGGAAATTCTTGCGGGAAAAAAAACGGGCAGTGGCAGAGGAGGTTTCACAATAATGGAGAGAGAGTACAATCTGGAGAATGTTGAATTTTCTAAATAACAAAAATAACCCACTAAATCACACTAATATAGTACATCCGTTAGTGTTTTACTAAATCTCTCGATCCCTACACTACCACCATAGACCCAATTAAAAATCATGAACATGAGTCGCACCGTGAAACTTTCAGGGCCGGACCAACAAAATTTGGGTCACAACTCTAACAATCTCCACCTTACCATAAATTCAAATTCAGAACTCAAATCAATTTCAAGACAAACTCTCCACCTCTTCTATAAAATCCCCTAAGGGCACATCTTAATAGCTAATACCAACCAAGTCCAAGCAATACACAAAATTGGCACTTGGTAATGTGTTGGTCATCATATCAGAAGGGTTATCATAGGTACTAATATTTTTTACCATAATATCACCATGAGCAATAATCTTACGCACAAAATGATACCAAATATCGATGTGCTTTGTCTTCTCATGAAATATCTAATCTTTCATAAGGAAGATAGAACTCTGACTGTCGCAAAAGACCGTAGTAATCTGTAAGTCTTTTCTAAGTTGACAAAGCAACCATAATCTATAAGGTAGCTTTTTAACTGATAGCACAACCGCCAATGGTGAAAACATAGCCTGTAAGGGATCTCCTTTTATCATGGTCTCCTGCAAAATCAAAATCAACATACCCGATTACTCCATCTCTATTATGCTCAAACTACAAACAAACATCAGCAGATCTATGCAAGTATCTGAAAATCTACTATACTTCTTTCCAATGTTCTTTGCTAGGATTTGTCATGTATCTGCTAATTGTACTGATGGCTTATAATAAATCTGGTCGGGATCACACCATCACATACATAAGAGACCCGACGAAACTATAGTATGGAACTCGACACATATAGTCACGCTCATCATCTGTCTTTGGAGATAAAGTGGCCGAGAGTTTGAAGTGAGCTACCAACGGAGTACTGGCAAACTTGGCATTTGCATATTGAACCTGTTAAGCACTTTCGCAATATACCTTTTTTGACTCACGTATAACTTACAGTTCTCTTTATCCCTCATAATTTCTATGCCAAGAATCTTCTTTGCTGCTCCTAAATCCTTCATCTCAAACTCTTTGCTGAGCTGGTCTTTGACTTTTATTATCACTCTCATATCCTTTGTTGCACTCAATATATCATCAATATACAAGAGAAGATACATGAACTAACCATCACTTACCTCCTTGAAGTAGACACAACTATTTTTACTAATCCTTCAAAACATATAACAGGTCATATAGGAGACAAAACTTATATACCACTGTCTGGGTGACTGTTTTAAGCCATAAAGAGACTTTTTCAGCAAGCATACATAGTACTCTTTTCCTGAAACTACAAAGCCCTCCGGTTGCTGCATATAGATATCCTCCTTAAGTTCTCTATGTAAGAATATAGTTTTGACAGCCAACTGCTCAAGATCAAGATTATGCATGGAAATAATACCAAGCAAGGCTCGAATCAAGCTATTCTTAACAACTGGAGTAAACACATCTGTGAAGTCAATACCTAGAACCTGACTGTAGCCTTTAGAAACTAGTATTTCTTTGTATCTAGCATTTTCAACTCCTGATGTTCCTTCTTTCTTTTTAAATATCCACTTGCAATGGACAACTTTATTATCTTTAGGCAATCTCACCAAATCCCAGATACAATTCTTATGAAGTAATTACACCTTCTCCTACATAGCAATCATCCATCGGTCAGAATCGTCACAACTAACTGTCTCTGAGTAAGAAGAAGGTTCTTCACCAGAATCAATACCTGTAATACCCCATACTTTTCCTAGCTAATTTCATCTAAAAATGTCTAGTATTATCTTTTAAATTGAATGATGGTTATTCCATGAATAATTTTCAAGATTTCCTCTCTTTGTCATATGGGAAACTCAACAAGCTTTCCATCGACATAAGATTTGCCCAAATTCAATAACCGGGTTAGAAATTACAACTATTTCAAGTTTCCATCATAAAACAATACCATATTAGTCAGTGGCGTGCCACACCACAAGAGGAAATGGCATTTGGCAAATTTCAGTAGGGGTCCGCAATTATGGCGCATTGTGCTAGGGCTGAAATTCAAAATTGTCCTTTTCTAGTGACTTAGCGCGATTTCCCCCGCGTCACGCCAAAGTTCCAGGTCGCAAAAGAAGGAGCAATGTGATGGCTCCGCATCAACCCAAAGGTTCAATTCGGAAAAATTTTACTAATATTAAATGACGCATCTAGGGTTAAAAGGGTCAATTTCCCACCCCTATTTAAGCCATTTAACATGTGATTCAACCACTTTTCACCTAAAATACACTCTCTTCTCTCACAAATATCTCAAGAACAACCTAGGGATTTTCGTAAAAGATTTAGAATCAAGAATTTCCTCCATCAATCTTCACGAAATAATGAACTAAGGTATGCGTAGTGTTCATTTATGAACTCCTTTCATCCATGAAGCCCAAGAATCTCTTTTATAAGTTTAATTTTATGGATTATGAATTTCATCTTGGATTTGTTTAGTTTATGTTGAGAATGATCAACTAAATTCAAATCCATGTATATTCATGTGAACCTATGAATAAACCCTAGATGATGAGATTAGAGATAAGTCATGATGATTAATTGTTGTATAATGTTGTCTACATGTACTATTTCTATGATGTGTTTGATTAAATGCCTAGATGAAGGAACAATGCCCAACTAGTATGATATCATGAAATCCCCATGTATGTACAAGTTATGCCTATCACATATTTTTGATGGAATGCTTCTATAAATGTATTATGGATTATGATATTTGTTATATGTTCAAGTAAGTTATGCTTGGTCAGTTTTCCTTCCATCGAGTTCTGGGGGTACTTATAACCAAAATATTAGCTGTGTGCCTAGAGCCATGTCATGTTTCCATGATAATCTTAGTCAAACTATGAATCCTTATACTTCAGACAGTCTTATGACTCAGGAAATCTCCATGATCTCATGAACTCAGTCAGTTGTCAGATATCAGTTATATTCTGTCAATCAACCGAATTCAGTAGCTTAGTCCATGTTCAATTTAGTAAATTATGCTCAGTGTCTATTCAGATGGGAGTATAAATTAGCACCGATTGAACCCAAGGATGGGATCTCAACTGTTATATGAGGGTGTGATTCTTAGAAGCAATTCTTGTGTTCCAGAACTATTTAGTGAATATAGGTTGAGACATAATAGCCTACTATATAAGGGTAGATGAGGTGGCTTAGCCTACTATATGAGAGTTTCAACCGTTCTCACTAGAGTTACCTGTTATATTAGGGTCACTCACATATTGTCTTTACAAATGGCGCGGTATTGACACCCTTCTAATCAGGGCATAGATTGGACCCCAATTCTGATATAATGCATTATTTGAGGTATGTCAGTTAGATTACTACCTCCAACAGTCTCAGAATTAGTTTTAGTAAAAGAACTCAGATAGTTCTTCTGAATTTAGGACTGCCAAATATAGTCAACTCATGTACAGAATGGAACTCACATAGTTCCATCAGATTCAGGACTATCAAATATAGTTACTCATGTTATTAGTTATATTTGGATTCAGTAATCATGTTATCACAGTATTAGTGTCAGTTATTATGTCTCATCCATGTATTCTCATGCTCAAGATAGTAAGCCAATTATTATTATTGTTCATGCATATGAACCCCATGCATTCAGCCTATCTCACATGTATACCAGTACATTCAAAGAACTGATGCATTTGCGCTGTGGTGTCTTATACCATAGGTTCAGAGACATGAGCTCCAGAGCAACAGTAGATTCCAGACAGAGTTAGAAGTGAGTCCTCATCTTTTAAAGACATGTTATTTCCCCATTATCTATGTAATTAATCTATTAGTTGGAGTTGGTTGGGGACATGTCCCATCAACTCCTTACTCAGATAGTTCATTCAGTTAGAGGCTTTCTAGAATATTATGTTTCAGACTTAAGTATTTTTAAGTCTTGTTTTGGGTATTCTATTACCGCACACAAATGTTATATCATTCAGATTATGTTCAGTATTAACCTTATGGCTTATCATTTCATGTTTCTACATTATAAAGTATTTTATGCTGTATACAGGTACAAATATCAGTCATAGGTTAGCTTGTGGTCCTTTGAGGTTATGAGCACCATGTAGCATTCCGGGTACCAGAATTGGGGAGTTACAAACTTGGTATCAGAGCCAGGTTTAATAGAGTCCTAGGAAGTCTAAAAGCCACATATAGTAGAGTCTTGTACATGGGTTTGTTGCACGCCACATTTATGTACACGAGGTTATAAGATATTTAAGTAACAGTTTCCCCTCTTTCAGTATTCATGTCATGCCAGTGAGCATAATCTCAAGTCAATCTCCCAGTCTAATCTGTTTCTCTCTTTCTTCTACAGAATGTGCCTCCTAAAAGAAGAAACAAAAATTAGTCAACCCTAAATTTGAAAGATCCTTTGGGTGATCATGTTTCTCATGCGCAGTTTAAGGCTGCATTCACTACTCTTGCTAACTCAGTTGTTTCTCAGAATGAATTACCAGCTATCATTTTGTCCAACCTAGTGGTCAATTCAGCCGCAACTAGGATTCAAAACTTCACCCCAATGAATCCTCCATACTTTCTCGGGTTAAAGACATATGAGGACCCTCAGGAATTTCTAGATTAGGTCCAGAAGGTGACAGACATTATGGGGGTGACTACTGTTGAGAATGCTGAGCTAGATGCATATTAGTTGTAAGATGTTGTTCACAATTGGTTCAAGAAGTGGAAGTCAGAGAGCGCAGATGATGCAGGGCCAGTTGAGTGGGAGGATTTTACGTTTTCTTTACTCAATAGATTCCCCCCCCCTAAAGCTTAGAGAAGCTAAGGTGCTAGAATTCATCAACCTCAAGTAGGGCAATATGACAGTGAAAGAGTATTATCTTAAGTTTATTCAATTAGCCAGATATGCCCTTCATGTTGTTGCAGATAGCAGTAGCGTGGTTAATGAGTGTAGATATGCCATGCTGAATAGTGACATGACTTTAGCTAGGCTTATGACTCATGCTCAAAAAATTGATAAGTAAATGATTAAGATGAGGGAGAAACAAAATACGAGGGTGAAGACAGGTTGTTTCAACTTTGCTCAGCTTAAGTTAGAAGGAGGAAATCGTTCTCAGTTTTATCCTAAGTCATCAGTTCTAGCTCATTCTTTAGCCAGTGCTCCAATCCTAAGTTCAGAGAGGGTAACAAAGACAGAGTACCAGGTTCTAAGTTCTATGGCAGTGTTAGCAGTGCCCGCAACTATCCTCTTTGCCAGACTTATGGCAAGCACCATCAGGGTATTTGCAGAGTTGACAGTGGTATTTATTTCAAATGTGGCAAGCTAGGCCACAGAGTCAGAGACTGTCCTCAGCCAGGTCCTCAGGTTCAATAGAATCGCTCCTCCTCTCAGTTTGGTCACTCAAATCAGTAGAGTGCCACCTCCAGTGCTACTAGTGGGCAATGACCAAATCATATTTATGCTCTTCAGTCCCGGAAAGTTTAGGAAAATTCTCCTGATGTAGTTATTGTTACGTTACAGACCTTTTATGTGCATATTTACACTTTGCTAGATCCAGGAGTTATATGTCTTTTGTTACTCCTTAAATAGCAGTCGAATTCAGAGTCAGTCCTGGAATTCTAGCAAAGCCCTTTTTAGTATCTACCCTAGTGGGTAAAACCATCATATCCCAGCAGGTATATATAAACTGCCCGATTATGATATTTTAGAAAGTGACCTCAGCAAACTTAGTCGAATTAGAGATGACTGATTTTGAGGTCATTCTCCGCATGGATTGGATTCATTCCTACTATGCCACAGTTGACTGTAGAAATAAAATAGTCCAATTTTAGTTTCCAAATGAACCCATCTTTGAGTGGAAGGGTAGTGTATCCGCTTTCATGGGTCAACTTGTTTTCTACCTACGGGCAAGGAAAATAATATCTAAAGGATGTGTGTATCATCTTGTTCATGTTAAGGAAACTAGTTCTGAGACTCCTATTCTTGAATCAGTCCCAGTAGTGAATCAATATTCAGATGACTTTCTCGAAGATCTTCTAGGAATTCCTCCCAAAGGGGAAATAGACTTCGGTATTAATCTTCTTTTGGATACTCAGTCTATCTCTATTTTGTCATATAGAATGACACCAGCAGAAATCAAAGAACTAAAAAAACAATTGAAGGATCTCTTAGATAAGGGATTCATCGGGCCCAGTATTTCCTCATAGGGAATACGAGTTTTATTCATGCACAAGAAAGACAGTTCTCTCAGAATGTGTATTAACTACCATCAACTCAATAAGTCCATAGTCAAGAACAAGTATCCTCTTCCCCAAAGCAATAACGTGTTTGACCAACTTTAGGGTGCCAGTTATTTCTCTAAGATAGACCTTAGATCCGGCTATCATCAGCTCATAGTTAGGGAATGTGACATTCCAAAAATAGCTTTTCATACCTGGTATGGTCATTTTGAATTGTTAGTTATGTTATTTGGTCTTACCAATGTCCCAACTACTTTTATGGACTTGATAAACTATGTGTTCAAGCAATACTTGGACATGTTCATCACAGTTTTCATAGATGATATCCTGGTCTATTCCTATAATGAGCGCGATCATGCAGACCACCTCAGAACAGTACTTCAGACTCTCAGAGATACCAAATTTAGTAAGTGAGAATTTTGGCTAAGGTCAGTAGCATTCCTTGGTCATATCATTTTCGGTGATGGCATTAAAGTAGATCCTCAAAAGACTGAAGCAGTAAGAAACTGGCCTCGCCCTATCTCTCCATTAGATATCAGGAGTTTCTTGGTTTGGCTGGCTATTATAGGCGATTTGTTGAGGGATTTTCTTCTATTGCATACCCTATATCTATATTGACTTAGAAAATAGTCAATTTTCAGTGGTAAGATCCTTACGAGAAGAGTTTTCAGGAGTTGTGGACTCGACTCACCTCAACTCCAGTCTTAGCTCTTCCAGATTGTCCAGATAGTTTCATAGTATATTGTGATGCATCCAGAGTAGGTTTGGGTTATTTCTTTTTGCAGAATGGTAAGGTCATAGTCTATGCCTCCAGACAACTTAAACCCCATAAGAGGAATTATCCTACTCATGATCTGGAGTTAGCAACTATAGTCTTTACCTTGAAGATTTGGAGGCATTATCTATATGGTGTTCATGTAGATGTGTTCATTGATCATAAAAGTCTTTAGTATGTATATTCTCAGAAAGATGTCAATATTCATCAGAGAAGGTTGTTAGAGCTCTTGAAAGATTCTGACATGAGTGTCCTTTATCATTCGGGTAAGGCCAACGTAGTGGCTGTTGCTCTCAGTAGACTGTCTATGGGTAGTGTTGCTCATGTGGATGAAACTAAGAAGAAGTTAACTCAGGAAGTCCATTATCTTGTCAGACTATAAGTTTGGTTAGTCGATACATAAAAGGGTGATATATGGGTTCAGAGTAGTTCAGAATCATCTCTAGTTTCTGAGGTGAAGGAAAAGCAAGATAGAGATCCCAACCTTGTCAAGTTGAAAGAGTCAGTCCAGGATTAGAAATTAGAGGTTTTCTTCCAAGGGGGAGATGGTGTTTTTCATTGTTAGGGTCATCTCTGTGTTCCAGACGTAGATGACATAAGGCAATGAATTCTTGCAGAAGCACATGGTGTGCATTACTCTATTCATCTAGGGGCCACAAAGATGTATCATAACTTTCGAGAAATTATTGGTGGAGTGGGATGAAGAGAGACATTGCAGAGTTTATAGTTAAGTGCTCTATATTTAGCAAGTTAAGATACAACATCAGAAGCCTAGTGAGTCCATGCAGGAGTATAGGTCCTGACTTAGTATTCGACGCCCTAGAAAAAGTCCTGTTGATCAGAGAAAGACTTTGGGCTGCTCAGAGCCAACAGAAGTCTTATGCAGATATTCGTAGAAAAGATCTTGAGTTCGATATTGGTGACTATGCCTATCTAAAGATATCTCCCATGAAGGTAGTGAAGAGGTTCATCAAGACAGGGAAACTCAGTTCCCGATATGTCGGTCCCTTCAAGATTCTCAATCGATTCGTCAAGGTAGCTTATGAGCTCAAATTGCCTTCATATCTAACCTCAGTTCATCTAATCTTTCATGTCTCTTTGCTCAAGAAGTGCGTAGGTGACCCATCAATTGCAGTCCCTATTCAGAGAATTGATGTTTAGAACACTCTCTTTTATGAAGAGATTCCAGTCAAAATCTTAGACTATCAGACTCGTAGATTGAGGAACAAAAAAGTCCCTCTAGTTAAGGTTCTTTGGAGAAATTAGTCCGTCGAGGGAGATACTTGGGAAACAGAGGCAGAAATGCGTACCAAGTATCCTCACCTCTTCTTCACCAACTCAGATCAAGCTCAAGGTAACAGTTCTCCTTAAGCTTACTCAGTTTCATGTCCAGTATTCATCATGAGCTTGGTATGTATTTTATGCACATGTTTCCATTATAAACTTGGTATCAAGTACCATTGTATATTCATTCATGCAATCATGTATCAGTTCAGTTATGTAATTATACATCAGTCATGCATTCTCATTGTGAGAAACTTAGTTCTTAAGAACACTCAGACATGCATTCATGAATCAGTTACACATGCATTAGATATGCATGTTCAGTATTGTATGTTAAGCTTGTCAGTCATGTCAGTCATGATATCATGTTCCAGTTATTCATGTTCAGTATGTATGTCAGTTGTCTTTTCTCTCCTCTCAATCAGTCTCCTTCGAGGACGAATGTTCTCAAGGAGGAGATATTGTAATACCCCATATTTTTCCTAGCTAATTTCATCTCAAGAATGTCTAGTATTATCTTATGAATTGAATAATATTTATTCCATGAGGAATTTTCAAGTTTTTCTCTCTTTTTCATATGAGAAATTTAATAAGCTTTCCATCGGTATAAGATTTGCCCAAATCCGATAACCGGGTCAAAAGTTACGACTATTTCAAGTTCCCATCGTAAAACAATGCCATATTAGTCAGTGGCGCACTGCGCCACAAGAGGAAATGGCATTTGGAAAATTTTAGTAGGGCTTCATAATTATGGAGCATCGTTCCACGACCCAAATTAAAAATTGGCCCTTTTTAGTGTCCTAGCGCTATTTTCCCCGCGTCGCGCCAAAGTTCCAGGTTGCAAAAGAAGGGGCAACGTGATGGCTCCGCATCGCGCCATTCCTCAGTTTTCCAATTGTCAAATTCCAGTGACATGGTGCGATAGCGCCGCGTCACTCCAGAGGTTCAGTTCGGGAAAATTTTACTGATATTAAATGACACGTTCATGGCTAAAAGGGTTAACTTTCTACCCCTATTTAAGACCTTTAACACTTGATTCGGCCACTTTTCACCTAAAATACACTCTCTTCTCTCAAAAACCACTCAAGAACAACCTAGGTCTTTTCATAGAATATTCAAAATCAAGAATTTCCTTCGTCAATCTTCACGAAATCATGAACTAAGGTATTCGTAGTGCTCATTCATGGACTACTTTCATCCTTAAAGCCCAAGAATCTCTTTTCTAAGTTTAAGTTTATGGATTTCTTTATGAATTTCATGTTTGGTTTGTTTTGTTTATGTTGAGAATGATCAACTGAATTCAAATCCATGTTGGGTGATCAATTTTATGTGGAATTGATTTGTATAAATATATATTTATGTGAAACTATGAATAAACCCTAGATGATGAGATTAGAGATGAGTCATGATGACTAATTGTTGTATAATGTTGTCTACATGCATTATGCCTACCATGTGTTTGATTAAATGCTAGATAAAAGAACAATACCCAACTAGTATGATATCATGAAATCCCCATTAATGTACAAGTTATGCCTATCATATGTTTTTGATGGAATGCTTCTATAAATGTATTGTGGATTATGATGTTAGTTATATGTTCAAGTAAGTTATGTTTTGTCAGGTTTCCTTCCATCGAGTACTGGGGGTAATTTTACCCAAAATATTAGCTGTGTGCCTAGAGCCATATCATGTTTCCACGATACTCTCAGTCAAGCTATGAATCCTTAGACTTCAGACAGTTTTATGACTCAGGAAATCTCCATGATCTCATGAACTCAGTCAGTTGTTAGATATCAGTAATATTCCTTCAGTCATGGAATTCAGTAGCTCAATCTATGTTCAGTGCAATAAATTATGTTTAGTGTCTATTCAGATGGGAGTAGAAATTAGCACCGAGTGGACCCAAGGATGGGAACTCACCTGTTATATGTGGGTGTGATTCTTAGAAGCAATCCTTGCATTCTAGAACTATGTAGCCAGTATAGGTTGAGACATCATAGCCTGATATTTGATTGTAGATAAGGTCTCTTAGCCTAATATATGAGGGTTCCCACTATTCTCACTAGAGTAACCTCTATATTAGGGTCACTCACATATTGTCCTTACCAGTGGCGTGGTATTGACACCCTTCCAATCAGGGCATAGATTGGTCCCTAATTAGGCTATAATGCATTATTTGGGGCATGTCAGTTAGATGACTACCTCCCACAGTCTTAGTATCAATCTCAGTAAAAGAACTTAGATAGTTCTTTAGAATTCAGGACTGTCAAATACAGTTGACTCAGATACAGAACAAAAATTATATAGTTCCATCAGATTCAGTACTATCAAATACAATCACTGATGTTATCAGTTTTATTCAGATTCATTAATTATGTTATCACAGTATTAGTGTCAGTTGTTATGTCTCATGCATGTATTCTCAAACTCATGATAGTTAGTCAGTTATTATTATTGTTCAAGAATATGAACCCCATGCACTCAGCCTACCTCACATGCATACCAGTATATTCAAAGTACTAATGCATTTGTGCTATGGTTTATTATACCATAGTGTTAGAGACACGAGCTCCAGAGCAACAGTAGATTCCAGATATCCACAGACAGAGTTAGAAGTGAGTCCTCATCTTTTACGGACATGATTATTTCCCCATTATCTATGTAATTAATCTATTAGTTGGAGTTAGTTGGGGACATATCCCATCAACTCCTTACTTAGATAGTTCAATCAGTTAGAGACTTTCTAGACTATCATGTTTCAAACTTTAGTCTTTTTTAGTCTTGTTTTAGGTATTCTATTACCCCACATAGATATTATATCATTCATATTATGTTCATTATTAAACCTTATGGCCTATCAGTTCATGTTTCCACATTATAAAGTATTTTATGCAATATATAGGTACAGATATCAACCATGGGTTAGCTTGTGGTCCTTTGGGGGCATGAGCACCATGTAGCATTCTTGGTACCATATTTGGGGCATTATAATACCTTCTACTACATTCAATGCATAAGCAACCACATCAACTTCAACATACTTTTGAGAAGCTCTAATATCTCTTCTAGGCCTGTCTTTAGCAATAGAATATTGTGGTATCACTAGTGGTGAAGAAGAAATTGAACCACTATGTATCTTTGAGCTAGACTGAGAAGTAGGCACTGGTGTAGACTCTGCTCCAATATGCAACTCAACGTGGGTGCTTAAGTTTTGCTGATTCATGTCACTAAATTCATCTGGGGGAAAAGCACTAAATTCGGAGGGAGCCTAAAGCATGGTAGTTTCATTATACACAACATCTCTGTTAATTATAACTTTTATATTTTCTGGACACCAAAGCTTATAAACTTTTAAACCAGGCTTATAACCCATAAATAAGTATTTGATAGATCTAGGTTCCAACTTTCAATTATTAACATGAGAATAAGCAGGATATCAAAATATCCTCAAGTCAAAATAACAAGCAGGAGTACTAGACCATACCTATTGTGGATTCTTTTTATAAATCTCGACTGAGGGAGAGTAGTTAATAAGAAGATAGGTTTTGGAAGCATCGTCTTCCCAAAAAGACTTGGGTAAACCAGCATTAGAGAGCATTCAACAAACCTTCTCCATTATAGTCCTATTTATTTTTTAGGACACACCATTCTGTTGTGGAGTATGATGAACTATCAAGTTCCTTATAATTCCTTCTGACTTGCACAGAGCAATAAATTAATTAAAATAGAACTCTAAGCTATTATCAGTCCGAAGGCCTTCTATCTGCTTCCCTATTTGCTTTTCAATCATAATCTTTCACTCTTTGAAAGTAGGCAACAAATCATTCTTTTGCTTCAGGAAGAACACCCAGACTTTTGTGGAATAGTCATCAATAATAATCAATAGGTAATTCACACCTCCTCTAGAAGGTACTCTAGAATGACCCGGAGATCAGAATGAATATAATCAAGTGTGTCTTTAGTTGAGTGGATGCCTTTAGTGAATTTAATACTCTTCTGCTTCTAAAAAATATGGTGCTCACAGAGCCTTAATTTAGTAATACTCTGGCCATCAAGAAGTCCTTTCCTGCTTAGTTTGGCCATCTTATTTTCACTCATATACCGATCACAACCTGAGCTGAGGCCCAGGCCGCAATGGGCATCCTTAATCTTGAAGGCCCAGGCACCCCTTCTCTAACTGATAATCATATACACAACTCATAAACTATAAGGAAATACTAAAAACATAGCCAAAATGGATACATGACCATTCTCTTACTCAACTGAATAAAATTAAATATAAGCTCATAATTATTCAAAAATATATGACACCAGTCTGCAAAATCTCTAGAAAATATGAAAACAACTTCTGTCTGAAAATTGGGACAAGGTCCCTAGTTGGATCATAAACTAAAATGAAATATCAATGTCAAATCAATAAGGCCTTTCGGAATAAGGGATGCTCACCAACTGCAAACTTTGGAAAACCTAGTCTACTACTTAGCAGGACCCCGGGACTGTGTCTTAGATCCTGAAATATAGGGGATCAATACAGATGTACTGGTGCGCAGAGTAATCCAAAATAATGTATTTATATATAACATAAGTGAGAGAAATTCATAAAACATTTTACATATAATATATGAAAACTCATTTGCACATTTTAAGGACTTTGAAAAATTTCTTTGAAGCCAAGACTCACTCTTTGTTTTACTTCTGAGCTAGGTGGTACACCCTACAACTCTAGAATCCCATGGGCTATATGGAATCTACCCTTGGATTAGCGGCCAAGCCCCCAACCTAAGTTTGCCTCAAGGGATGGAGTCTTTATCTCTAATATGCCAAGGGCACTAGGCCAGCATACTGTAACGACCCGGGAGTACCCCCTAGTCATCATATGGTGCTCATCACCCCGTGGGACCATAAGCTAACCCTTTTTTGATATCTGTACCTGATAATTGCATAATATAGGTAATAAATATGGAAAACTGGTGGAAACTTTCCATAATGTTCAAAACATCTAAAATAATAACTACTGAAAACTAAATACTAATACATCAGTCTGAAAAGCCTCTAACTATCTAAACTATGGGACATATCCCCAACTAAATCCATCTTCTAAAAATAAACTGAGTCTAATGCCATATTAAAATAAGGATCATCCTCGGATGAAGAGGAATAACTACTACGTATACTACTGCTTATTGAGTTTGGACTGCTAAGGGAGCTCTGGATCTCGTGTTTCTAAACCTATGGTATAAGACACTATAGCGCAAGAGAAAGTATGTGTCAGTACTTTGAATATACTGGTATGCTAGATGAGGTAATACTAAATTCATGGGCTTATTCATGAACATAGCTTAACTAAATAACATGAGAATACTCAATGAGGACATATGCATGAATGTACAAACAAAAACTAGCATCGCAGTAACACTGAATACAAACTCTGAATACTGGTTTCTTATTACTATCTTATTGATGTCTGAGTATACTAGCACTGATGTATGAGTTTACTAATACTGAGAGACTTAATAACTGAGTCTATTGAGATTGATGACTAATCTTGCTGATACTGATACCGATTTATTCTATCTAAGATCAACCCTATATAATAGGTGACCTCTGATGTCTACTACTAATGAATATGATTGTCTAAATCTGAGATCAAGCCTATATAATGGGTGATCTCTGAGTTTACTGATAAAGAATATGATTATTTGAATTCTAAGATCAATCCTATATAACGGGTGATCTCTGAGTCTACTGATAATGAATATGATTGTCTAAATATGAGATCAAGACTATATAACGGGTGATATCTGAGTCTACTGGTAATAAATATGATTGTCTAAATTTGAGATTAAGCCTATATAATGGGTGATCTATGATGTCTACTGATAATGAATATGATTGTCTGAATCTGAGATCAAGTATATATAACGAGTGATCTCTAAGTTTACTAATAATAAATGTGATTTTCTGAATCTGAGATCAAGCCTATATAAAGGGTGATCTCTGAGAGGGAGTCAAGCCTAGTATAACGGGTGACTCCTCAGCTGAATTTTATTACTGAGACTAAATCTAAAATTGAGACTGTAGGAGGTAGTTATCTAACCAACATGCCTTCTCTAGCTTCCTTGGAGTCCAACCTGTAACCCCTGTTGAGAGGGTGTCAGTACCGTGCCATGAGTAAAGACACTTTTCTCTGAACCCAGGATGCCAGGACTAATATAACGGGTGGCACATGGTTGGAGCCAAGCATAATATAACGGGTGACTCCGGGGATATAGTCAAGCCTAATATAATGGGTGACTCCTCATCCTGCATTGGCTATGAAGTTATAGAGTGCAGGGATTGTAATTAACCACTCTGCCTAAAATAACAGGGAAGTTGTCATCCCTGCCTTCGCTCAATGCTGAATCCTACTCCTAACTGAATGGACACTGAGCTAATTCTTAGACTAGTCTAGACTGAGCTAAATCTGTTACTGATTATCTTACTTGACTGATCTGACTGAGTTTACTTGATTCTATTATGTAATATAATACTTCTGATTCTACTTTTGTCTGAATACAACTGAGTTCTGTAACTTACTGAGCTTTACTGAAATCTAAAATTAGTACTAATCTTGATAGACTGAATACTGAGATTTACTGAGTTTCCTTAAGTACTATCACTAGATGAAATATACTGATCATAGCATGACTGAGATTATCTTGAGACTGACTTGGCTCTAGATAAGAAACTAAGTTTTCGAGTATTAAATACCCCTAGGACTCAATAACATAAATAAATAAGATGTGACAACTCTTTCGTAATAATCATAACAATAGACTATCATTCACAATATAACCAATGAAGCAATATTTCGAGCACTTGGGAATCTTAAACATGTAACTGTAAAGGGAAGCATGCTATTATTTCATAACTCATCAAATAAGGAATACACACACATGGGAGTTCTTACAACATATCTAAATTCATTCATAAAGGTCCTTCAACAAACACTTGGCATGCACATCTTCTTTACATTAGCATTCTATCAAACATATGGGAGGCACACTTTGGTCGTACAACATTCAATACACCCAATTAACATAATTACATAATTTAACATGCTTCTTGAAGGGGCTTTATCATAAATATCGCATAATCAACACATACTAGGGTCAAATCTTGAATTCTTATAATCAAAACATGAATCAAAACTTATCAACAACATGAACTTCAATTTCTATTCACATAAATCATGAAAAATCATAAAACATAAACTTTATAATTTTGAAAAGGATTCTTGAACTTCTTGGGTTGAAGGAACCCAAGAATCAACATCCAACATACCTTGCTATGAAATTCTTGAAAGATTCACGGTGAAACCTTGATGATTTGGGTCTTGGATTAGAAACCTTAAGTTTTGTTCTTAAAGAAAATTGAGAGAAAACAATGATATTTGGGTGAAATAATAAGAAATCTCGTGTTATGGAGTATATATAGAAGTAGCAAAATAACCATTTTGCCCTTTGAATAAAAATTCAGAACTGGAGAAATCTCGATTTTACATGCTGGCAAGACGCGCCATAATTGTGCTAGCTTACTGGAAACTGGATAATTGGGAACCTTCTTGATGGCACGATGTGGTGGAAATTGCTTTGCCACCTTAGTTGAGAACAGAAAATTCACCGCGATATGGTGGAATTACATAGGCTCACTGGAATTTTACAATGGCTATTTTGGCTGGCTCTGCGATGCGCTAAAGTGGCAAGTAGCACATTGCCTCACTAAAGTGGTTCTAACTCTTCGCCTGAGTGTTGGATTTGGGCGAATTTGATATCGACAGAAAGCTTATTCAATTCTCCACATGATAGAAAGTCGATATACGGGAAATTCTACATGGTTTAAAATACTTCACATTTGGGAAGTAATCCCTTACTTTTCTTAAGGATAAAACTTGACTGAAAGAAAATTCCAGGCTATTATACGTAAGGCCCCTCTTGGGGACATAATAAACCCATATTGGCAAAACATGATTTCGGGATATGACTTAGCTGAACTCAAGACTTCTTTGGGTAATCACCTAATTCTCTTTAAGCCCATTTTTAACCCTTTAAGAAATACATTCTTTGAAGTCAAAATCCAGTTCTAGTCTCTTCATTCAAAACATAAAGTTTGGACCACCATATCAATTAAACAGTTCAAGAGAATTCATAGTTCAAAACATATGTGTAATTATGCAAAGACTCCCTCTTTTCAATATTTAAACAAACATGTGGTGGTCAAGTATTTTGTAACAAACCACACAGTCTCTTTGAATCACCACTTTTCATTTATATTAGCAAGAATCACCCTCTCTTCAGTTCATATCCAAAATCAAGGCTTAAAAAATAGTAAAGACATTTGAATCATGCTTCTCAATATGCAATTGAATAATGCACAACATATGAAAACAAAGGTTTTTTTAACAAGAGAGGGATTACAATTCTTCATAATCTTAATTCAAGTTTCAAGCATCAAACCACATGCATACATACGTATATATATATATATATATATATACAAAAAAAATTAGTTTAAGGAGAAAGACCTCATGACCAAAACATTTATATCAAGAAGGTTTCATAATGCATGATTGTAAATGTAAATTCAAACCCCTTTGTAAGTTCATGATTTCTCAACCTTTAAACATAATTAATAAGATTTTACCATGCCCATGTAGTTTAAGAAACCCAACATAACTTATGTTGTTTAGTTTGAGGATTGGAACTCAAATCTTGACCGTTTTCTTGAAAACTTAAACTTAGAGGAAAACCCTAGTTTGATCTTGTGTTTGAGAGTAAAGAGCATTTGAGATGTTGTAAAACTGATAAAAAGTTGATTAATAATGCTTAAGTTGCAATTTAAATCATGGAAAAGGTTTTTGGAGTGAGGAAAATACCAAAATACCCTTAAAGAAACCAAAGAAGTCGCATAATTTCATCAGTTGACAATCAAGTTGATGGCCCATCACTCAGGTGACGATCGTCACCTAGGTCAAAACTTTTGAGATGGATTTTACCACTTACTGCCTAGGCTGACGACTAGGGCTGATGGGCCATCACTTAGTTGATGGCTCATCAATGTGATCATCACCTAGTGGACAAGTCGTCAGCTTCGTCGTCACTATTTGGCTGTCAGATACTCTGAAGTAAAATGAGCATAACTTTCTACTACGATATTGTAATATAGTGAAACCAATTGCATTGGAAAGAAGATTCGAAGAAATTTTATTTGGTATAGAGTACTCCCTATAACTAATTATATAAAAGAATTTATGGTCAATGAAAGTTGACTTAAGTTTAGACATTCATCAAAACTTAATTGATAAAAGAGTTTCCAACTCATCTTTGAGTTTGGGGATTTTTGTAGCCTCAATTCATATTAAAAGGTATTCACACACTATAGGATTGATCATCACACATATAATAATAAATAATCATTGGGTTCGGGTCTATACACATAGAAAGGATGGTTCAAACTTTAGCCTAAAAGTGCGGGGTGTTACAATTCCCCAGGTGTATATGCCAAATTTTAGCAACATCACTTTCTGACAGAGAGGAGGTAGAAATAGCTGCATCACCTATAACCATAGAGCCTTGCAAGGCATACAAATTTGCATACTTTCTCTGTCCCTTCATCACAACAAGATCACCTTCAGTAACCTTCACGACTCCACCTTTACTAGTGTACCTATATATGTTCAAATCAAGGATACTCAAGGAAATAAGATTTCTCTTCAGGTCTAGGACATACCGCACATCACCAAGTGTTCTCACAACCTCATCAAACATGTTTATTCTAATTTTTCCAATACCATCTATCTTATAAGGCGTGTTATTTCCTATCAGCACATCACCTTTAAAGACTGTTTAATATACTGTAAACCAATCCCTATTGCGACATATATGAAATATTCAAGCTGAATCAAGAATCCAATCCTCACAGGATTTGGAGTTACCATCAGAAACTACCAAGAGTTATCTGTTACTACCGCCATCTTCAACAAAATTGGCTTCACTGAACTTCTCTGGTTGGTTTCCCTTTGGTTTTGGAGCTTCTCTTTTCTCTTTATTCAATAACTTCCAACACTTGGATTTGATATGGCCTTTCTTCTTGCAATAATTACAGGTTTATTACTGTTTTTGGATTTTAACCTATTCCTATCATCACCCTCAAAATTTCTCTTACGAGTCTTTCCTCAAATAATGAGACCATTTCCTTGAGTCTATGACCCATTCATAAGATGCTTCATCTTCTTCTTAGAGAACAACACATCATAGACTTCATCAATCGTCAGGATATCACGACTATATAAAATTGTATCCCTAAAGGTCATGTATGATATAGGCAGCGAACATAAAAAATCAACCCTAGATCTTCCTCATTTTACTTAACTTCCAGAGTCTCTAAATTAGAGATGATTTCCATAAATACAAATAGGTGATCCTCCAAAGATGCACCCTCAGACATGCGATGAGAATAAAGTCCAACTTACTTGTTAGGCTCTTCATCATGCAAAACAATTCCAATTTTCGCAACAGTGGCCTCTTTCAAAGCATCCTGTAGAATTTGATTGGATATGTGAAGGTGGATCTGAGATAGAGCCTTCTGATCCTTACGCCGTTTGTCCTCGTCCATCCACGAAGAGGAAATCTTATCAAGACCTAATAGAGCATCATTCAAATATATCTGTACAAGCACAACTCGCATCTTAACCCATATAACAAAAATCTGGTGTTGCGATCCAATAATGGAATATCATACTTCATGGTTTCCATTCCCGAGAAAAAATTGAACAGGCACTGATACCAATTTGTTATCATTCGGACAGAATAAGCAAACCACAAGTAATAAAAATAAGAACAATACACAGATTTATGTAGAAAACCTTATGGGAAAAAATCATGGGCAGAGGCAGAGGAGGTTTCACTATAATGGAGAGAGAGTACAATGTGGAGAAGGCTGAATTTTTTGAATAATGAAAATAACCCACTTAATTGCACTTTGTTAGTACATGTGTACAAATAGGTCCTATCCCAATCCCTATGGTACCACCACAGATCCATTGAAAATAATAAATATGGGTCATACCGCTAAACTTTTAGGGCCGAACCAAAAAAATTTGGGTCACAACTCTAACAATTTCTTTTGTGTTTGACGGAATATTTTTTTGTTAGAAATATTTATATTAATGGGATGTGTACTACATAAATGATGATGTTCATTATGTTTGCTTCTCTGACTTCTTATTCATTATCTCAAATGTTTTAACATCATATTCATGACAATTCTTTGTGTCCTTAACAATATCCTATAAATTGTGGCCTTAGACACAACATTCTACACGGTTGAAGAGATCTTGGGCACTTTGAAGAGAATAAGAAAACTCTCATCTCTAGTATCTCTACATTTCTTGTATACTTTCATCTTTCAAATTATTAGTTTTAGCTTCATTTTATTATAACATTTTGCTATTCTTTTGGAGATGTTCTTGTGTTTACCATAAAATAATGTTATCTGCTTTTTGAGCTAATTCCTGTTCGACCATAAATATAAATCATATAGATCTTAAATACCTTTCTTATTTTTTATTTTCTATTTCTTACTCTATATTAAAAATTAAAAATAAACGTGCAACACACGTTCACCTGAACTAGTACAATAATATTAATGAATATCTAATTTTACTTAAACTTACTTGGGCCAAAAAAAAAAAGAAAAAGAGAGAAAGAGAGAAAGAGAGAGAGAGATGCAGTGAGAGAGATATGGATATAAGAATATATAGAGAGTGAGAGAGGGGGAGAGAGGTGAGGGAGAGAAGAGAGGGGTTGGGAGAGAGGAGATAGGTGAGTGAAATTTGCAGAGAGAGGAGAAAGATGCTATAAAAAGTGTAGTTATGTATATTAATTTTTCCTAGTGTAGCTATGTATAGTAACAATACATAGCTATGTAAAGTAAATACATAGCTTGTTGACATATGCATGATTACTATTACTACTATTGTTGTTGCTGCTGTTACTGCCACTACTACTACAAAGAAAATTCAAAATTCACTGTAACAATAGTTAAACCAGTTACACAATTTAGCTATGGATGTTCAACAATGATAATGGCAAATTACATCAAAAATTCAGATTGTGTTGCCAATGTGGCATTCATCTAAGAAGGCATTTTCTGTTAGCCAAGGGATCATATTCATGATGAAGGAGATGGGAGTCCCATTCGGCAGAGTTGGTCCACAATTATTCTACTAATACCCAATTACTACTTTTCTCGTTCAATGAAAGATTAGGTTTTAATTAGACCAAATAGTAGTGCATCGGCTATCAATTGCGGCTAGCTCATTCATTTCTTAGCAATTTATGATGGTTATGATGGTTGCCACATAATAACACAACTTCTTTTTGACTATATTGATACCTTCTACAATTTCTCTAATATTTGATTAATCTTGTGAATAACTGATATACATGACAACCATTATGACTATCATAAATAGCAAAGAAATGAATAGATCAGTTGTGAGTGATAGCAAGTGTGTAAAGATTTTTCCAATTCAAAACCTTCTCTTCTATTGCACGATTTTTCCTTTTATAGCCATTTCATCAACCAGCACAATGACAATAGTAATGGGTATAATTTGAAGAATCTTCCACCCTCATTTATGTTAAATGGTCCTCTTAGCCTAAAAAAATCTTTCTCAATTGAATTATGCATGCTGATGCAACCTGTATTTTTAGTTTAATTAACATTATTTTTGCTGACCATCCTTTGCTATATTTGGTAACTAATTTTACTAACCTTGCAGTGAAATATTAGCATTTTCTTTTATAACAAAAGACGCGGGATGGTAAACCCAAATAGTAGTAGTAGTAATTGTGTATCTGCAAACAAGAAGTACCATTCGAGGAGTATGTATATACATGTGTCATGTGTGTATGTTTTTTTTTTTTTTTTTGCATTTGTATTTCTACATAATACCTGCAATACCATATAAGACCAATGACAAATGAATATAAGCAAATGGGAACAAAGATAGGTTTTTAGAAAACCTGAGTAACACTATGTACTCCCTTTCTTTCATGATGTAACTTGATTAGGTATGAATATTATGAAACATGAGAAGACTTTAGAATAATATCAAAACTATTTTTAAAATAAATGAATTTCAAAATAAAATAGTACACCTTTGTAGAATTTTTGCTAAATAAGTGAGATCCAACATAAAATACAAAATCAATCTTAACTATATGGAAGTTCTTAGCTTGATGTAGCTTAGTTTTAAATATTAACTTTTGGGTTCCTACAACTGTTGCATAAGAGAGACTCATAGCTATAACTATTTACATACAAATACAAATGATGTAGTTGTATATAAACACAATAGGACCATCAAAATCTAATTGGTACATATGTATGCGTATATAGTAGACACATGTAAATAGAAATAATGAATATACTTGTTTATAGATAAATACAAATAATAAGTTTGTATATACACAACGCAGAACATCGATATACAAATGATGTTGAATAATTCATTACAAAAATATAGAATTATACGAAGAAGAACACAAGATAAAGAGTTAATAGTATGAACACGGAAACAAAAAGTTCAAAGACTAGAAACATGCACTAAATACTTTGCTAAAAATGATATTTTCTCTTTATCCTCTATGAGATAGCTATGGAATTTGACACAAATAGTTTTAATAGATTTGATTATCCTTCGGATTTCTGCATCAAGCAAACAGCGAAGATCATCCTATTGGAAAACAAAAATTATAATACTTGATCTTTTGTTGGGAAGAAAATGTTATTTGTAGAGAGTTGAGAAGAAAGAAAATTTATTCTGCAAAATAACACTTGAAGAGTTTATATAGTTTAACTTTTAACAAACAAACCCTTTCATAAGAGGCGCACTCTTTCAATAAACACACACTTTCATTAAAAGACAACTCTTCATTCAAAAAGACATATCTTATTAAAAAGATATATCTTCACTAAAATACTTATAATTATTAATTTAGTTTTAAACAAAAGTCCAATAATCCCCCACTTATTTAAATATAAATTAAGACACAATGACTATAATGTATCTTTTGATTTGAACATCACCTTAGTGCAATGTCACAAGATGAAATTAAAATTTCACGTAGCATAATAGCTTTGAATGTGTTACTTCTTGTAATAACATCGGTGGCACTATGCGTATAAAATTTTTATTCCTGCCTTCCACTCAGCATGACTTGCACTTTTATGGTCATGTGATATTCAAAATTCATAAACATTTATGAGAGAAACTCCAACTCTCAATCAAAGCGGCACCCCTTCTATGTTCATATAGGTGAAGTTCCTCTAGTGTTTATGTCATATTTGAGACACTTGTTCTACAAACTGAACCTTATTAAGAGTATTAGAACTCAACCCTCCAAACTATGACAACTAGTACTAGTATATCTCTTTAGTACCGAAACATCTACGTATCAATAATTTATTGTTATCCTTTGAACCCATAATTATTCATTTTATAGTACAAGGTAGGATTGCCATTATTGATGGATCTAATTAAGAAGTTTTAATATAATCATACTTGAAGATATATTCAACAATTTTCTTTTAATAGGTTATTAACTAGATTAGTAAAATTCATTTGACTCTGCCAATATGCTAAAAGTCATTCCATCTTGAATTAACTTTCTCACATAATCATGTGAAGAACTTAGGCATTTGACTTCTCATTATAAAATATCCATATGCTCGAGCTAGAGTGGCTTGATATCACAAATAGAGTTAATATTTTGAAAAATCTATCGATTCTCATAATAATCCCTCAATCACTCAACTCCTTTAATTTTCTTTTTTCTACTAATGCAATGTTTTCTCAATATCAAGAAATTGTCCCTCCTCACAAGGTAAGTTTCCATTATGTTGTAAATTTATTTTTCTCACATTTTTGATACCAACTTGAATTGATATATACTTACAAAATAGTATGGAACTTAGAGTTTTCCAAATCTTTAGTCCTCTAAAGAAAATCAAAACTCAACTACTGACCCTTCCAATAGCACTTGTTTACACAAGTGAATTAGGCATGATTCTTTCATCATCTTGGGCTAACTCAATCTAGGATCAAATAGGGTAATGACCACTTATGTTTAAGTTACCAAATTATTTAGCACTCCTTTCTACATATAAAGAGATTAACTCAATACATTACCCCCACTATTTTGTGTAATCTTGATACCCAACATAGTACGTATTTGTTCAAGATCCTTAAAAATGTGAAAATTTGTAAAACCTTCTCATTTCTATTATGACTTTTATATCATTTATTTCGATCAACATATCGACAAGCTATCACACAATATGATAATATTCATTAAGAATTTTAAAGTGAAGGTAGACTAACTATCTCAAATAGTTTATGTTTTTAAAATATATAATAAATTATACTAAGTCTAATATTGACTTCTTTTCTCATGCCAAACACCCCCACACTTCAAATACATCTAGTACCTTTTTTATATCAGATATATAGAGAAAAGTCAATTCACTAACTCATATTCTCTAAATCTCAGATTCACTTATAAAAACATTCAAATATAGACACACAGTTATAAAAAATATAATATTTAATGTCATTCTACAACTTAACAATAAATTTTACATATGATTTTTATGCAAGAATAATGATCCGCAATGATCACATAGTAAAATATTATTCCTAAAGTCATCAAGCATTTGAAGATCATCACAAATATATAACCCTACTATTTATGAGAATAAATTTCACAAAATCATAAAAAAATTTGAAAACTCAAGTTGTTGAATAAGTTGAGGAGAATTAACCACCAACACAAGAATCGCAGCCACTATGTCATGAACCGAGCTGGGGCCCTAGCCGGGACTAGCATCCCAAACCATGACGGCTCAAGCACCCTTCTCTATCTGGCAATCATACACACTTTCATATAATATGAAGAAAAATGCAGAAACATAAATAATACGGGATCATGGTCAATATCATAATTCTATTTAACAATCTAGAATGTAAACCATAAACTCTAACAACGTCTAACATCAGTCTACAAAATTTCTACTAACTGAAAATGACATCTATTTGAAATATTGGACAAGGCCCCCAGTCGGACGACGAATCAAAATGAAATAACAGTATAGAGTTTCATAACCAGGCCTTCTGAAGTATGAGAGGCTCACCAGCGGCAAACTTCTGACAAGTCAATCTACTGCTTACGAGATCCCAGGACTGTGTATCAGAATCTTAAAAAATAGGGGGTCAATACAAAAGTACTGGTACATAAAGCAATACAAAATAAAAAATTTTATTCATTTATATGGTATCGTTATACCATTAACTTGCAAGTCGCATCTCTGGGCCATTCATAGCATATTAGAATTCTTTTCTTTCAAAACATGAAGTTTTGGACCACCATATCAATCAATAAATTCAAAAGGACTTGCTTTAAACTCACGTGAACACATGCATGAAACTCTCTCTTTTTAACCTTTCAACAACATGCGGTGGTCATGAAATTTGTGGCAAATCATTAAACTCTTTTAGCAATTCTCTTAACATTTAACATCAAATAAACCGCCCCCTCTTAAGTTCAAAATCATAATCAAGTCATAAATCACAATTCAAGTCATTCATATCATGCTTTCTCAAAATTCAATCGAGTATTTCATAACACACATAGAAACAAGAAGTTTAACAACATATATAAGATTACAAATAAAATTTGGGGGAAAGGCCTCAAGACCAAAACAATAGTATCATTAAAGCATTCATAATGCAACATGTAAAACATAATTCCAAAACCCTTTTAAAATTTCATGATTTCTATAACTTCAAATCTTATTCAATGTGTTTTCAACAAGCCCATGTAGTTTAAGAAAACCCCAAGTACCTTAGATTATCAGATTTGAAATATGGAACCTGGATCTTGATCCATTTCTTGGAATTGATGATCTTTGGGATGAGTTCTTGATCTTTGGGGATGAGTTAGAGTTTTGATTTTTGAGAGAAAGAGTGAATAATAGGAATTTTTGGCTTCTTGGGGCTAAAATTCTATGTTATAGATGGATTTTGGGTGAGGGGAAGTGACCAAAATGCCCCTAGACCCATTATAAATTGAAATAATGCGTAAAACAACTTTAAATTCATGTCAGGTTTCATGTTGGGGCACAGTTGACGCGACGCATCAAGATCGCATTGGCTTACTGCCTCACACGGAAAACTCCATAACCTTTTGCTCGGTTATCTAATTTTGGCGAAATTGGTATCGTTGGAAAGATAATTAAATTATATATAATTTGGTGAGTCTTGGGCTGCAAAATTCTCTGTGTATCAAAAGTTATGCATGTTTAAAGTATACCCTTGTAGAATCAACTATCCAATTTTGGATGAATGAAAGGTTCTTAGCTCAACTTTTCTTTAGACTTTTTCTATGAGCATTTTTTACCTCATAATCACTTCATATACTAGTCAAAAGATCATGACACATGAATATAAATATAAACCATGGAATTACAGCTTACCCACGTCGGAATGATGATTCAATTTCTAGCTGAAAAATGCGGGGCATTATATTCCCTCCCCCCTGGGATCATTTATCCCCGAATGATATGTAGGGACTTTTGAGGATCTAATAGTGTAATACAAAGACATACAAAGGCATCAAACGAGTTACATGTTAACTCCGAGCGAAATGTGTAAGCACGAAACATGAGGCAATGAGAATTTACATTGGGATGATCTTGCACTGAGCTATATGAAGCATAATCATCAAAACATAAGACATGAGTTAATTTGGTGATAACAGGACTGACTTACATCGGTACTAATCATGAAATAAGGTTTTCATGGGTCATAGGATTTAGAAGCATTCTCCACCTTGCACGGTACAACGAATAGACTTAAACTTAGAGACACTAATCGTCTATGCCCCAAATGATAAATAACATACTTCACACTTTTAAAATTACATTTATCCCATAACACGTCTAGTGTAATATCCCAAATCTGACACCTGAAATGCCACACAGTGCTCATGATCCCGAACGACCACAAGCTAACCCATGACTGATTCTGTACCTAAGCACTGCATAATATACTGTATAACTATGGAATTAAAGTATGAAAGGCCATAAGGTTCAAAATTGACAAAAAATAACATCTGAAAGTTCAGTATATCAATACCAAACCAAATTGAAACAAAACTGTCTGAACATACTGTGGTTTCAAAAAGCCTCTAAAACTGAACTGTCTGAATAAAGAGTTGATGGGACATGTCCCCAACTAACTCCAACTACTGAAATAAACTAATTAATGAATAAATAAAGTAATGATCATGTCCTCAAAGGATGAGGACTCACTGTTGACTCTGACTGTTGAGACTGGAATGCTACTGATGCTTTGGAGATCGTGCTTCTGAACCTATGGTATAAAAACACCATAGCACAAATGTGTCAGTATGATTGAATGTACCGGCATGCAAGTGAGCTAGGATAAATGCAAAGGGTTTAAATGCAAGAACAATGCTAACTGACAATATAACATCAACATGAGAATATATTCATAAATGAGTGACTGTAACTGAATTTTTGATGATACTGATTACTGAGTCTGAATATTGATAACACGAGTTACTAGTAACAAATATAACTGATACTGAGTGATTATGTCTAATAGTTTAGGTTTTGATAGAACTAGCCGGGTTTCATACTGTACTAAATTGATTATAACTGACAGTCTTGAATTCTGTAGAGCTATCTGAGTTCTATTACTGAGACTGAGACTGAGACTATAACTATAAGAAGTAATCATCTAACCTACATGCCCCAAATAATGCATTATAGCTGAGTTGGGGTCCAATCAGTAACCCCAATTAGAAGGGTGTCAATACTGCGCCACTAGTAAATATAGGCTGTGGGTGACCCTAATCTGGCAGTGTCCTTAAAAGAGAATGGTGGGACCCTTATCTGGTAGTGTTTATCCACCTCATCAGCCCTCTTTTGTCAGTTTTGATGTCTCAACCTATGCTGGCTACATAGTTTTAGAATGCAAGGATTGCTTCTACGGATCACACCCTCAACTGTCAGTATGTGTCCTCATCCTTGGGTTCACTCAGTGCTAAATCCTATTTCTATCTGAATAGACACTGAACATGATTAACTGAACTGAACTGGACTGAGTTCATTGAGTTTTGTTGACTAATGGAATACTACTGAGATTACTAGGACTACTGAGTTTACTGAGTTTTCTTGAGTCACATGACCGACTAAATTCTAATAAACATGGCTTGACTAAGGATATCATGAAAACATGACACTGGCTCAAGGCACATAGCTAAATTGTTGGGTATAAGTACCCCCAGGACTCGATAGAAGAAAACTAAGTTGGGGACTTCATGAAGTACATGTTTATCATAATCTTGTGCATGAATAGGAAAGCATATAAATATGTCATAATTTTATCAACTAGTCTCATGAGCATTTTATAAAACATTTATAATGCACAACAATATCATAGAAGTCATTGTGATCATAAGGGTAAAGCATGCACTTATCATTTGGGTTACAATTGAGCTATGATGCATAATTTAACCTTAGGCATTTTATGAAACACCTTACATGCACAACTTAAGGCATAGGAATAATCATCAAATTATCACTTCAAAACTCTATGAATCGACTAAACTTATAGATTTCAAGCCACACATTAACATAGTTTCATGAACAACACAAAAATATTCCAGCTGGGGAATCACATCATCATAATCTAATGAACATAATCAACCCACAACAAAATATTTACAATACATGATTTAAAACTTGATTCTTGAACTTCATGGATGGAAGGAATCTATGTATAAACACTATGCATACCTTAGTTCTTGATTCTACGAAGTTTGACGGTGGTATTTTCCTGAATTTGAATCCCCAATTGAAAATCCTAAACTTGTTCTTGAGGAAAATTGAGAGAAACTAGCCTATTTTGGGTGAAAAATGGTTAACTTATGTATTATTGGGTTTATACAGGGGTGAAAAATTGAGCCTTTTGTCCTTAAAAATGCAGACATTTAATGATTAAAATTGGGCATCAACGCGATATCCGATGCATCGTGACATGATCGCGCCAAGTCTCAATAATTTCACTGGCAGTCCCTACAATAATGTTAACAACGCGATGGGAGATGCAGTGCGCCAAGATCATGTTTGTCCACTATTTTAGGACACCAAACGTGGTCTAATCGACGTTGAAAAATCAAAACTTATCCAGGAACACCTATTGACCTCTCTGATCATGAATTAACAAATGTACAGACCATTAAAGGATATAAAGGTAGCAAACTAAGATTTTCAACTTTTGAAGGACAAAAATAAGCTAAGTTTGGGAACTTAGCTAGAGTTTTCTAAGTCGGGGACCCCTTGACAATCTTAAAGGACTGAATTAAGCTTAGAAATTTTGCAGGGCCTTACATCTAGCCATATGAATTTGAGTCCCACTACTTAGTTCTTTCATGTTGAAGCCCAACTCGGAGTTAAAAGGTGCTAACTTAAGCTATGGGACCCTGTATGCTACACGTCTTTCAAAATATTTCTTTACCTTATCACTACCATCAAATAGAAGACCTCCCTTCTCATATAATAACACAATACCATGCACAGCGTAGTCTTTTTGAGTCTTTTTTAGGAGGAGATTTTCTCCCAATAAAGTTTAATCTTTTTAATTTAGTTTCAATATGTAGGGTTGTTGGCCAATCATATCACATAGTATGTTTTTGTTATAATTTTTCTTCATTATCTAATTTATCATCTCTATGGTTTGCAAAATTTTAAGCTTTCGTATGACACCCTCTCGATCACTAATCCAACAAGTGGTATCAGAGCCCATGATTGAATGATTCAATGGTTCATATTGAGGACATGTTAAGATTTAAGTTGCAACCAAATTGGTGATGATGAATATTTTCTTGTAAAAAAAACTACATGTGGAGATAATGGTCGATCATATTTTAACCAATTCCGCTATTACATATTTGAAAATAAAGCTCAGTTTTAACCCTACAAAGGGCTCTAATATTTTTAGCCCGAAAAGGGGTCATATACTTTTAATCCCAAAACTCCATTTTAAGCATGAAAAACCGCAGTGATACATGAAGTCTATGTGAAGAAGAAGATTATACATAAGAAGAAGGCGAGTCAAGTTCTGTCAAGAAAATCAAGCCAAAAAGAGGAGATTTGTTAGGGATTTGCCCTGATTTTCTTACCAAATTTAAGTGTTATTTTTCTTCAAAGGAAATAAAAGTAATACCATACTTACTTTTACTTTATCTGAAAGGAAAATATAAAACTTTTCCATTTTGGAAAACCTCTTTGTTTAGGGAAAGGTTTTGAAACTCTATAAATAGAAGACCTCCCTTCTCACATAATAACAAAATAGCATCCACAATGTAGTCATTATGAGTCTTGTTTAGGAGGAGATTTTCTTTCAATATATTTAAATCTTTTTATTTAGTTTTAAATATATAGGCTTGTTGGACAATCATATCAAATAGTATATTTTTTTTTATAATTTTCTTTATCATCTAATTTATCATAGCTATGGTTTGCAACACTTTAAGCTTCCTCATGACGCTCTCTTGATTTTGAACCCAACAGAATATTCCACCCTCTTCTATGTTAAATCATCCTCCTATCTCCTTCATTGTGAATTCAAATTCTTAGCCTACCAAAATAGTCTTCTCAGTTGAGTTATGCATACTGATACGACCTATATATTTAGTTTAATTAACATTACCTTTGCTGATCATCCTTTGCTATATTAAGTGACTGATTTTACTTATATTTCAATAAAATATTAGCATTTTCTTTTATATTTAAAAGTCGTGTGAAGATAAATCATAATAGTAATAGTAGTAATTGTGGATTTGTCAACAAGAAGTACCATTCGAGGTAGTGTGTATATACATGTGTCATGTGTGCATGTTTTATTGCATTTGTATTCCTGCATTATACCCTATATACCATATGAGACCAATGACAAATGAAAATAAGCAATTGGGAACAAAGATGGGTTTTTAGAAAACTTGAGTAACACTATGTATTCCTTTTCTGTCATGATGTAACTTGATTGGGTATGAAGATTATGAAACATGAGAAGACTTTAGAATAATATCAAAACTATTTTTAAAATAAATAAATTTCAAAATAAATAAGTACACCTTTGTAGATATTTTGCCAAATAAGTGAGATCCAACATAAAATACAGACTCGATCTTAATAATGCCCCTAGACCCATTTGGAACTGAAATAATGCGAAAAATAGCTTTAAATTCATGTCAGGTTTTGTGTTGGAGTGCAGGCGACGCGACGCATCACGATCGTATTAGCTTACTGCCTTACACAAAAAATTCCATAACCTTTTGCTCGGTTATTGAATTTTGGCAAAATTGGTATCGTTGGAAAGATAATTAAATTATATACAATTTGGTGAGTCTTGGGATGCAAAATTTTATGTGTACCAAAAGTTATGCATATTCAAAGTAGACTCTTGTAGAATCAAATATCCAATTTTGGATGAATGAATGGTTCTTAGCTCAACTTTTCTTTAGACCATTTCTATGAACATTTTTCACCTCATAATCACTTTATATTCTTGGTAAAAGATCATGACACATAAATCTAAACATAAACCATGGAATTAGAGCTTATGCACGTAGGAACGATGATTTAATTTCTGGCTTAAAAATATGGGGCACTATATTATCTCCCCCATGGGATCATTCATCCCCGAATGATAGGTAGGTAATTTTGAGGATCTAAAAGTGTAGAATAATGAACGTAATCTAACATTGAATAATTTTCCTCAACAAAACATACAAAGGCATCAAACGAGTTACATGGCAACTCCGAGCGAAACGTGTAAGCACGAAACATAAGGCAATGAGAATTTACATAGGGATGATCTTGCACATGAGCTCTATGAAGCATAATCATCACAACATAAGACGTGAGTTAATTTGGTGATAGCAGGACTGACTTATATCGGTACTAATCATGAAATAAGGTTTTCATGGTTCATAGGATTTAGAAGCATTCTCCACCTTGCACAGTACAACGAATAGACTAAAACTTAGAGACACTAATCGTCTACGCCTCAAATGATAAATAACATACTTCACACTTTGCAACTTACTTTTATCCCAGAACACGTCTAGTGTAATATCCAAAATCTAACACCCGGAATGCCATACAATGTTCATTACCCCGAAGGACCACAAGCTAACCCATGACTGATATTTGTATCTGAGCACTACATAATATATTGTATAAATGTGGAAATAAAGGCTGAAAGGCCATAAGATTCAAAATTGATAAAACATAACATCTGAAAGTACGGTATATCAATACCAAAACAAATTAAAACAAAACTGTCTGAACATACTGTTGTTTGAAAAGCCTCTAAAACTAAACTGTCTGATTAAGAAGTTGATGGGAAATGTCCCCAACTAACTCCAACTACTGAACTACACTAAGGAATAAAGAAATAAAGTAATGATCATGTCCTCAAAGAATGAGGACTCACTGCTGATACTAGAATGCTACTGATGCTCTGGAGCTCGTGCTTCTGAACCTATGGTATAAAAACACCATAGCACAAATACGTCAGTACGATTGAATGTTCTTGTATGCAAGTGAGGTAGGATGGATGCAAAAGTTTTAAATGCAAGAATAATGCTAACTGACTATATAACATGAATGTGAGAATATATGCATGAATGAGTGACTGTAACTGAATTTCTGATGATACTGATTACTGAGTCTGAATATTGATAACAGGAGTTATTGATAACTAATATAATTGATACTAAGCGGCTTTGTCTGACAGTCTAGGTTATGATAGAACTAGCTGGGTTTCGTACTATACTAAATTGATTATAGTTCACAGTCCTGAATTTTGTAGAACTATTTGAGTTCTATTACTGAGACTGAGAATGTAACTGTGGGAAGTAGTCATCTACCGACATACCCCAAATAATGCATTATAACTGAGTTAGGGTCCAATCTGTAACCCCAATTAGAAGGGTGTCAATACTGTGCCACTGGTAAAGATAGGCTGTGCGTGACCCTAATCTGGCAGTATCTCCAAAAGAGAATGGTGGGACCCTTATCTAATAGTGTTTATCCACCTCATTATCTTTCTTCTGTCAGTGTTGATGTCTTAACCTATTCTAGCTACATAGTCTTGGGATGCAAGGATTTCTTCTACGGATCACACCCTCAACTGTCAGTGTATGTCCTCATCCCTGGGTTTACTCGGTGCTAAATCCTACTCCCATCTAAATAGACACTGAACATGATTAACTGAACTGAACTGGACTAAGTTCACTGAGTTCTGTTGACTGATGGAATAGTACTAAGATTACTAGGATTACTGAGTTTTCCTGAGTCACATGACTGACTGAATTCTAATAAACATTGCTTGACTGAGGATATCATGAAAACATGACACTAACTCTAGCCATATAGCTAAATTGTTGGGTACAAGTACCCCCAGGACTCGATAGAAGAAAACTAACAAGACATGATATTTTAGAATACATGACCAACATCAACAATCCATAATACAATAAGTTGGGGATTTCATGAAGTACATGGTTATCATAATCTTGTGCATGAATGGGAAAGCATATAAACATGTCATAATTTTATCAACTAGTCTCATGAGCATTTTATAAAACATTTATAATGCACAATAATATCATAGAAGTCATTATGATCATAAGGGTAAAGCATGCACTTATCATTTGTGTTACAATTGAGCTATGATGCATAATTTCTAGTCCCTTAGGCATTTTATGAATCACCTTGCATGCACAACTTAAGGCATAGGCATAATCATCAAATTATCACCTTAAAACTCTATGAATTGACTAAACTTATAGATTTCAAGCCACACATTAACATTGTTTCATGAACAACACATAAAGATTCCTGCTTGGGAATCACGTCATCATAATCTCATGAACATAATCAACCCACAACAAAATATTCATAATACATGATTTAAAACTTGATTCTTGAACTTCATGGATGGAAGTAATCTATGAATAAACACTATGCATACCTTAGTTCTTGATTCTAAGAAGTTTGACGGTGGTATTTTCTTGAATTTGAATCCGAATTGAAAACCCTAAACTTGATCTTTAGGAAAATTGAGAGAAACTACCCTATTTTGGGTGAAAATGGTTGAATTAGGTATTATTAGGTTTATAAAAGGGTTGAAAATTGACCCTTTTGCCCTTAAAATGTAGATATTTAATGATTGAAATTGGGCATCGATGCGATACCTGACGCAGCGCGCCATGATCATGCCAAGCCTTAATAGTTTCACTGACAGTCCCTACAACAATGTTAACCAACGCGATGGGAGATGCAGTGCGCCAAGATCACGTTGGTCCACTATTTTAAGACACCAATCGTGGTCTAATCGAGGTCCAAAAAATCCGAAACTTGTCCGGGAACGCCTATTGACCTCTCTGATCATGAATTAACAAACATACGGACCATTAAAGGACATTAAAGTGGAAAAATGAGATTTCCAACTTTTGAAGGCCAAAAGTAAGCTAAGTTTAGGAACTTATCTAGAGTTTTCTAAGTCTGGGACCCCTTGACAATCTTAAAGGACTAAATTAAGCTTAGAAATTTTGCAGGGCCTTACATTTAGCCACAAGAATTTGAGTCCCACTACTTAGTGCTTCCATGTTGAAGCCTGACTCGAAGTTAAAAGGTGCTAACTTAAGCTACGGAACCCTGTACCCTACACACCTTTCATAATATTTCTTCACCTTATTACTATTGTCAAACACACTTGAGATTTAATTTAGAGAGTACTAACCACATAACACATAGGATTTTGTGTCTAGCAACCACAACATTTATGCCTAATCATTACTACACCCACTTCATGGATCTCCCCACTGAGACCAACATTTTCAATCACTCTCACAAAGATTTTCACCATATATCTCATTCCAAACTATTTCTTATAGTAAAAATCCATCCCCTCATTAGATATTTCACACAACAAAAGTTCATCTCCTTCTTTTTACCTTTCAACTATAACCTTAGCTTGAGAATTCACATCAATATTTTTCACCCACAAGAACATCTACTCCCCTACCTAACACATCACTACGCTTACACAACCGCCATCATACTATCATATGGAGGGTCATTAAGGGATCCGAGCATAAATGTCATGAATGAAAGTAACACTATTAGACCATAACTTATACTTATTGTACTACTCAAGCAGGGACATGAAATGAAGATACGATAAAATAGACACAAAGTGCTCTATATATCAAGTGTATGGATCATAAGTAGAGAGTTGTTTGGAAGAAACACATTGCAACATGAATTTTTAGGATAGATCATAGTGAGAAATCATTGGTGCACATATCAAGATAAAATGAGGGAAAAAGACTGAATTACCCTCCTGGACCTGGAAGTCAGTAAGATGAACTGGGTACCTAATGCATTAAGTGACGGATCACGTCAGTCCCTACCGATGCGATTCCTACCGCGATGCATTGACATCGCGTTTCCCTACTATTTTGATCATCTAAACATGCCTCAAATATCGTCTTAAAAATCTAAAACTTTCCTGAGACACCCCTTTTAAACCCCTGATTATGAATCAACTTAAAAATCTATGTCTCGGGGTCGAGAAGATCAATTTATAAATCATGGATATTAAGAGCTTATAAATATGACTAAGTCTTTTAACAATTAAAAAATTTTTTAGGTTGTCAGCTCTCCGTACATGCAACCTAGAGTGGTATCAAGTCGAGAATGCTATGGGGTGTTACATTACAACTAAAACAAATATTTTTACTTGAAGCGATTGCTCCTCATTTAAGGAACAGAGATTTTCCATGAATTTGCATAAACTTTATCACTTTGGCTAGACCTGACATAGTATGAATTAGTGATATATAGAAACATATTTCCTTAGGACCAAGCATGCTAAGAGACATAGATTTTTATGGATCACGAACAACATAACCAATGGCTTGAATACATGAAAGACTGGATTACTGAGAGACATAAATGCTCCTAGTTTGGAGTTCAGGTCATAAACATAAGTCCATAGAGAACTCGAACCATAGGCATTGGCATGACTTGAACACACGACATAGGATATTAGCAGAATAATCTGTAAAATAGAAGTAGGAGGAGTATGCTTGAGTAGGAATAGATTTATCATGACTCCTTCTCTCAACTTGCCAAATTGAGAGTAATTCGGGAACTAACTTAATTCCCCATCTCCTCCTTAGATCAAAGTCACAATCGTAGATTTACGAATATATGCCCTTATCAAATCTATAGCCACAACTCTCAAAATAAAAAAGGCAACATCACGCACTTAAACTATAAATTCTCCTTGAAAAACTATACTTTGAAGGACTTTCTTTTCTGTAAATGCTACTCTTAACATCTGCTAGCCTCTATAGCCATCACTCTACAACTCCCAGTCTTATGAGCGCACCCACCCACACTCTTTATCACAAAAGGGGTATCAACATACACATGAACATAACTCCCCTTAATAATTTTGATAGAAAGACACTAAATTCTTTCTAAGACTCCCCCTCAAGGGACACTAATGGTAACTTTACGCTAACTCCCATAGTCATCAACTTACAACTAATATTTTCATGGTCATAGATGATGTGTGAGAAGATGCTAACATATTTGAGTCTTTTAACTGAGAATAATTGTAATGTCTTAAGCAACTTTTGTCATTTTTGATTGTTTTCTATTTGTTATTGCAGGAAAAGTCAAGATGAAGTAAAGCCAACAACAACTGAGACAAAAAAGTTGAATAAGCAAAATAAGAAGAGAAGTGTAGTTTATGACTTGTGTAATCAGTCGTCAACTCCCTAATAAGTATCAGAATCATCATTAGCCTTAGATAGAGAATGAGATTTCGATAAAATTCATGATGACATCTGTGATAGGCTGTCAGGAGTGTGATAAAGTATCAGGCTCATTGTTAGGCTTAGATAGAGAATGAGCTTTAATTAGAATGTGTGAAGACATCTGCGAAAAGCCATCAGAAGTGTGATAAGCCGTTAGGATCGTCATTAGGCTTAGGTAGGGAATGGATTTTAAAGTGAAGAAGTGACGAAATCTCTGATAAGTTATCATATGTCTGACAAGCCATCGCACATATCATCAACCCAAGGTAGAGAGCATCAAAGTGAAGAGGAGCTGACAAAATTCTTGATAAGCTATCAGACTCTTGATAAGCCATCACACATATCGTCACCTGTCTGAGAAAATACTATTATATATGATTTTGTTTCCATAATTAGACTGAAGTATTTAAAGCATATGATAGGGTTTTCATTCATCATCTTGGACATCTGGAATTCATGTTTTAAGAACTTTTCTCTCTAGCTTCTGACTTTAATTCTTTAGAGAGATTATTATAATTGTTTTGGGATTTTCTACTAGATCAAATCTGAGAAACACTTATAGCTATTTATCTTGCTATAAGATCATCTATCTAAGTATGAATTCAACTTGTTGTCTTGCTTATTTTATTATGAGTATCTAAATTCCCTTAGCCCAAGTTGTGGGATCTATGGGTTTGGGTTTGTAACGTAACTAAGTTTTCAAGATTCTAACAGCGGTAGGAACTTCCTGTTAAGTCCATAATTTTACATGCTGACTATTGTTGCAAATAATATACTTTGTTTACGGGTGATTTACTCGAGATAAGAAATCAACCCTAGTAAGAAGTGAATTAACAACAGGGACTTGGAAGTATTAAACTTCCATTTAATAATTAATGTTGTAACAAGATTAATTAACTTAGGATAACATCCTGTTATGAAATATAAATTCCCTAAGTTTGAGAGAATTAGGTAATTAAATGTCTAAATAGATTGAGAAATATTTAGACATAACTTGAATAATGATAGTCTGTTGTTCCTACCTACCATAAGAATCTTGAACCGTTACTAGTGTCTGTCAAATCCCAATACCCGTAGTGAACATAACTCTAGTTTTCCTTATCATATAACTAAGAAGTAATTATTTGTTAAACTTGCAAAAAAAACAATTCATAGAAAACTGGTAACTATCAGTTGATTAATTCGCAAATAACTCAAATTCACACCATATTTTCTATTGGATTCAACCCCAACCCAGTTGGGTTATTTATTGACAATGATCTCTTACATTTTCATAAGAAAGGTGTAGTTTGAGAGTTATAAAAAATGGCGCAGTTGTCGGGGAATACGATTGGAAATTAATGTTTGTGTGTGCTAATTGATTGTTCGTCAAGTTTCCTAGTTTTACGTTTATTTGTTGTTTTTGTTTTTCATAGGACTTTTGTGGTTTATGCTAAGAACCAGAAGTTTCAGAGGACCATTATTACCATTTAATCTTGAACTGCAACTAATCAGCAGAATGAAAGACTAGCAGGAGGCTGACAGGTTAGCAGGTTTAGCTAGAACTCAGATGAATGTGCAGAATGTCGATCAATAAGTATGGCATCCATATCCTGAGGATGGAAATTTGGGAGATAAAGAGTTGCTGAACCCAGGTAACCCAAGGCGTGCAGAGCAAATAGATGCACCAGTATAGTGTAATGCTAACAGGAACCATTCGTTCTAAGGAAGGCAAGATCACCAGCCAGTCCAGTACGACCTCAATGAAGATGATGATAGAATGGATGGAGCAGGCGCAATGGGTGCAATTCTTTCTCATCAATTAGCACCTGGGGCAAAATTCAACATTACGAGTACTATGATTTAACTCCTTAATCTGAAGGGGCAATTTGGTGGCCTTCCTTGGGATGATCTAAACTTGCATCTGGTGAACTTTGTCACCATCTATAAATAGTTTGATAGCCCAGGAGTGGGTCAGAATGATATCCGTTTGAGATAATTTCCGTTGTCTTTGTCTGGGGAGGCAATATTTTGGCTTAATTAGTTGACTCTTGATTCTATCACCAACTAGAGGCAGTTGAAAGAAGCATTCCTAGAAAATTTCTTTCCACCTTCCAGGAGGGTACAGTTGAGGGATGAGATTAGTAACTTTAGACAGCTCCCAACTGAAGCCTTGCATGAAACCTGGGAGAGATTTAAAAAGAAGCTGACATAGTGTCTGAACCACACTATGATGGATATACAATTGATGGAGACTTTGTACAAGTCTCTTAACTCTATGACAAAACTAATTGTAGATAATGTAGCTGGTGGTTCATTTGTTGATCTTACATTATCAGAGGCTTCAGAAATTCTAGATAGAATGACCAAACAGAGTTGGGCATGGCATATCAGAGCCTCTATGGTAGCAAGCCCTACTATTTTTATGGGTATAACTATAGAAAAACATAGAAAGATGAGGATCATGATCAAGACATGGATCACCTATAAACACAGATGGACTTGCTAACCGAGAATTTACTATAAGGTAAAACTGAGAAAGTAAAGGTTGTCGGATCGCAGGGCAAAGTGGAGTCTCACTCAAAAAAAGAGGAAAACTATGTAAATAATCAGGAGGTTTTCCTAGGAAATATCCAAGGAAATCAAAGTCGGACTTACTATGGCAAGGCTGGATATAAGAATCAGGAGCAAGGAAATTGGAGGAGCAATAATGATAGGAACAGGCTATATGTTCCTCCTAGAAATCATGAGGATGCTACAACAAGCTCTGAAAAGATGTCCATGGAGGAAATGATGGATAAATTGTTAAAGGGAGTGGAGGCTACCAACTCAGAGTGACTACAATGAAGACCGATCTGTCCTGTATTAGTCAGTTGGTAAACTTACACTTCACTGTGATAAAAAAGATGGAACATCAAATGAGTCAACTCTCTACAGCACTGAACCAGAGAAAGAGCGGAACATTACCTAGTGATATGGTCTAGAATCTACGAAATAATAGCTCATGTATGGCGATTACCACTAGAAGTGGTAAGATATTACCTGGCCCTTTTATGGGCAAAAATATTATTGATAAGGTAGTTGATGATGAACCAGAAGAAGGTGGTCCAGTGAAGGCTGAAAAGATGGACAACCCTGGTGATGCTTTAGAAAAGGGAAAATAGAAGGAGACGGAGGTAGTGTTTACCATTATTCCAAAACCATCAGCTCCCTTTCCTCAACGATTGAAGAAAAAAACTGATGATGCAAAATTCAGCAAGTTCATGGCAATGCTCAAGCAATTGACAATAAATATGCCATTGGTTTAGGCACTAAAGCAAATGCCAGGATATGCTATGTTTATAAAGGATCTATTGATATAGAAAAGGATAGTAAGCTATGACCAGGTGGACAATATCCACTATTGCAGTGTTATTTCTACATGATCCTTAGTGTAGAAGAAGGCTGACCCTGGATCATTTACTATTCCATGTACAATTGGGCCTCTCGATATTGCTAAGGCCTTATGTGATCTAGGGGTGGGCATAAATCTGATGCCACTAGCCATGTATAGAAAGCTAGGTTTAGAAGATCCGACCCCGACAAACATGTGGTTGGTGATGACGGATAAGTCTGTAAAGCGGCCAATAGGAATACTACATTATGTATTGGTAAAGGTGGCCAACTTTATACTTTATACTAATTTTGTAGTCCTTGACTGTGATGTGGACTTTGAAATACCAATTATTTTGGGCAGACCATTCCTCACGACAGGGAGAGTGATAGTAGACATTGGTCTGAATGAGCTAAAGTTCAAGCTCAATGGCAAAGAAGCAAGATTCGCAATGCATTCACCCATGACACAACATAAGGAAATTAGTGTTTTCTTAATCATGGATATATTCTATGATGATCATAAAGAGGTATCAACAAGTTTTCTTGATAAAGTCTAAGTAGTCAAGATACTTGAGTTGTTCTAGACGTTAAATCAGGTGCTACATGGGAGGCAACCCATGAACCTCGAGCTTGATCTACTCCAGGTATACCCTAACCCTTAGTTTAGTTTTTCTTTGATTTTAAGTTAAGGGTGTAGGATGAGTTGTTGTAATATTTTGTAGTTGACTAGAAGAAATACAAGTACCTGAGGAAGTTAACATGGTTTTGTTATTTTGTGAACACCTCTCAAATGGTTTAATTCTTTAACTGTGTGATTTGCATCTAATTTTGACCACTGTGCATCTTTGTATGGTATTAGTTCTAGTAACTTGATAACCATTGCTAAACAATTGCATGAAATGGATGAGTAGTAACTTGTGATATCCTAGTGTGCCATGTGCGTGTTAGATTTTATTTAGTTTCCTTTATATGTTGAATCCAGAACTTACCCGTTTAGTCTTACCTAGGTTAAAGGATAGGGGTTAGGAAAGGATCATAGGCCATTTTGATATTAGCCCACTTTAGCCTAAATGACCTTCCCTGTATGCATAATATCCCTTGATCCCTTTTTTGAGCCTGAACAGTCTATTTATTTTTATGACACCTATTGTCGTCCCATTTATATCATAATGAACCTGTTTTGGCCCTAGTCCTCCTTGGACATTGTGCACCTTGACTTAGGAAAATGGCCTAAGTTGAGGGTGGCTATCATAGGTGTGCATGATGTAAAATGAGTATGAAGAAAGGTAGAATAAAAGATAAAAAAAGATGGGTGCGGTGGAAAAGAACAAGAAAAGAAAAGTTGGAAAAAAGAAGAAGTGATTGTAGAAAGGACCGCACCCATCCTAAATATGTGTGATCAAGAAAAGAGAAGAATAGAAAAAGGCTAATGAGTGAGTCCCCAAAATCTAGTGTAGTGTCAAGGAGGCTTAGTCACTTTAAATATCAACGAGTATGATACCAGCCCCTTGTCTACATTACAAGCCAAAGAGAAGACCTATAGTGATCCTAGCTGACCTATCTGGAAATTTTGGTAATGAAAATAAGGGCAATCCTATGGTATCCGGCATACACTGAGTGGAACCTCATTTTGAGAGTGAGTGTCTTTTGATTATCCCCATGGTTACATAGTTGATGTCTGATATAAGTGAAGTGGGACTTCTTTGTAGTGAGGGCACACTGGTTACATTGCTAAGTGCTAACTTGGTTGGATAGTGTAGTCTTGGTACATGCATGGCTGTTGTTGCTGAACTGATGCCATAGCTTGATTCCTGTGTGTCACATTATTGTTCTGCAATAACATACACAATTGTTTTTAAATTGATTGACCTTGGAGATGGTGAAGATATTTTGAGATAATATGGATGGTTGGTTGTTGAATGTGCATTGTATCCTCTTGGTGGTGTTTTTGTTGCTTGAGGACAAGTAATTGTTTTAAGTTAAGGGTGTGGATGTGTGAGCAGACTCTAACACATTTAAGGCTTTTAACTGAGAATAATTGCAAAGTCTTAAGCAACTTTTGTCGTTTTTGATTGTTTTCTCTTTGTTATTACAGGAAAAGTCAAGATGAAATAAAACCAACAACAACTAAGACAAAAGAGTTGATTTTTGAACAAACTAAGAAGGGAAGTGCAGTTGACTACTTGTCTGATAAGTCATCAACTCCCTGATAAGTTATCAGAATCATCTCAGCCTTGGACAGAGAATGAGATTTAGCTAGAATTCATGACAACATCTTTGATAGGTAATCAAGAGTGTGATAAGCTGTCAGGCTTGTCGTTAGGCTTAGATAGAGAATGAGATTCAGCTGTAATGTGTGACGACATGTGTGATAGGCTGTCAGAAGTATGATAAGCCATCAGGATCGTTGTCAAGATTAGGTAAGGAATGGATTTTAAAGTGAAGAAGTGACGATATCTTTGAGAAGTCGTCATATGTCTGATAAGTCATCACACACGTCGTCAGTCCAAGGCAGAGAGTATCAAAGTGAAGAGGAGCTGGCGATATTCTTGATAAGTCGTCAGACTCCTGATAAGCCGTCACATGCATCGTCACCTGTCCGAGAAAATACTGTGATCTATGATTTTGTTTCCATAATTAGAATGAAGTATTTATAGAATATTTTTGGGTTTTAATTCATAATGTTGGACATCTGGAACTCACGTTTTAAGAAATTTTCTCTCTATCTTCTGACTTTAATTCTTCAGAGAGATTATTACAATTGTCTTGGGATTTTCCACTAGATCAAATCTGAGAAACATTTGTTTCTATTCATCTTGTTGTAAGATCATCTAAGTATGATTTCAACTTTTTGTCTTGCTTATTTTATTATGAGTAGCTAAATTCCCTTAACCTGAGTTGTGGGATCTATGGGTTTGGGTTTGTAACGTAACTAAGTGTTCAAGATTCTAACGGTGGTAGGAACTTCTTGTTAATTCCATTATTTTACATGCTGACTATTGGTTGCAAACAATAGACTTTGCTTATGGTTGATTTGCTTGAGATAAGAAATCAACCCTAGTAAGAAGTGAATTTTCAACAGGGACTTGGAAGCATTAAACTTCCATTTAATAAATAATGATGTACCAAGATTAATTAACTAGGGATAACATCCTGTTATGAAATATAAATTCCATAAGTTTAAGAGAATTAGGTAATTATATGTCTAAGTAGGTTGAGAAACATTTAGACATAACTTCGACAAGGATAGCCTGTTGTTCCTACCTACCACAAGAATCTTGAACCATTACTAGAATCTGTCAAATCCCAATACCCATAGTGAACATAACTCTGGTTTTCCTTATCATATTGATTTAAAACAATGAGCTGAGAAGTAACTATTTGTTACACTCTCAAAAAAAACCCATTCATAGGAAACTGGTAACTATCAGTTGATTAATCTGCAGATAACTCAAATTCACACCCTATTCCCAGTGGGATTCTACCCTAACCTAGTTGGGTTATATATTGACAACGGTCACTTACATTCATGTAAGAGAGGTGTATTTTGAGTGTTATCAATAGACACCCATGTTTTAAACACTTAACGCTCCATATTTAATTCCTTAGAATACTATATTACACCTCTAATCATATAACTTACAACTTCCCAGACTTCTCCATACTATAAGATTCAAGAATTAAATCTAGGTACACAAAACACTTATACACATACAACTTTATTTAGCAACCTACTACCAGGGGTTCTACTTATTCTCATATACTCATGCTCTTATCCACTTAATGGTTCAACCATAACTGATCAATTCATAACTATATACGTATCACAACTATCCACTCCGTTTTCCACAAGTTGCCAATTTAAGCTATTTCAGACACTACTCTATCCCAACTAATTCATTCCCACAAAACATGTATTATCAATCTCGAGATACCATTCTCACCACTACACTCCACATCTAAAGTTCAAGCGCATTGTCTATCCTTAATTATATACCACCGGTGAAGTATGCCACATACTATACTAGTCCATTAAATTGGAAAATCGACCCAAATACTTCGCTTCACTTAGCTACTACCTTCAATCACAATCCCACCATAACCCCACTATTATAACCCAAAATCCACTACATATCTTCTCACATGAAGTACTAGTTTACTATTACTTTAAAAAAGACCATCAAAGGGGTAAAGTGACACGATAGGATTAGTCAATCTTAATCTTCTAATATAACCCATTTAGATCTTATCAACGTACTCTAATTACCCCCATCATACTCACTTACCTAATCATATATCACAATGTTCTTCAAAATTCAATAAAATCTAATGAGCCTCTACCAACAACTTATTAACTAATCTACCCCTTTCCTCTTACCATTTATAAATGATTTCTACAACCACTATAACTATCCACTTTGAGCTTTTTCTGTATTTTGAACAAATAATAATCATATCAGTCACTTCCTTCATAGACTACCATAGAGTTTACAATTATTACTACCACATTATTCTATCACTATAAAATGGAAAACCATTCCTCAACCAATAGTTATACAAAAAAAACTCTTTATTTACATAAAAGTCACCCTCACTCTGACTTCTAACCTTGTGACTCCATATCACAAATTTTCGGACCAACTCGCTACCAATAGGTCATGACAACTTAACATGCACTACTAATCGGGTGGAAATATAGTTCTAATATATTACTACACATTATTACCAATATACATCATATCCCCAACAAGAATTTTATTAATAGAGACTGAATATACTCCATACCTCAGGCTCAACTGCACAACTAATAGAGATAGGGGTATGCGCTTAAATCAACACACTTTAGAGTACTCATGGACTCTTCTCAAGTCCTTGTGCAAATTCATAACTTGAGTATGAAAGAATGGGAAACAAATCTATAGAGTAAGGAATGAGTGCTATGATGCAAATTCCTCACTGTTCGGAACGCTCGTCATGGCTATGTCCCTAACTCAGGTCGTGAAAAACTTAGTATCAGAGCATGGTTCATGGTCCCAGGGTGTCGGCAAAATAATTTCTAGTAGAGTATTGCTTATGGGTTTGTTGTGCACCACACTTATAATCATGAGGATACTGAGCATTTAGGAGTTGTTTCCTATTCTTTCATACTCTAGTTCATGCTATAGAGTCGTTCATAAGAAAGTTATCCAAGTTCATTCCACACTCTAAATTCCTGAGTGCGAACTAGAGTATGAAAGAATAGGAACTAGAGGAATGAGTGCTAGGGTGCAAAACCTGAGTCAGTACCCTAGATGCTATATGATACTTATGATCCTGAGGGACCACAAGCTAACCCATGACTGATATCTATTGTGAGTACTGAATAATAATATTGTAATAATGTGAAAAATAGGCTAAAATACTGTAAGGTTCAAAATCTGAATACTGATAAAGAATAACAATTGTAATAATAATATCTGAAATACTGTTTGAACTAGTCTAGTCTACAAAGCCTCTAGATGAACTGTCTGAATACGGAGTTGATGAGACAAGACCTCAACTAACTCCAACTACTAAAATACTAGAGCTAATGAAAATACTGAAATAAAGTCATATCCTCGATAGATGAGGAGTCACTATTAAATCTACTGCTTCTATCTGAATCTGTCTATGCGTGGTCAGGAATGTGAGCATCTGAACCTATGATATGAGACATCATAGCACAAAGAGAAAGTATGCATTAGTACGTGGAATGTACAGGTATTCTAAATGAGGTAAGGCTGAATGTAAGGGTTCATATGTATGAATTGTAACCAACTGAATTAGATAGAGTAATTGAATATGAGTACATGGATAAGTTAAGATGTTGTAAATACTGAGTATGCAATATTGTGAATTTATATGTATACTATATCTGAGCTTTTATTGAAGCTGAGTACTGATTTTTGATAACTGAGTAACTGATATCTGTGATTACTGATAACTGAAATAATTAATAACTGGGTGACTGTGTCTGATAGTCCTAATTTATAAAACTAAACTGAGTTCTATTACTGAGACTAAAACTAAAACTGTGGAAAGTAATTATCTAACCGACATCTCAAAAATAAGATAATTAGGGTCGAACCTGTAACCCCAGATGGAAGGGTGTTAATACCATGCCACAGGTAAATACAACTGAAGAGTTACCCTTACCTGGCAGGTACCTAATGAGAACAGTGGTACCCTCAACTGGCAGGTAAGACACCTCATCAACCCTCAATTGGTAGGCTCCTTTCTCAACCTATGATGGTAATGTAGTTCTAGAATGCAAGGACTACTTCTAAGGATCTAACCCTCTACTAGCAGGTGAGTCCCCATCCTTGGGTTCAGTCGGTGCTGAATCCTAGTCACATCTGAATGACACTAATTTTTATATTGAACTAGACTGGACTAATACTGAGTTTTACAAACTAACTGGGTACTACTAATTAGGACATTTTTAAGACTATTCTGTAACTACTGTAGCTCTAGGTAAAAAAACTAGATTGTTGAGTATTGAATACCCCTAGGACTCGATAGCATTGAAAATAAAGCATGGCATGATTCTTGAAAAGCGTAATAATAGATACTTGTTAACAATACATTCACCTAGGCATTTAGTCAAACACTTGATATACATGAGCTTGTACATGATTGGGACCACGTAATGACATGTCATGATTCCACTTTTTACTTCACATAAGTATTTTATCAAACACTTTGGGATCATGGTTATTTCACATAATACTAGTCAACACCTTAACATCATGAATACAATAATCAATTGTAAATTCAAGGGTTTAGCATGCAATTCATATCATTCCCCATAAAAACTATTTTAATTTCATGAGACATGTAATTAAACCGTGAATTGAAACCCATTTACAATCATGAACATGGATACAATCAATTTCAAGCATTGAAATCATGAATCTATAACTTGTAATTTAAAAAGAGGTTCTTGGACTTTATGTGTGAAAGAAACCCATGAATAAACTCCTAACATATTTGAGAAAAAAAATTCTTGAAGGTTCTTAGAGAACTTCTTGGGATTTGTTCTTGATTCTTGAAGCTAGGGTTTTCCTCTTTTTAGAGAGAATGTTTTAATCTTAAAAGAAAGTGAGTACATAATCGGATAATTGGTTATTTAGAGGTTTAATCTCGTCTTTAGACTGATTAGTGCCATGGAAAATACCAAATTTCCTATAATAATTAAAAATTTCATCACTAGATGCCAGAATTTGGCCACCACCGTGACGCGGTGGCATCGCGGTGAGCCACTTGAATGTGGCTGGCACTATGTAAAAATGGATAACTAGAAAATTTTCTCTCCGCATGATATGGCACTATCGCATATCCTCACTAGTATTTGACAACTGGGAAAATGGATCTTGGCACGGTGAGGTGGGATCGTGGTCCCTCACTGGAAAAAAGATAATTTTGAATTGGGACTACAGTGCGATCCACCATAACTGCAATGACCCACTGGATTTTGACAATTTCTATTTGGACTGGCTTCGCATGCAGTGATGTGACATTTGGTGCACTGTTTTGCAAAAACAACTATAACTCTTCACCCGGGTATCAAAATTTAGGCAAATTTTATATCGTTGGAAAGCTGACTGAATTTCCTACGTAATGGTATGCTCTAAACTAAAAAATACTTTGCATTTTAAAAATTTTATATAGGAACACTCGTTAAATAAGAGTTAAATAGAGTTGGAGAAATGCGGGGTATTACAATATCCCTTCCTTAGGAACATTCGTCCTTGAGTGAGACTGATTAAGCTTAGAAACACTGATGGATTGAGCTTACACATTGAGCATGCACAACTAAAACTTTATTGCATGACTAAAATCACTGATAAGCTGAGTTTTCATACTAAACATGCATATCTAATGCATGAGTACATAGATGAACAGATTCATGAATGCACGACTGAATATGCAATGGTAATGGATACCAAGTTTGTAACTGTAACTAAATAGGAAATTTCAAAGCTAAGGAAGAGTATTATCTCAAGCTGAATCTAAGTTTGCAAAGAAGAGGTAAGGATACTTGGTTTGCATAGTTGCTTTTTCTTCCCAAGTAGCTACCTCAACGGAATGATTCCGCCATAGGACTTTGATGGAGGGAACTTCCTCATTCCTCAGTCTGTGAATCTGATGATCAAGGATTTGGACTAAAACCTCTTCGAAAGAGAGATCGTTCTGAATGTTTTTGCCCTCTAAGGGAACTATGACTGCTGGGTCACTAATGAACTTCTTTAGAAAGGAAACATGGAATACGGGGTTTACTGAAGCTAGATATGAAGGTAACTCAAGCTCATAAGTTACCCTTCTAAAATAACTGAGAATTCTATAAGGACCAACATATCGAGGACTGAGTTTCCCCTTCTTGCCGAACCTCTTTACTCCCTTCATGGGAGAGATTTTCAAGTACACAAAATCACTGACCTCAAACTCTAAATCTTTTCTCCTCATATCTGCATACTTTTTCTATCGGCTTTACGCGGCCCTAAGCCTTCCTCTGATCAACTGGTCCTTCTCTAAGGCATCAAACACTAAATCGGGCCCTACTACTATAGCCTCACCTACCTTGAACCAACAAATTGGAAATCTACATCTCCTACCATAAAGCACCTCAAACGAATCCATTTGAATACTTGAATGATAGTTGTTATCATACACAAGTTTGATCAAAGAAAAGTGATCAGCCCAACTACCTTTAAAATCAACAATTCAGGCTCTTAACATATTTACTAGTCGGAATGGTCCTTTCTGCTTGACCATCTGTCTGAGGGTGGAAGGCTATATTGAGGTAAACTTGGGTAGCAAGACCCTTTTGGAATGATTTCCAGAAGTAAGAGGTAAACTGGGTACCTCTATTTGAGATAATGGATGCTGGAACTCCGTGTAACTTGGCCAACTCCTTGATATAGAGTTTTGCATAGTCCTCAGCTGAATAGGAGGTATGGACAAGAAATGAGCAGATTTTGTCATCCTGTCTATGATAACCCAAATCAAATCATGCTGATAACAAGTACGAGGCGAACCTGTCACAAAGTCCATGTTCACTTCTTCCCATTTCCATGTAGGAATACTGAACTCCTACATGGACCCACTAGGCTTTTGGTGCTCAATCTTAACTTGCTGACACGTTCAGTACTTGGCTACAAACTCTACAATATCTCTCTTCATCCCACTCCACTAAAAGATCTCCTATAAATCACGGCAATCTTGGTGGCCCCTGGATGGATTAAGTAATGTGCACCGTGGGCTTCTGCAAGAATTCATTGCCTCAAGTTTTCTACACCTGGAATGCATAACCAACCCTGGAAACAAAACACACCATCTCCCCCTTAGGAGAAAACCTTTACTTTATGATCTCTGACTGATCTCCCCCTTGGGAGAAAACCTCTACTTTATAATCTCTGACTAACTCTTTTCGCTTAATTATACTGGGATCTCTATCCTACTTTTCATTTACTTTGGAAACTAGAGATGATTCTGAGCTATTCTGTACCTATACACTACCCTCTGCTGAGTTGACTAAGCAGATACCTAGTCGGGCAAGCTAATGAACTTCCTGAACTAACTTCGTCTTATCAATCTCAACGTGATCAACACTACCCATAGACAACCTACTGAGAGTATTATCTACTACATTGGCCTTACCCGGATGATACATAACACTTATATCATAATCTTTTAACAACTCTAACCATCTTCTCTGATACAGATTCAAATCTTTCTGAGAGAACACATACTGCAAACTTTAGTGATCTGTGAACATATCAAGATTTACCCCATACAAATAATTTCTCCAAATCTTTAAGTCAAACACTACAGCTATTAGCTTAAGATCATGGGTAGGGTAATTCTTCTTGTGGGGATTAAGCTATCTAGAGGCATAGCCTATGACCTTCCTTCTCTGTATAAGGACACAATCTAAACCTACTATGGATGAATCACAGTACACAACAACTGGTAATATTAAAACTGAGGCTAAGGTGAGTCGAGTCTTCAACTCCTGGAAACTCTTCTCGCAGGAATCTGACCACTAAAACTTGACTTTCTTTTGAGTCAATCTATACATAGGGGATACAATAGATGAAAATCCTTCAAAAAACCAATGGTAATAGCCAGCTAAACCCAAAAAACTCATGATATTTTTCTGAGAAATAGGTCTATGCCAGTTTCTCACCACTTTGATATTTTGACGATCAACTCTAATACCATCGCTGGAAAGAATATGACCAAGGAATGCTACTAACCTTATCCAAAATTTGCACTTACTAAATTTGGCAAAAAACTAATGGGCTCTGAGAGTCTGAAGTATGATTCTAAGTGATCTACATGATCATTCTCACTACGGGAATGAACAAGAATGGCATTGATAAAGACTATAACAAACTTGTCCGAGTACTACTTGAACACGCGATTCATCAAGTCCATGAAATTTGATGGGGCATTTGTAAGACCATAGGACATGTCTAAGAATTTAAAATAACCATACCCGACTCAGAAAGCTATTTTTGAAATGTCACGCTCTCTGACTCTGAGTTGATGGTGGCCTGATATGAGGTCTATCTATGAAAAGTAACTGGTGCCATAAAGTTGGTAAAACAAGTCATCAATTCTATAAAGTGGGTATTTGTTCTTGACTATGACCTTGTTCAACTGACGGTACTCTATACACATTCTGAGTGAACCGTCTTTCATATGCACGAATAAGACTGGTGTACCCCACAGGGAAACACTGGATGCAATGAGCCCTTTGTCTAAATGATCCTTTAACTGTTCATTTTACTCTTTGAGTTCAAGTTGAGACATTCTGTTTGACGAAATAGATATGGGTTGAGTATCTGGAAAAAGGTCTATTGTGAAGTCAATTTCCCTTTCGGGAGGAACTCCAAGAAGATCTTTAGGAAACACATCTAAGAATTCATTTACTACTAGAACTGATTCATGGCTAGGAGTCTCTGAACTAAAGTCTTTGACTCACATGAGATGATAGACACATCCATTGGATATTATTTTTCTCGCTCTAAGGTATGAAATCAACTGACCCTTAAGCACTGTGGTACTACCCCTCTATTTAAGGATTGGTTCATTTGGAAACTAAAAATGGACAATTTTGTTTCTACAATCAACTGAGGCATAGAATGAATGGAGCTAATCCATGTCGAGAATAACGTCGAAATCCATTATCTCTAACTTTACTAAGTTTGCTGAAGTGACTTTCGGAGATATCATAATCAGATAGTTCTTGTATACTCATTGGGCTATGATAGACTTACCCACTAGAGTAGAGAATGAGAAAAGTTCTGTTAAGATTTTTGGTCTGACTTTTAAATTGACTGCTATGTAAGGAATTACAAAAGACAAAGCAGCTCCTAGATCTAATAAGGAATAATCATGTAAATAGAGGATCTGTAACATAACAATGACCACATCAGGAGAACTTTCCTGATCTTGTCTGTACTGAAGTGCATAAAGCCTATTTGGGAGTTGTCTACTATTGACACTGGAAGTGACACCCTGCTGATTCGGGAGACCAGACTGAGCTGAGGAATGATTATACTGACCATAAAAACCAAACTAAGGAAAATCTCTGATTCTATGGCCTGGCTTTCCATACCCAAAACAAGCATCACTGGCAGCCCTGCATACACCTTAATGGTTTTTGCATATTTCTGACAAAGGGGATTTGTTCAAGCACTATTGACACTACCTTGAGATTTAGAGCCTGGTGCCCTATCTTTGTTACTATTCCTAAACTTAGGGACTGGAGCACTAGCTAAGGATGGAGCTGGAACTGAATATTTTAGGCGATACTAGGAATAGTTACCGCCTTCTGACTTAGGCTGAGTGAAATTAAAGCTACATGTTCTAGCCCGCTTGTTCTCATGTTCTCTCTCTACTTGTTCTTTGCTTCTTATATCTACTTAGCATGGACCATAAGCCTAGATATGTTAATCTCCTTAATGAATATCGCAGTTCTTCACTCCTTAACGACACTTTCTGACACCCCAGACATAAACTTGGTCTTTCTGGACCTATTGTCTTCTACTACATGGGGAGCATATCTGGCTAGCTAAGTAAAATTGAGGGAATACTCTCTTTCACACTTATGTTACCTATCCTGAGATTGGTGAACTCCAACACCTTGGCTTCTGTCAGCTCTAAGGGAAAGAATTTATCTTGGAAAGTAAAAGTAAACTCTTCCCACTCAATGGGCTCTGCATCTGTACCCCTGTCTACCTTCCACAGGTTAAACCACGTATGAGCTACATCTTATAGCTGATAGGCATCTAACTCGGCACTCTCACTGGAAGTCACTCCCATAATATCTATAACTTTTTGAACCTGATCGAGGAACTCCTGTGGATACTCTTCATACTTAGACCCTAAAGATAGGAGAGGATTCATTCGGGTGAAGTCCCAAATCCAGAATACAGTAGTATTGGCCACCGAATTATCCTAAATAACAACTAGTCATTCATTCTGGGCTACTACGAAATTGGATAAAGTGGTTAACACAACCTTAAATTCTGCATAGGAAACATGCTCGTCCAGGTGATCTACCTGAATAGGCTGCGGTGATATCTGGTTTCTTGTTCTTGTTCCATTATTCTTTTTGGAAGGCATGTTCTATTAACGAAGGTAATAAAAGGATTAGACTAAGATTTTAACTTGATCTCATGCTGACTCACACAACATGAATACTGAAAGAAGGGAAGATTTTCCTAAAACATCTCATAGCCTCTTGCCCATAAGTGTGGCGCACTACACACCCATGCACAAGACAATACTTGATGCAACTTTCAGACTCCCTAGGGCTCTGTTGAACCTTCGCTCTGCTATACGGTACTTATAATCCCGAGGGACCAAAAGCTAACCCATGATTGATATCTACTGTGAGCACTGAATAATAATACTATAATAATACAGCAAGTAGGCTAAAATTCCATAAGGTTCAAGATTTGAATACTGATAAAGACTAATAACTATAATAATAATATATGATAAAACATCTAAAATCTGAAATACTATCTAAACTAGTCATTTCTGGAAAGCCTCTAACTAAACTGTCCAAATGTGGAATTGATGGTACACGCCCGCAACTAACTCTGACTACTAAAATATGGAAGCTAATGAAAATATTGAAATAAAAGAATATGCTGGATAGATGAGGACTCACTACTGAATCTACTGCTACTATCTGAATATATCTATATGTGGTTAGGAGACTGAGCATCCAAACCTATGATATGAGACATATAGCGCAAAGAGAAAGTATGCATCGGTATGTGGAATATACTGGTATGCTAGATAAGGTAAGGCTGAATAGATCTGTTCATAAGCATGAACAGTAACCGACTGAATGATATAGAGTAACTAAATATGAGTACATGATAACTGAAACTGCTATAAATACTAAGTATGCAATACTACACATTTATATATATACTATATCTCAACATTTATTGAAACTGAGTACTGATTTCTGATAACTTTGTAACTGATATCTGAGATTATTGATAACTAAAATAATTAAAAACTGGGTGTCTATGTCTGACAGTCCTGATTTGTAGAACTAAACTGAGTTCTATTACTAAGACTGAAACTAAAATCATCGGAAGTAATTATCTAACCTATATGCCCCAAATAAGATAACTAGGGTTTAATCTATAACCCCAGTTGAAAGAGTATCAATACCATGCCACGTGTAAAGATAACTGAAGAGTTACCCTCATCTAGCGGGTACTCTAATGAGAATGGCAGTACCCTCATCTAGCCGGTAATACACCTCATTAAACCTCAACTGGCAGGTTGATGTCTCAACCTATGCTGAATACATAGTTCAGAAACACAAGGACTACTTCTATTGATCTCACCCTCTATTGGCAGGTGAGTCCTAATCCTTGGGTTCACTCAGTGCTGTATCTTACTCCCATCTGAATGACACTAATTTTTATACTGAACTGTACTGGACTAATACTGAGTTTTATTGAGTTTTACTAACTAACTGGGTACAACTGATCGGGACATTTTTGAGACTATTCTATAACTATTGTAGCTCTAGGTAAACAAGTAGATTGTCGGGTATTGAATACCCCCAGGACTCGATAGCATTGAAAATAAAGCATGCCTTGATTCTTTAAAAGCATAACAATAGATACTTGTTGACAATACATTCACCTACGCATTTAGTCAAACACTTGATATATATGAGCTTGTACATGATTCGGACCACATAATGACACGTCATTATTTCACTATTTATTTCACATAAGCATTTTATCAAACACTTGGGGAGCATGGTTATTTCACATAATACTAGTCAACACATGAACATCATGAATACAATAATCACTTGTAAATTCAAGGGTTTAGCATGCAATTCATATAATTTCCCATACAAACTATTGTAATTTCACGATACATGTAATTAAATCATGAATTGAAACCCAATTACTATCATGAACATGGATACAATCAATTTCAAGCATTGAAATCATGAATCTATAACTTGTAATTTAAAAAGAGGTTCTTAGACTTCATGGGTGAAAGGAACCCATGAATGAACACCTAACATACCTAAGAAGAAATATTCTTGAAGGTTCTTAGAGGAATTTTTGGGATTTGTTCTTGATTCTTGAAGCTAGGGTTTTCCCCTTTTAGAGAGAGAATGTTTTAATCTTGAAAGAAATTGAGTACATAATGGGATAATAGGTTATTTAGGGGTTTAATCTTGTATTTAGACTGATTAGGGCCATATAAAAATACCAAATTGCCCCTGGAAATGATTAAAAATTATTACTTGATGCCCAAATTTGGCCACAACCATGACGCGGTGGCATCACGGTGAGCCACTGGAATGTGGCTAGCACTGTGTAAAAATGGATGACTAGGAAATTTGCTTTTTGTGCAATAAATAAACATCGTAGAGCCTCACTGGAATTTGACAACTAGAAAAATTGCCCTTGCCGCAGCGTGGTGGGATCACGGTCCCTCACTAGAAAAAGACAATTGTAAACTGGAACTGCGACGTGATGCGCCATTATCACGATGACCCATTGGATTTGGTTCCATTTTTCTTGTCTCCACAATGCGGTGATGTGCGATTTGGCACTCTAGTTTACAAAAATGACTATAACTCTTCATCGTGTATCAGAATTTGGGCGAATGTTATATTGTTGGAAAGCTGACTGAATTTCCTATGCAATGGTAATGATTTTATATAGGAATAATTGTATACTAAGAGTTGAACTGAGCTAGAGAAATACAGGGTATTACAAACACGCACGAAACACGCACGAAACACTTTCCTAAAGATGATATATACTCTTTCTTCTCTGCGATATTGCTATGGGATTTGATACAAATAGTTTTATTGGAAATGACAAGACTTTGGATTTCTACACCAAGAAAATAGTGAAGATCGTCCTATTGGAAAACAAAGTTAATAATACTTGATCTTTTGTTGGGAAGAAAAAGTTATTTGTAGAGAGTTGAGCAGAAAGAAAAGTTATTCTGCAAAATAACACTTAAAGAGTTTATATAGTTTAACTTTTAACCAACACACCCTTTCATAAGAGACATACCCTTTCAATAAAAGACATATCCTTTCATAAGAGACACACTCTCTCAATAAAATATATATCCGTTCAATAAAAGTCACACCCTCTCATTAAAATACAACTCTTCTTTCAAAAAGATATATCTTATTAAAAATATACCTGTTCACTAAAATTCTTTTAATTATTAATTTATTTTCAAACAAAAGTCCAACAATCCCCCACTTGTTTAAATATAAATTAAGACACAATGACTATAATGGATCATTTAATTTGAACATCACCTTACTGAAATATCACAAGACGAAAGAAAAATTTCACGTAGCATAATATCTTTGAACGTGTTATTTCTTGTAATAACATTGGTGACACTACATGAATAAACATTTCATTCCTACCTTCCACTCAGCATGCTAGCACTTTTATGGACATGTGCTATTCAAAATTCAGAAACATTTATGAGAGTAACTCCAACTCTCAATCGAAGAGGCACCCCTTCTATGTTCATATAGGTGAAGTTCTTCTAGATTCTTTGTCATATTTGAGGCACTTTCTCTACAAAATAAACATCATTAAGAGTATTATAATTCAACCCTCCAAACTATGAAAACTAGTACTAGTATATCTCTTAAGTACTAAAATATCCACGTATCAATAATTTGTTGTTACCATTTGAACCCATAACTATTTATTTATAGTAACTAGGTCAGATTGCCATTATTGAAGGATCTAATTAAGGAGTTTTTATATAATCATACTTGAAGATGTATTCAACAACTTTATTTTAATAGTTTAGTAAATAGATTATTCAAATTCATTTGACTCCGCCAATGTGCTAAAAGTCATTCCATCTTGAATTAATTTTCTCACATAATCATATCAAGAAATTATGCATTTTGACCTCTCATTATAAAATCTCCATATACTCGAGCTAGAGTGGCTTGATATCACAAATTGAGGTTATATTTTGCAAAATCTATAGATTTTCATAATAAACACTCAATCACTCAACTTCTTTAATTTTCTTGCTTCTATTAATGCAAGGTTTTCTTGATTTCAAGAATTTGTACCCCATCACAAGGTAAGTATCCATTATGTTGTAAATTTATTTTTCTCACATTTTCAATACCAACTTGTATCGATATATACTTATAAAATAGTATAGAACTTAGAGTTTTCCAAATCTTTAGTCTTCTAAAGAAAATCAAAACTCAAGTATTGGCCCTTACAATAGTATTTGTTTACACAAGTTAATTAGCCTTGATTCTTTCATCATCATGGACTGACTCGATCTAGGATCAAATAGGGTACTGGACACTTATGTTTAAGTGACTAAATTAGTTAGCACTCTTTTCTCATTGTAATGAGCTTAACTCAATACTTACCCCTACTGTTTTGTATAATCATGATACCTAACATAGTACGTATTTCTCCAAGTTCCTTCATTACAAATGTGAATTTTTTTAAAACCTTCTCGTTCCTATTATGACTTTTATATCATTAATTTTGATCAACATATCGACAAGATATCACATAACATTATAAAATTAATTAAGAATTCTAAAGTGAAGGTAGACTAACTATCTCGAATAGTTTAAGTTTTTAAAATATATAATAAATAATGCTAAGTCTAATATTGACTTCTACTCTTCTGCCAAATTAGAATGACCCTTCCAGTCATTTTTTATATTTTCGCTTATCTTTGATATTAGGGCTTCTCTATAGCTATCCCAAGTCACTTATGACTTACTGGGATTGATGGTTCGGTTATGGGGTAGTTCGTTTAGTTTTTATAGTCAATTTCTTTTTTTGAAGTCTTTACTGATTTTAAATAGCCATCGAGAGAAAACTTCAATGAAACAATCTCATATGCCAATTTAGACTATGCCAGTAGATCTAAAATATTAGTTTTAGTCAGGGTGAATCTTTTGGTTCAAGTTTCAATGCAACCGAGCTCATTTTGAACTATTGGTTAGAAAGTTAGAAAGTCAAAATATGAGTATGGACCCATATTTGGGAAAAATGACCTTAGATTTAAAATCTATCTTCTCCATCATGTCTGTAATATCGATTCTAGGATGGGGAACCCTTGGTTCAAGTCCCAAGGCTTCCAACTTATTTTGGGCTATTGAGCAGATTTTATGAAAAATGAAACTATAGGTGTGGGCCCCACTTTATGCTGAAATGATCTTGGATGAATCTTTTGATGATTCAAATGAATTTGAAATGTGGTTTACACTAAATTTTCACTATTAGATCATATATTTTTAATTCTGAATGAGTTTTGAGGGTCAAAAATAAGATTTTGACTTTGCGCTCATCTGGTGTCCAAATGAGACTGCAGTATCTCCAAAGATTGTAGGGGTATTTAAGAACCGTATAGGCTGCATTTTTCACTATTTTGACTCAGTTTTGAGAGACCAAAACCCTAATTGAGTATTCTAACTCAAAATTAATTCTTGTGGGTATTTAGGAAACTTGCTAAACTATTTTATCATGATTATCATCCAGATTAAGGTAAGATTTCATCACTTTATTTATGAATTTCTTTGTTCTTGTAATGCCTCGAGCTTACACCCCAAATGCCACATGGTGCTCATAATTCCGAAGGACCACAAGCTAATCCATGACTAGTACTTTTTGCAATAACTGAGTAATAACACTGTAAATATGCAGAAATTAGGCAAAAACTGGCCATAAGGTTCAATACTATAATTAAATGCTGAAAATGGTATATGAGTACCAAAACTGAACATCTGAATGAAAATACTGTAATGCCCCGAGTCTGGTACCCTGGATGCTACACGGTGCTCATAATTATGAAGGACCACAAGCTAACCCTTGACTGATATCTATAATAGAGCACTGAATAATACACTGTAAAAATGCAAAAAACTGATGAAAAGCTTGCCATGAGGTTCAAACATCTAAAATACAACTAAAAACTGAATACTGCTACATCTGTCTGAAAAGCTTCTAAACTGTCTGAACTACGGAGTTGATGGGATAGGTCCCCAATTAACTCCATCTACTAAAATATTGAATTTGGTACAATAATAAAATAAAGATTATCCTCGAAAGATAAGGACTCACTACTACATCTATTGCTACTGACTGAATCTGAGCTGCTAAGGGTGCTCTGCATCTCGTGCTTCTAAACCTATAGTATTAAACACCATAGCGTAGAAACGTATGCGTTAGTGAGATGGAATGTACTGGTATGCTAGATGAGGTAACGCTAAATGCAGGGGTTTATATCCATGAACAATACTGACTAAATAATCTGAGTCTATTAAATGAGGAATTACATGAATGCATAAACTATAACTGAAATCGTAGTAACACTGATTACCTAATTCTAATAACTGGATTTCTGATAATTGTGTCTACTGATAGCTGATTGACTGAAGTTGAGATCAATCCTATCTAGCGAGTGATCTCTGAATATACTGGTACTTGATACTAATAGATTATATTTGAGATCAGTCATATCTAACGGGTAATCTTTGAATCTGTTGGTACTGATACTATACTGCTTGACTAAATCTGAGATCAGTCTAATCTAGTGGGTGATCTCTAAATCCATTGATAATACTAATGAATGACTGTATCGAACAGTTCTGAATCTACGCTACTGAGCTATGTTCTTTGACGGAGACTGATTCTAAAGCTGAGACTGTAGAATATAGTCATCTAACCGACATGCCCCAAATCTGAACTTGTGGATCCAACCTGTAAATCTAGCTAAAAGGGTGTCAGTACCATTCCACTGGTAAAGACACCTGCTAAAGAGTCTGTTCTAATCTAGCGGGTGACCCCTGAGATCAGTCCTATACTAGCGAGTTATCCCCGAGTATGTTAGTACTATCTAATGAGTGATATCTCATTCCTACGTTGGCTACGTAGTTTTGGAACTTTGGGATTACTTCTAGGGACCTCTAATAACGCTCAAATTACACTCTTAAGTGGGTGTAAGTGATCGTTGTCAATATAAAATCCAACTAGGTTGGGCTCAAATCCCACAAGGAACAATTTGAGTGGCGATTAAACTAGTTTGAAACTAAAGCTACAAGTTAAATTCAAACAATCGATATAAAAAGATAAAATGGGGATTTTGAAGATTAGCAAATAATTTATTTTGTCACTTTAACTTCAGTGTTTGAAATTAGTCTAAATGGGAAACCAGAGTTATGTGCACCATGGGTTTTGGGAATTGACAGATACTAGGTAATGGTTGGGATTCTTGAAATAAGTAGAAATAGCAGAATATCCCTAACAACGATACTATCTGACTTATCTCTCGACCTCACCAGACAATTTATTATCTAATTGTCTCGAACTTAGATAACTTATCTATTTCCAATACGATTTTATCTCAGGTAGATCAATCCAGTTATGGCATTGATCATTAAACAGAAGGTTGGTAGCTTCCGAGTCCCTATTGATAAATCACGACCTCTAGTCCATTTCTCTATTAGAAACAAATAAAACCTAAGGCATAACCTAATGTTTGCAACCAGTAGATTTCAGTTAAAACAATAGAATTTCTAGACGTCCTACTACTCTTTGAATCCTTTAAATACCTAGTAACCTATCAAACCCTAGTCCATGGATCCCATAACTCCGGATAATGGAATTATCCGCTCATGATTTGATGAACGAAATACAAAGTTGAATTCATGATAATAAGATAAACTTATTAACGGGTGAAAAGCAACAAGTAGTTTCTTCAATTTAATCCCGAAAATTGAAATCCACAAATAGTTGATAAGTATTGAAGAAAATAAAACTCTCCAAAACTGAAAAAAAAAATAACTCCCTGAATAAACCCTAAAAGATGCTATTTATACTAAAGCCTAATTAAGGAAATAAAATAGCAAATTCAATTAATTCTCGGATTAGGTGACGCACAAGCTGACGCCGCATCAAGAGTCTGACTCCCAATCACGGATGGCATCAGACTTGCTCCAGTTTCTTCAATTTTCTACCTTAGGATGATGATCAATCTGACGCCGCATCAAGGATTTGACGGTGTATCACCAACGTCGTCAGCTGTCTTTTCCTATCGCTGATTTTCTGCTTAAGGATGACTCCATTCTTGATGCCTTATCACCCACTTGATGCCATGTCACAGACGTCATCAGAACTACTTCTTAGCTCCAATTCCCTGGTTAAGGATGATACTACTTTTGATAGGTAATCACAAGGCATACGACTAATCACGGATGTCATCAGCCATGTTTTCTTCTCTTTTGCTCAGATTTTCAACTCTTTTTCTCCATTGGCGTTTATTTTCATTCCTTCAGCCTTTTACTGCAATATCATGAGTAAACACATCAAAACAACAAGAGTTGCTTCAAAATTCACAATTATTTTGAGCTAAAAAGTATTAAATGTGTTAGTTTTCGCTCACACATCAACGTCAGTCCTTTCTAGCAAATAAGCCCCCATCCCTAGGTTCGCTCGGTGCTGAATCCTACTCCTAACTAAAAGACACTGAACTGATTACTAATTTATAAAAGTCTTAACTAAACTATTACTGATCTTCACTATGTCTGACGCAAATCGTTACCCCTTTGAGCTAGCTCTCTACACTCCTATATCTTGTGGCATGTCTTACCATAGACAAACATACCTCATTGTCTACTCTACATGCACTTAGGTGGTTCTTACCATATTTTTCACAAAGTGGATAGATAAGCTCACTTCTCACACTACCCTGGGCTTTGGAGCCTAGAGCCTGGAGCCCTATCGAGATTGCCATCCCTAAAATTTGGTACTGGTGTACTAGCTGAGGATGGAGTTAGGACTATTAAATTTTGACTATGCTGAGAACGGTTACCACCCTGCGAGTCTGGATGAGAAAAAATAAAACTACCTGTTCTGGCTTTCTTATTCACTCTCTCTTCTTAGCTTTTTTGCCCTCAATCTGCTTAGCCTGTATCATTAGTCTAAAAAGATCTACGTCTCTGTTGAGCATAGAATTCCTACACTCCTTAACCTCCAACCCAGACACATTGATCACAAACTTACTCATACTAGATCTAGGGTTAAGCATCTGCTCGAAAACATACATAGACAACTTATTAAACTTGAGCCAATACTCCTTCACTGACATAGAGCCTTTTCTTAGGTTCATGAACTCTTCTATCTTACTTTCCTTATCTGGAGTGGGAAAAACTTATCTAAGAATGTATCCTGAAATATCTGCCAAGTCATGGGAGTTTCATCCTTCCGTCTACTCTTCTTATCACTACGCAGTCATAAGAAACATCCTTCAGCCTATAGGATGCCAATTCTACACTCTCCTCTTTAGAAACACGCATAGCCTAGGTGACCTTCTTAACCTCATCAAGATAAAGTTGAGGTTCCTCATCTACCTTCGACCAAAAGAATTTTGGCGGGTTTATTCTCATAAAATCTCTGATCCTGACTGTGGATAAATCCCCATCTTGCTGAGGTGGAGCTACAGCCTTAAAATTACCCTGAACATTAGTGGTCATAGCTTGGGCTAGTGCCTAGAAAGCTACCCTAAACTCTGCATATGACACATTCTTATTCAAAGGATCTACAGGCTGAGGTTGCTGGTCATTGTTTCTGTGGGCATTATCTCTGTGAGGAGGCATATTCTAGAAATGAAAGAAAGAATGGATTAGACTGAGAGTCTTAACTTGAGCTCATTCTCACTCGCACGACATGAATACTGAAAGAAGGGAAACTATTCCTAAAATATCTTATATCTTCCTTTACATAAATGTGGCACGCAACATACCCATTCATAAGACTCTACTAGATGTGGCTTTTAGACTTTCTAGGACACTGTTGAACCTTAGGCTCTAATACCAAGTTTGTAATGCCCCGAGTCTGGTCCTCCAGACGCTACACGGGACTTATAATCTCGAAGGACCACAAGCTAACCCTTGACTGATATCTATAATTGAGCACTAAATAATACACTATAAAAATACAGAAAATTGATGAAAAGCTTGACATGAGGTTCAAACATCTGAAATACAACTAAAAATTTAATACATCTGCATCTGTTTGAAAAGCCTCTAAGCTGTCTAAACTATGGATTTGATAGGACAGGTCCACAACTAACTTCGTCTACTAAAATATTGAATCTAGTGCAATAATAAAATAAATATTATCCTCGAATTATGAGGACTCACTGCTATGACTACTGCTGTTGACTGAATCTGAGCTGCTAAGGGTGCTCTAAATCTCGTGCTTCTGAACTTATGGTATAAACTACCATAGCATAGAAAAGTATTTATCAGTATAATGGAATATACTGTTATGCTAGATGAGGTAAGGCTAAATGTAGGGGTTTATATATATGATCAATACTGATTAAATAATCTAAGTATACTGAATGAGAAATTACATGCATGAATGCATAAAGTATAACTGAAATCGTAGTAACACTGAATACCAAATTCTAATAACTGGATTTTTGATAATTGAGTCTACTGATACTGATATCTGATTGACTAAAGTTGAGATCATTCCTATCTAGTGGGTGATCTTTGAATATATTGATAATTGATTCTAATTAAATATATTTGAGATCAGTCCTACCTAACGGGTGATCTCTAAATCTATTGGTACTGATACTGATACTACTTGACTAAATCTGAGATCATCCCTATCTAGCGGGTGATTTCTAAATCTATTGATAATACTAATGAGTGACTATATTGAACAGTCTCAAATCTGTGCTGCTGAGCTGATTTCTCTTACGAAAACTGATTCTAAAGTAGAGATTATGGGAGATTCTCATCTAACTGACATGCCCCAAATCTAAACTAGTGGGGTCCAACCTGTAACCCTAGATGGAAGGGTGTCAGCACCGTGCCACAGGTAAAGACAAATACTATGGAGTCAGTCATAATCTAGTGGGTGTCCCATGAGATCAGTCCTGTACTAGCGGGTGATCCCCGAGTATGTCAGTCCTATCTAACGGGTGACATCTTATGCCTATGCTATCAATGTAGTTCTGGAACTTAGGGATTGCTTCTAGGGAGCTCAGTCCTATCTAGTGGGTGAGCCTTCATCCCTAGGTTTGCTCGAAGATGAATCCTAGTCCCAACTAGAAGAAACTGAACTAATTACTAATTCATACTAGGCTTGATTGAACTGTTAATGATCGTACTTGTTTGACTGAGCTAAAATGAATTCACTAAGTTTCTTTGACTGATGGAATATTACTGAGTTCTGAATTAATCACTGAAATGAAGCTAGAATTCTACTGACATTGAGATTACTGAGATTTTCTAAGTCTTGTAACTATTGAGTTCTACTGAGTTCTGTAACTGACTGAGAGTGCTACTAATCATTGCATGACTGAGATTATTATGAAACTGACACTTTTTCTAGACAAGCAGCTACTTTGTCAGGTATAAATACCTCCAGGACTCGATAACATAAATAATACAAGATAGGACAAATCGTACATAACATGGAAACAGGCTATCATTCACAACACAATCCATGAGGCATCTCTTCAAGAACTTGGAAGTATTAAACATGTAAATGTATAGGGAGTGCATACTATGATATCATAATTCATTCAATAAGGAATGCACATAAGTAGGAATGCATGCAACATATCATAATTCATTCACTAGGGTTTTTCAACAGACACTTGGCATGCATTAACTTATACACAATTGGGGATTTCTTGACTCTATTTCCATTACATAAGCATTTTATCAAACATATGGGGAGAATACTTTATTCAATACGCCTATTTAATATGGTTACATCAATAAACATGTATCTTGAAGGGGTTTATCATAAACATCTCATAAATATCACATACTAGGATCAAAGCTTGGAACTTTGTAAACAAAACATGAATTAAAACTCAATAACAACATAAACTTCAATTTCAATTCACATGAATCATGAAAACTCATAAATATATAATCTCTGAATTTAGAAAAGGATTCTTGAACTTCTTGGGTGGACGAAACCCAAGAATCAACATCTAACATACATTAGTTCTTGATTTTATAAAGATTGTCGGTGGAATTTTCTTGAATCTGGATCTTCAATTGGAAACCCTAAACTTGTTCTTGAGATAAATTGAGAGAAACCACTATAGTTTGGGTGAAAATATTGCTGAATCACGTGTTTTAGGGTTCTATACAAGTGGGAAAAAGACTGAAATAACCCTGGGGTCGCAGCTATTTTAATGAATGGAAAATTGGGTGCCGATACGTTGGTCGACATGGCATGTCGATGGCATCGATGTAATACCTGATGCATAGTATGATGATCATATCGAGCCTCAGTACTTTTGACTCTGGAAACCTGGAACAATGTTAACCAACGTGATAGGCTATGAGGACACACCAAAATTGCGTTGGTCTACTATTTTGAGACCTCAAACATGGTATAAACATGGTCCGAAAATTCCAAAACTTGTCCGGGAACACCTACTGACATAGTTGATCATGAATCAACTTAAAGATCAAAATTTAATGCTCGTATGGGTCAAGAAATAATATTTCCAATTTTTGAAGGATAAAAAAGATTCTAAGTGTAAATACTTAGCTGAAGTTTCTAAGTCTGGGCCTCTTTTTAAGCTTTAATGGACTGAGTAAAGTGTGGAATTTTGTGGGGTCTCACAAATACTTTAGTCTGAAAAGCCTCTACTGTTTGAATCACGGAGTTGATGGGAAAAGTCCCTAACTAACTCCGACTACTAAAATAAAATGAAATACTAAAATAAAAAGCATGTCCTCGAACTATGAGGACTTACCACTAACTCTGACTACTGAAAAACTAAACTGCTAAGTATGATCAGGAGCCCCTTCTTCTGAACCAATGGTATATAACATCATACCACAAAAGAAAGGTATATGTCAGTACTTTGAATGTACTAGAATGCTAAGTGAGGTAGGCTGAGATGCTTGGGTTTATATGCATGAACAATACTGACTGAATGACATGAGTATACTGAATGAGAGTACATGTATGAATACGTAAACTATAATTGAGATCATGATAATACTGGATACTGAGTTCTGAATACTGATTAACTGATATCTAAGTTTACTTAAACTGTACTACTGATGACTGAGTAACTATATGTGATAGTCCTTATTCTGTGGTACAGTTGAGTTCCATACTAAACTGAGTAACTGTGTCTGATAGTCCTGATCCTATAGCACTGAATTGGGTTCTATATTAAGACTAGAATAGAAACTAAGACTGTGGGAAGTAATCATGTAATCGATATGCCCTTCTCTAAATAGATTGAGGTCCAACCTGTAACCCCAGCTAGAAGGATATCAATATCGTGCCACGGGCAAAGACAAGTTGAGTTACCCTCATCTGGCAAGTGATCTGAATGAGAATGGTGGAACCCTAATCTGGCAGGTTAAAACACCTTACCAACCCTTAATTTAGTAGGTTGATGTCTCAACCTATGCTGGTATCATGACCTGAACTGGGGCCCTAGCTGTGACGAGCATTCTGAACCATGAAGGCTCGAAACACCCCTATCTATCTGGTAATCATGCACATAATTCATATGATAAAATAAATGCAGAAGATTCAAAATACTATGGAAACATGGTCAACCTGAATGTCAGCATAACACTGAAAACTGAAATCTAAGATATATCTGAATAATAATATCTGACTCAGTCTACAAAATCTCCACTATGGATTAAACTAACTATCTAAAAACTGGGACAAGACCCCCAGTAGACCACAACAGAACTAAAGATAATTATCTGAAATAACCAGGCCTTCTGGAACATAGAAGGCTCACCACTACACAATCTGATCTGTGATCTGAAATATCTACTATTTATCTGGACCCCTAGACTATGCCTTAAGACCTGGAGGGAGGGGGGTCAGTACAAAAGTACTGGCACGCGAAGCAATCCAAAATTAAGTACTTTAACATATATATAAAATAGATGAGAGCAATTTTTCATGAAACGTCATGCATAAAATAGTTTTTGGAAACACATGGGCATCATTCGAGTAATCATAAATCATTTTTGTCAAAATAGTTTCTGATCTTTGTATTACTTATGAGTTAGGTGGTACTATTCTACATTTTCAGATATTCTACAGGCTATATGGAATCTGCCATTGACTTGGCGGGAAAGCCTCCTACCCGAGTATGCCGTAAGGGTTGGAGTCTCTGATTCTAATATGCCATACGAAACTAGGCCAGCGTAATATAAGATATACCGGGATCGGCAAATCACGGTTTTGGGCAATGAGTACCTAGACTCGTGCCTTCTTCGGGGAACCACCTAACATCTCTTTCTGCACAATTTTTAACCATTCTAATCATGTAATATTCTAATCACAAAATCTGTAAATCTGATTTCAAACATGCATTCTATTCTATTCTGAATTTATCATGGCATTTCTGAGTTTGTTTCGTCACACCAAGACTTGCAAGTTCTATTTTTAAGCCATAATGCAATAAGCATGATCTTTCATAAAAATGTAGTTTCAGACCACCAAAAATATGTAATTTTCATAAAAGATTTCATGTTCCAAAAACATAAGTCAAAACCGTGCAAAAACTCTTATCAAACATATGGTGGTCACGTGCTTTTGGCAAAACCATGCACTCTTTCATTATATGTATATTCAACATTCACAACCCTCTCTTTCGTATTCAAAAATCATATTCAAAACATAGCAAAAGCCAAAGTATTTCATCTCATGCTCTTCAAAACACATTCAAAACAATTTATATCATATAAAGATGAGAAAACTCATAACAAGAGAGGGATTCATTATAATTTATGCTCTGGTTGAATAACCATTCTTGAACACATACGTACATATATACATAATTTCAAATCAATTTAGGGTAAAGGCCTAAAGACCAAAACAATACCGTCAAAACTTCTAAAACATGATTATATTCATAAACTTCAAAACCCCATTCTTAAAACATAATTTCTATGCCCATGAGATTTTAGGAGAAACCCCGCGTACCTCGAATTAGGAAGACAATAGGTTCTTATTGATGCCTGCTAACTAGGGATTCCAAAAATGCGATCAACTTCGAAGCCTACGGTTGAATCTTGAACTACCTGGGTTTTTATTTTGAAACCCTAGAGAGGATTCTTGATGATTTTGATGAAAATAGGGTTAAGTTTCTCAAACATACCCTAAAGCCTTTGTATGGATGGTTTTAAAGGTTAGGGAAAAGTCAAAATTTCCCTTAATGACTCCTAAACGGAACTGAAAATTTGAACTAAAAAACCCGATTTTGGGTGCCACCACAACGCGCCACAATCGCGATGGACCACTAGAATTTGACGAGTGGGAAATTGGGTGCCTCCGTGATGCTCCACCATCACAGATCCCTACTAAAATTTGATGATTGAAAATTTGACCCTCTCTGCAACGCGCTAGACACAATGACGATGTTTACGACTGGAACTATAAATTATTCATAACTTCTTTACCAAGGGTCTGTTTTGGATGAATCTTATATCGTTGCAAAGCTAATTCAGTCATCTACGTAATGAAAGGTTGAAATGTAGGAAATTCCATATGAAAAATAATTTATATCATTCTAGAAGCTAATTCTTAAACTTTCGATGGATGGAATTTATCTAAGAAGACGTTGGGGTATTACAGCTCGCTATGTAGTTTTGGAATGCAAGGATTGCTTCTAAGGATCACACCCTCTACCAGAAGGTGAGTCCCCAACCTTGGATTCACTCGGTGCTGAATCCTACTTCAAACTGAATAGACATTGGACTGAATTCTAAATCATTCTAGGATAGACTGAACTATTAATTTTCGTACTGTATAACTGAACTATACTAAGTTCACTGGTTCCATGGATTAACAGAATACTATTGAATTCTGTTAACTGACTAAGTACTACTGAGGTCTGAACTGGATACTATGACTAATTTTTTGAGTACTATTTAGTTTTCCTGAGTTCTGCAACTGACTGAATTCTACTGATCATGACATAACTGGTATTATTCTGTGAATGACCATGGCTCTAGGTAAATAACAAAATTTTTGGGTATTGCATACCCCCAGGACTCGATAACATAAATTATAATACATGGCGCAATCTTGAAATATGATAGCTAATTACTTGATCATCATTCATTTTTTAGGACATTCTAGCATATACTTGCATGACATGAACTTGAACGCATACTAACATGATATAATTATACTATTCAACTTACATGAGCAATTCAACAAAAACTTGGAGGACATAGTATGTTCACATAATACTAAACAATATGCGAACATCATAATTTCTAATATCAAATTCTCAATTTGGAGGGTTTTAGCATGAATTAACATAATACAACACAGATAACCAATAATATCATATGCATCTTGCAATTGAATCATGAACTAGAAACCCCATTAACATGGTAATCATAAACATATTCAAATCTAACCATGAAATTCATCAAACTTTTTAACTTATAGTTAAAAAAGGTTCTTGAACTCCAAGGGTGGAAGGAAACCCTTGGATGAACACTTGACATACCTTGGTTGCTAAATTCTTGAAGAAGGATGGCAAAATCTTGGGCCTTGAATTTGAAATTAAATGACCTAGGGTTTTTGTTCGAGAGCAATTTGTGAAAGAATGAGCGTATGTTGCTAATAGAGGGCTAAATTTAGTGTTTTTGGGGACTAAATGATGTGGTAAAAGGCAAAAAACAAAACTATCAATGTGTATATTAATGTGTTCCGTTGATGGTATTGATGCAATGGTCGGCGTACTGCGTCGATAGGATCGATATGATGGCCGGCATGCCACATTGAGTCCGCATCGGTTCAGTAGAATTTGCCACTAGGAACCAACCAAAAATATTAATCGATGCGATGGACGATGCACTGCATCAAGATCGCTTGGATACACTATTTTGGATTCCAAAACGTGTGTCAAATGAGGTACAAAAAATTTGAAACTCATTCAGGAACACCTACTGACATTCCTTATCATGAATCACTCTAAAGATCAATACTTTAGGATCAAAAGTGTCATGAAATAGAGTTTCCAACTTATGAAGGCTAAAATAGCACTAAGTCTGAATACTTAGCTAAAATTTTCTAAGTCTGGGTCCCCTTAGCAAGATTGAAAGACTAGATTTAGCTTAGGATTTTTGCTGGATCTTACAGTTATTGACCCAAAATCAAAATTTATCTTAGATCTTGATTTATCCCCAAATTTGATATATTTGCACCCATTAATTGAGGTTTATGATTCCTTGGTGATGTATGAGCATTGGGTTGACCTCATAAATATGATTTCGATACATGGGATCCTTTTAGGTTTTTTGGTGTCGTTTTTGGATCTGAAGCACAATAGTGCAATATGGGTATTGTTAGACTCGTATTGATGAGTAGATTATGTTTTTGATAGTGTGATAGCATTTTAGGGATTGTGTAACACCCCAATTTGCTAAATCAAAATGCTATACGGTATTGATGACCCCGAGGGACCACAAGCTAACCCATGACTGATAACTGTACCTGTATACTACAAATCATGATATAATAATGCGGAATACATAGAACTGTAAGGCCATAAGGTTCAACTGAATACAATCATGTGGGTGAAAATACCCAAAGCAACTCAATCTGAACGTAAATCTAAACATAAATCTGAAAGCCTCTAAACTATCTGAATAAGGAGTTGAAGGAACATGTCTCCAACTAACTCCGTAAAAATGAACTGAAGAAATAAATAAATGAAGTAAATCATATTATCCTCGAATCAATGAGGACTCACTGTGTCTCTGCGACTGGAATACTACCACTACTGCTGGGCTGGATCTTGTGTCTCAGAACCTATGGTGTAACATGAAAAGAAAGCACCATAGCACAAATGCGTCAGTACAACTGGAGTACTGAGTATACGAGGAAGGTAGGCTGAACTTAAAGGGTTTCATGCATGAACAACACTGACTGACTACTATGAACGTGGGAGTACAAACACACATATATAGAAACTGGGACCATGAATACGTGATAGCATGACCTATAAGCTTATACATGGTTTACTGATAACTGTCATGACTGATACTGAAACTAATAACATGGAAGACTGTATCTGACAGTCCTGTATATACTGAAATCTGAAGAATGCCCTGAGTTCTTTTACTGAGACTGATACTGAAATTATGGGAAGTAGTGATTAACTAACATTCCCCATGTATGCCGTTATGGCTAAGCTGGGGTCCAATCTCTGCCTCGACTGGAGGGGTGTTAATACCGTGCCACGGGTAAGGACATCCTGTGAGTGACCCTTATCTGGCGGGTACTCAATGGGAATGGTGGGAACCCTAAACTGACGGGTTAAGCCACCTCATCAACCCTAATCTGATGGGTTAATATGTCTCAACCTATGATGGCTACGTAGTTCTAGAATACAAGGATGACTACTAAGAATTACATTCTGAACTGGTGGGTGAGTTCCTATCCTTGGGTTCACTTGGTGCTAACCTCTACTCCCATCTGGAGGGATTGGACATGAATAATTGACTATACATGACCTAATCTTACTAAATTCCATTGACTGGCAGAATGTTACTGATATCTGACAACTGACTAAGATCATGAGGTTTTCCTGAGTCACATGACTGACTGAAGTCTATGGAATCATAGTTTCAGTTCGGATATCGTGAAACATGACATGGATCTAGGCACACATCTATAGTTTTTGGGTACAAGTACCCCCAGGACTCGATAGGAGGAAACTGACACACATGACATGACTTGATCACAAGATTTGAGTCCACAATTCACAATATCATAAGTAAGGCTTTCATAATAAGAATGATTCTCAACTAACTATCACATGATCAGGAATGCACACAACGTGTATATACTTGCATGGCTTCAATAACATGGTTATATAATATCTCAAAAATTTCATGAGCATCTCGTACAACATCTTCAATTCAATACAATAGCATGGGGATCACGTTGAACATAAACTTAGAACATGGAGTAGTCATTTAGGACTTATTATGTCATAAAAGCATAATTTCTATTCCCTTAGGTATTTTTACAAACACCTTACATGCACATCTTAGGCATAGGTGGATTAATCAATATTACAAATATTCAACCACTAATTTCACATATTTATACGTTAAATACCACCATATCCTCACAATAAACATACAAAGATCCCATCTTAGGAATCATCAAACTCCAACCACATGAACATCAACCACCAACAACATAAACATCATGATACAAAATATAGAAGATGGTTCTTGAGCTTCATGGATGAAAGGAGTCCATGAATCAACTCACGCATACCTTAGAAGGAAGATTCTTGATGATTGACGGAGGAATTTCCTTGAAATTGGATCTTCAAGCTTAGTTACGCAACCCTAGTTGTTTCTTTCTTTTAGTTATCTTGGATGATGAGCTTTGAGATGATAATAGGGTTGTAATATGTTTAGAAGCTATGTATTTCATAGGGTTAAGTTTAGGGACATGTAAGGAGTGTTAAAAGACTTAATTACCCTTAAAATAACTCAAAATAGAGTGTTTTTGGCACCTGAAACTGACTTAGGCGGCAACCAAGTGATTTCCTAAGCTAGGTTGGGAGGCGCCTAAACAATCGCCTATGTTTGGTTGGGCGGCGCCTAACCAATCTCCTATCCTTACTGTCTCTCACAAAAATGGGCATAACTTTTCGCTCGGGTATTGGAGGCAAAATTGGTATCGTTGGAAATCTAATTTGATTCTCTACAATTTGGTGGGTCTAAATCATCCAAAATACCATATTAACATCGATTTATACTCGTCTAAAGATGACCCTTGCAAAATTGAACACTAAAACTTGATGGATTCAAAAACTCTTAGCTTGTATTACCTTAAGTGACTCATATGAACATGCTTAATGTATAATAAGCTATCCTATAACTAGGATATTCATTGTATGTCATGTACTCAAGTATGAATCACAGGATAGGAGATTTTATATGTAGGAATACTTATTCACTTTCTAGCTTAGAAACATACGGGGTATTACAAATTGTGAAGCGAAGATGAGCATATGGTGGTTGAAGTGTGATTTTTCGGTCTAGCCTTGAGGTAGGTTCATATCTAATTTCCTTCATAGATGATGTATAATATGTATTGCGTGTGGATATGAATGTTAGGATTGATTATGAGTAAGATAAATTATCCTTGATTATTGATGTTTTGGGAAATTAGATAAGGGTTTTGGACCGGTAAGATAGTATGTTTATAACCTGGTAGACTCATATTGCCTTCTTCTTAGATTAGATTGAATTGTAGCATGGATTTGATACATTTCTAGATTATGGATGTGGTTTTAGTGTTGGAAGCATGATTAGTATATTTGATCTAATTGGGCTAGTATGGTATTCTTGAAATCATAATTTGGGTAGAATTGACTTATGTGCCCTTATTTGTTGTTGAAATTCCTATCTTAGATTTGATACATAGCCCATAGAGATTCTATTTCCTCTTAGACTTGATACTTGACCCATAGAGATGCCATTTCCTCTTAGACTTAATACTTGGCCTATAGAGATGTCATTTTCTCTTAGACTTGATACTTGGCCCATAGAGATGTCATTTTCTATTAGACTTGATACTTGGCCCATCGAGATGCTATTTCCTCTTAGACTTGATACTTGGCCCATAGAGATGTCATTTCCTCTTAGACTTGATACTTGGCCCATAGAGATCCATTTCCTCTTAGACTTGATATTTGGCCTATTGAGATGTTTTTTCCTCTTAGACATGACGTTGGGTCCTTAGAGATAATTTCCCACTTAGCTGCAATGTTGGGCCTAGAGAGATGCTATCTCCTTTTAGATATGATAGTTGGCCTAGAGTGGTGATATTCCTTACTATCATGATGAATGACCTTTACATATGAAATAACTTATAGTCACGTCATGCTTATTGATATTATGCCTCCTATGTGAGAGATAATTATATGATTATTGATATTATACCTCATAAATGCGAGATGCCTCCTAGATGTGAGATGATTAGAGATATGCTATGACTTATAAATGCGATTATAGAGATGAGTTTTGGATATGTATATGGGTCGAAGGCCGTAATAGTGATATTGTGATTATTTTTGGATATATCATTGGCCTGAGGGCTGATAGATGATATCGATTGGTCATTCAAGAAGTATTTATCCTTGTAGAGAATGCAGTTAAATTTCATGAATATATATATGTGTATATGTGTATGTGTATGTGTATGTGTATGTGTGCGTATACACATCTCTCCGATATATGATGGAAGAAGGTGTGGTATGACACTTATGATTTCACTGATTGAATACTGGTGATGGCAAGCATAGATTCGATACATTCATGATTATTACATCGGTTATTGATGTGATTCTAGCTTAAATATGATATGACTTTTCTTCCTAATTAGTGTATAAGATACGTGGTAACTAGTTATCCATTAGGTGACTATAGTACTTGATGCCTAGAATTCTAAATATGTTAGTTAATGAGCCTTTCTTAGTTTAAATATGGTAGATAACAACTAGGGTTGATACGTGGCTATGAAGATGGGTTTATCTATAGTAATGATATGTGGCTATTGATAACAAGTTATATTGCCGACTAGTTGTTAAGTGAGGATAGCATGGTTAACATTTCTAGGTGATAAGGGATACTAGTGATAATGTTTCCTAGTTACCGATGTTGACTAGCTAATAATGAGGACTAGTTAATAATGAGGATTAGTTGGTAAATGATTATTAGATATTGATTGGTGCTAGTTAATATCTGGAGTAGCTAGTTATTCATGCTGATATTGTTGGTGTTATTGTTATTGTTATGATCATTATTATGGCTAGCTTATGAAAGATAGGTCATTGATCAGGAATTAGGATTCGAGGTATGTCTTAAACCTCTTCTATCTTATGAATGCACTATTATAAATGAATAATCATGTCTAGCCATGTGGTTGTAAACCCTGAGTTCGATAGTGTTAAATCCTGATAGTATGTTAATGATGTCTTTAAACGATGATATGATGATCTAGGTTATTCTTTGAGATGACCTCATGCATATATGTGTATGCATTTGTGTATATATAATTCTAGCTATATGAAGGTCTGGCTCTATCGTATATCTCTTTCTTCGTTGTTCTTATTGTATATGCATTTCTTCGCTTTATATATTGCTATATATCTTTCTTTCGCTCTTCATTCATTTATTACCCTGGAATATATGGTATACCATTGACTTCTATTAAATGTAGATGGAATAAAATAGTTTACCCTTGATACCTCCTTAGTTTTCTTATGTTAGACTCTTGGACTTGAACCGGACGGTTGACCCTTATTATTCACACTGAATTTTTATATGATTTCTGGACTCTTGGATGTAGTTTCCATTCTATTTATATGTTGTGTATATCTATTTTACCTTTGGAGCTCAGTTGTAAGTTTCCTACTTAGTACCCACTAGTTTGGTACTCAAACTACACTTCTGCAGCATACAGATCATAGTACGGGTTATCGCCATTGATATGTGCATCATGTAGAGCAACTATGGTTTAGAGACTTATAGTGTGATCCTGACGTTTAGAGTGTTACTGATCTCTCTCATTTATTAGACTAGTCTCTATTGTATTCAGAGATGAGAAGTATCAGTGTAATTCCTTTGACATTTCATCTTTGTATTCTTGATATATAGAAGATCTTGTATTGATACCACCGGGTTTTGGGGATTCACTTATATAATGGCTCTTATCTCATTTATCCTACATGCTTTTTCTTATATTATTGAGTACTCCATTACAAGACGTTTCGGAATACGGGTTGGCTTGCCTACTAGTGGGTTATGGACAATGCCATCATGACTTGAGAAATCAAGTCGTGACACAAACAACCCCACACTTCAAATATATCAAGTGCCTTTTTATATCAGATATATAAAGAAAACTCAATTCACTAACTCATATTCTCTAAATCTCAAATTCACCCATAAAAACTTTCAAATAAGACACGCATGTTAAAAATGTAATATTTCATGTCATTCTATAACTTCAAAACAAAATTTCCCATATGATATTTATGCAAGAACAATTACCCCCAATGAATCACATAAGAAAATAGTATTCCTGAAGTCATCAAGCATTTGAAGATCATCACAAATATATAACCCTACTATTTATGAAAATAAATTTCACAAAATCACAAAAAACAGTAAATAATAAGTAGGATTAAGAAAATAGAACCCGGTTTTTATCTCCTTGTTGAGTAGCACCGGTCTATTTCCTTCAATTTCTCCATAATTTGTTTCACTTTTTGAATCTCATCATAGAGACTTGAATTAAAATTTGATGATATAAGATTTCCGACAGCGAAGTGCTTCGAGTCTTGCACTTTAAAAAACTTGAAAGATCCAACCTTGCTTTTCTTGTTATTGTTAAAGTTAAAAGAGTAGGCCACCTCTAATAAATTTTACATCACAGATATTTTCACCAATTTTTTTTTCCTTTTAAAAGTCTATAGGATCAAAAATTTTAACAACACCACAAAAATTTCACCAAGTCTCATTCAAACTCTTGATAGCACCGACTGAAAGAACACAATATGATGATTCCGCAAAACAAAATAAAGAGTATTGTTTTATTGAACCATGAGGCCAGCAATATCCAATGATACTAGCAAAACCAACTATAACGGACAACAACCAGTGAAGACTACTTGTAATGATAACGTCTCCATCTTAATCGATTGTTGAAATACATTAGAATCCAACTTCTAGTCAGAAAATTATTGAACAAAGCTTTCTTCTTCAATGTCTTCTTTCTCTTTCTTTCCTCTTTCTTTCAAAACTTATGCCAATTTTTAAATTCTTCAAAACAGTGGATATCTTCTTCAACATAAATATCATTTTTATATTGTTGGATAATATGTTCCAAGAATACAAAATTATATGAAGAAGAACACAAGATGAAGTGTTAATAAAATAAAAACTAAAACTATGAGTTAAAAGGCTTGAAACACGCATGAAACACCTTCCTAAAAATGATATTATCTCCCTCTTCTCTGCAAAACTGCTATGGGATTTGATAGAAATAGTTTGTGGATATGAAAAGCCTTTGGATTTCTGCACCGAGAAAATAGTGAAGATAATCCTATCAGAAAACAAGAACTCTAATACTTGATCTTTTGTTGGGAAGAAAAATTTATTTGTAGAGAGTTGAGAAGAAAGAAAAGTTATTCTGAAAAACAACAATTGAAGAGCTTATATAGTTTAACTTTTAACCAACACACCCTTTTAAGTCATATCCTTTCATAAGCGACACACTCTCTCAATAAAAGACATGTACTTTCAATAAAGTCACACCTATTAATTAAAATAAAACTCCTCATTAAAAAAGACATATCTTATTAAAAATATACCTCTTCACTAAAATACTTATAGCTATTAATTTATTTTTAAACAAAAATCCAATAAATCATGTATATGATTGATTAAATACAAATGGAGCTTTTATATTTGTATCAACATTTACAATATTTATCATCAGATACAAGTTGTATCATTAATTGTATTCATTCCTTGTGTAATCACTCTATATCATGGGTATCAATAAATACAATTTATAACAACATATCAAATCATAACTATTTTAAAAGTGGAAAGCCACAAAGTTGGAACATGGATTACAATAATATCCCTTTAAAAGCAAAATATTAGGGACAATAAGGTAAATACTCATCAATTAAAATAAGTCTTTCACATTCTTTTTTTTTTAAAATAAATTCTTTTTCCATTATATTTTTCTTAATATCATATATAAAAGCTCACAATATGCCTATTTGATAAACAAAAGTACAGTATTGCCTATTGATTTCCCTTATAAAGTCATTGCACCTATTTTCTTCCATTGGAGTTCCATACTATTTGATAGATTCTTATTTGTAACACCCCGAGAGTACACCCTAGATGTCACATGATGCTTACAATCCCAAAGGACCACAAGTATACCATAAGCTGGTACCTGTTGTGAGCACTGAATAAAATAACTAAGAATTGTGTGGAACATAACTGAAAACTCCATAAGGTTTTAACAAATGAAAATTAATACTAAATCATAGTTTTAAAATTTTTGAAACATACGGTCAATACTAATAATAACAACTGAAAATTGACTATCTGTCTGTACTAGTCTGAAAGCCTCTAAATTGACTGACTGTGAAGTTGATAGGACAAGTTCCCAACTAACTCTAGCTGACTGTAAAATAAATCTTGAAATAAACATAATCGTTCCTCGAAGTATGAGGACTCACCACTTCTACCACTGCTGATGCACTGGAATGTCTAAGTGCAGTCAGGAACCTGACCATCCGAACCTATGCTATGAAATATCATAGCGCAAGAAATGAGTATGCGGTCAGTACTTTAAATGTACTGGTATGCTAAATGTGCTTAGGCTGATATTCATGGGCTCATAGACATGAATAATACATGGCTAAATGAATAACATTAGATAATTGATGTAATAGTATATGTGAAAGCTGTAAGATCTAAGGATACATGACCAAGCATATAACATGATACTGAAATAATCTATAAACTGAAGTACTAAAATATTGATACTGAATAATTGATAACTATATGCTATGGTCAAGCAAACCTGAAATTGTATTCTGTACTAACTACTGAACTTAGACTATAGGAGCTAGCTATAATTGACATGCCCCAATATACTATCAGGGTCCAACCTATAACTCTAATTAGAAGGGCATTAATACCATACTATGAGTACTAACAATGGCTCTATAGATCCACTAATGTGATATCCTAAAGAACTTAGGTGTCATGCCTATTTGAATGGGGACCCCTCAAAGTCTATGATGGCGTCGTAGGTCTAGAACTTAGGGACTGCTACTAATGCTCATGTCTACTGATGGGGGAGACAAATTCCTCATGCCTACTAATGGGGAAGACGTCATCCCTGTGTTCACTCGGTGCTAAGGTTTACTCCTAACTAAAAGACGCTGAATTTTGTACATAACCTAAGTTTAACTAACCTAAATAACTGACTAGACTGATGGAACTCATGGTTTATCTAAAACTATTCTGAAAATACTGACACTTTGTAAATAGATAAGTTTTCGGGTATTCATAACCCCAGGACTCAATACAAACAACAATAAAAAGATACATGAGAGAACTTGAAACCATAATAATTAAGCATTACTCCAAAATCACTACTTAGGCATTTCATCAAACACTTGAGGGTCACAAATTAAAACATGAAATAGTTAAAACATGTGATTGTAATACCTCACACTTTTCCTAGCTTAATATCACTCCTAGAATGTCATAAGTTAGCTTCAAAGATGAATAAATTTTGTTACATGTATAATTCTCTAGATTTAGATCCTCTATTGTATGGGAAATTGAATTAGCTTTTCATTAATACCAAATCCACCCAAATTCGATACTCAATTGAAAGTTATGGTGTTTTTAGTAAAGCAGTATCCCAACTGGAGAATCTTCGCACCACGGTGACTGGATAAATGGCAATTGTTAAATTCTAGTAGACCTCTACGATTGGCCCGCATCGTAGAGAAGTTCAGATCCCAATCATCCTTTTCTAATGGCTCACCACGATGGTGGCGCGTTACGGTGATGGCCAAAATGGAACTCGTCCTTTTTATAGTGGCCCAACACAATTTCACCACCTCGCATTGGAGCCTAATTTATTAGTTGTCCCTTATCCAGTGAGCCACAGCAGTAGTGGCGCGTCACGGTGGTATGCAAATTTGGGATTTTCTAGTTCCAACATATATTTTAAAAAAGGATCTTTGGTAAATTTCCAAGCCCCCACTTCGTCAAAAACAAGGAAATAAGCTCATTCTTAAACACTTTATGCTTATTTTCATCCATTCTCTCTCAAAGAAAAACCCTAGAGCTCAAAGCTTACTCTCCAAGAAATCAAATTCCTCCATTGTTTCTCCATGAAAACTCAAAATTGAGGATTCCCAAATCAAGATAACCAAGAGTTCATCTTCAGAGGCTCAAATAGAGATTCAAGTTCAATCTTTCTTAGAGATTCCATCAATTAAGGTATGTGGAGTTTATGAACAAGGATCCTCTTTCATTCTTGTTCCCAAAACCAAGTTTTTATTTCAAATTTATATGATTTTGAATGATTATACATGAGTTTTAAATTAGGGTTCATTATCATTATTGTTAATTTCAAGATTATGAGACTTCAAGTGTTTTAGAAGTTGAATTGCATGACTAGTTTTATATTTTCATGCCTATTGCAAAAAAATTTAGATTTTGAAATGAACTGTCCTTATTTTCATTACCAAGCATGATTATTATGATGTTTTGATATGAGATTGATGAATGGGTTATTATCCCAAGATTTAATATTACTATTTCAAAAAAGATAATTCTTTAAGCATTAGATGATCAGTTTAATTTTAGATTTTCAAAAAGCCTTGATCTTTTGATCCTCAGATAAGATTTGGAATCCACTTAATAGATTGAATCATATAAATGCATAATTGGTTTCATAATAACCCTTATAATAGCTTTTAAAGTTGATTTCCAACAGAATGAGCATACATATTAAAAAAAGAGTAGTATTTAGCATCGAGCTGCAAGTGTGGGATTAGCGTACCCTATTTTCCACAAAACTACGTAGCCAACGTAGGTACAAATTCAGATTATTCCCATTTCTATATGGATGAAAGATACAGATATGATCACTTACATTATATTATAATCCTTGGCAAGAGTATGACACCACTCCCTATCGTGAGGTTTTCCCTTTAGGGAACAAGACGTTGGAATCTATGTTAGCTTACATGGTTTATGTTGGATAGAAGAACCTCCCTAAATTTTTTAATCTTACAACATATCAGAAAAGAATAACAAAACAAAAATCTTTGAGCAAAACTAAGTGGAAAGGCACACTACTTTACTCAGATACTTCCTTACAAAAAAACATTAGTTACAGATTTTAGCTTTCAGATTTTAGATATAGAAGTAAGTCCTTTCTACACTTAGACAGCCTGATTTACATACAAAACACTAGTATATATTTTAGAACTAAATGTTATCACTCACTAGATTTACAAAGTATGATTTGATATTCATGAAGGATTTCCATCGATCTAGGCAAGCACCACGTCGCGGTGAAGGCTAAATTCCCATTCATCAAATTCCAGTGGACCTCCGCGATAAGCTCATGTCATGGTGAGGTCCAATTTCCTAATTTTTAATTTCCAATAACTCACTGCAATGGTGGCATATCGCGGTGATATCCCAAATGGCATTCCAATAGAGCACCACGATGGTGGCACATCGCGTCGAAGTCCTAGGTCCCAGATGTCATTTTCGAGCCACCACAATAGTGCCGCATCATGGTGGATTGTAAAATTGAGAAGATTTTAGTGTTTATAATTCCTATTAAAAGTTTAAAAGGGGCAATTTGGTCAATTCTCAAGTCCCAATTCGTGAATAACATAAGATTAAGCCCGTTCTAAGCCTATTATGCTTATTTTTCATCCATTATCTCTCAAAGAAAAACCCTATAACTCCAAAGCTTCTTCTCTAAGAAATCAAATTCCTCCATTATTTCTCCAAGAAAGCTCCAAATTGAGGATTCCTAAGACAAGAAAATTAAGAACTCATCTTCAAGAACTCAAATAGGAATCAATAATTCAAGATTCTTCATCTAATCATCTACCAAGGTATGTGGGGTTTATGAACAAGGATCCTCTTCCATCGTTGTTCACTAAACCAACTTTTAATTACAAATTCATATGATTTTGAATGAATATCCATGAGATTTGAATTAGGGTTCATACCTATTATTTCTATTTTTAAGATTAAGAGTTTTGAGAGATTTTGAAAATGAATTGCATGTTTATTTTCCTATTTCATTCCTATCACAGTAAATTCTAGATTTTGAGATGAATTATCATTGTTTTCATTATCAAGCATGATTATTATGATATTTTAACATGAACTTGATACATGGGTTATCAAGTCCAAGTTTATATGTTGATATTTCAAGAAAGAATATGCGTTAAGCATCCTATGATCAATTATTTATAGATTTTCAATTAAGTTTTGATCTTTCGATCTTCACATAAGATTTGGAATCCACTTTACTGATTTATCTCAGATTACAGAATTAGGATCAGCTTTATTTTTAGAATGACTTCGATAAAAGTATAACTGGTTTCGTAATAACACTTATGCTAGTTTTTAAAGTGGATTTCCAACAGAGAGAGCATACAGATTAAAAAGGAGTAGTATTTAGCATTGAGCAAGAAGTGTGAGATTAGTGTGCCCTATCTTCCACAGAATTACACATCCAATGTATGTACGGATTATCAAATTATTTCCATTTCTATACAGATGAAAATTACAGATACGATCAGTTAGATTAGGTTATACTCCTTGAAAAGATTATGAAACCTCTCCATATCGTGAGGTTTTCCCCTTAGGGGAACAAGATGTTGGACTCCATGTTAGCTCACATAGTTTATGTTGGTTAGAAAAACCTCCCTTGCAGAGTAATTTTTAAAAGAATTCCCTAATGTTTTAAGCTTACGGCATAACAGAAAAGCTTTTAGAAAACTAAGTGTAAAGGATCACAGCTTTATTCAGATTATGCTTTACAGAAATATATTAGCTACAAATTTCATCTTTCAAATTTTAGATACATAAGTGAGACCTTTCTACACTTAGAGAACATGATTTATAGACAGATCACTAGTACAACTTTTAGAACTAAATGTTACGATTCACTAGATTTATTCAATTTCTTTACTACTCATGATTAGAGGTTTCAATTTCTTAGTTACTCGAGCTTATATGAGTCATTTACATTTGGCATGCATTGTTTTACAAATAATGATGATGATTGATATACTATTTTTACATATGTATTTCACCGCATATACTCAGTACATCCTCAAATTACTAATCCACATATACGTCTATGTGCTATAATGCCTCATAATGTAGGTTCAGGTACTCAGTTCTAGCAGCATGAGCAATTTCAAGCATCTCCATCTACATCCTAACAGTTAGTGAGTCCTCATAGTCTGGGGACTTAGTGACTAATATTTTCAACTTAGATGATTTAGTATTCTTTTCGGATAGTTTGAGTCAGCTGCCTAGTGGCTCTCTAGTTATTAGTAGTAGAGGCCTTTAAGAATGCTAGTTTGAATTCAGATTATTTAGTATTGAGATTCTAGACATTATTTTTAGATATTATATCCAGTCAATTTTCTGCATATAGAATGACTCATATGTTTATGTTTCCTTTATTATGAGATTTAGACTTAGTATAAGGTAGGCAGGGTTAGCTTAAGTCTACTCATAGTCTTGAGCATCATGTGATGTCTCTAGACTAGGTTTTGGGGCGTTATAGTGAGGCCGCTTTGATTGGGCCAGACATGGTGTTTGAGGCTATGGATAAAGTTTAGTTGATTCGAGAAAGATTGAAAGCAACTCAGGGTCATCAGAAACCTTATGCAGATGTAAGAAGAAGAATATTGAGTTCTAGGTTGATGACCGTGTGTATTTGAAAGTTTCACCTGAGAAAGGGGTGAAGAGATTTGGAAAGAGAAGCTTAGTCCCAAATATGTAGGCCCTTTCTGGGATTTGAGTCGTGTTGGGAAGGTGGCGTATGAGCTTAAGCTACCCGCAGATTTATCCTCAATTTATCCAGTATTTCATCTTTCCTTGTTGAAGAAGTGCATAGATGATTCAGCCATTATAGTTCCTCTAGAAAGTACAGATATTCAGAATAGCCTATCATATAAAGAAGTTCCAGTAGAGATTCTTGATTATTAGATTCGGAGACTAAGGAACAAAGAAGTTCCCCTGGTCAATGTTCTATGGCGAAATCAGTCCGTTGAGGGGGTTACTTGGGAAGCAAAAGCAGATATGCATACCAAGTATCCTCATCTCTTCTCCATGAACTCAGATTCAGCCGAAGGTAATATTTTTCCTTCATTCAGTTCTTTTCCAGTCTCAGATTCAGCTATATAGTTGTCTTCAAGTAAAACTCATGCACTTGCAGATCAGTTCAGTAGCTCATTATGTTGATATTCAATCATACAGTTTATTTTAGTTGTGAATGATAGCTTATATCCTTAGATTCCTCAGTATCTTCAGCTTAACTAGACACATTTGAGGACGAATGTTCCCAAGGGGAGATATTGTAATACCCCACACTTTTTCTAGCTTAATATCGCTCCTAGAATGTCAAAGATTAGCTTCAAAAATGAATAGTTTTTATTAGATGTAGGATTCTACATATTTAGACCCTCCATTACGTGGAAAATTCAATTAGCTTTCCATCAATACCAAATACGCCCAAGTCCTATAATCGGTTGAGAAGTTATGGCAGTTTTAGTAAAGCAGTATCCCAACTGGAGAAGCATCGCGCCGCAGTGACTGGAAAAATGGAAATTGTCAATTTCCTGTGGACCTCTGCGATTGGCCCACATTAAGGAGAAGTTATAGGACCTAGTCAACCTTTTCTAGTGGCTCAGCGTGATGGTGCCGCATCGCGATGATGGCCAAAATGGGACTTTTCCCTTTTCCAATGGCCCAACATGATTTCACTTTGTCGCGTTGGAGCCTAATTTCCTAGTTGTATCTTAACCAGTGAGCCACCGTGATAGTGGCGCATCGCGGTGGTATGCAAAGTCAGGATTTTCTTATTCCAACATAAATTTTAAAAGGAGCTCTTTGGTCAATTCCCAAGCCCCCAATTCATCAAAAACAATGAATTAAGCTTATTCTTAAGCACTTTATGCTTATTTTCATCCATTCTCTCTCAGAAAAATCCTAGCGCTCGAAGCTTACCCTTCAAGAAATCAAGTTCCTCCATTATTTCTCCAAGAAAACTCAAAATTGAGGATTTCCAAATCAAGATAACCAAGAGTTCATCTTCAAAGGATCAGATAAAGGTTCAAGTTCAAGCTTTCATAGAGATTTCATCAATTAAGGTATGTGGGGTTTATGAACAAGGATCCTCTTTCATCCTTGTGCCCAAAACCGAGTTTTTATTTTAAATTTATATGATTTTGAATGATATACATGAGTTTTAAATTAGGGTTCATACCCATTATTGCTAATTGCAATATTATGAGATTTCAAGTGATTTAGAAGTTGTATTGTATGACTATTTTTGTATTTTCATGCCTATTGCAGAAATTTCTAGCTTTTGAGATGAACTATCATTGTTTTCATTACCAAGCATGATTATTATGATTTTTGATATGAGATTGATGCATGAGTTACTATCCCTAGATTGAATATTATTATTTCACGAAAGATCATGCTTTAAGCATCAGATGATCAGTTTATTTTAAGATTTTTAGAAAGCCTTGATCTTTTGATCCTCAGATAAGATTTGGAATTCACTTTACAAATTTTCAAAATCCAAATAGTTTTATTCATAGATTGAATTAGATAAATGCATAATTGGTTTTGTAATAACCCTTATGCTATCTTTTAAAGTGGATTTCTAACAGAATGAGCATATAGATTAAAATGAGAGTAGTATTTAGCACCGAGCTGGAAGTGTGGGATTAACGTTCCCTATCTTCCATACACTATGTAGCCAACGTAGGTACTGATTCTGATTATTCCCATTTCTATATGGATGACAAATACAGATATGATCACTTCGATTAGGTTATACTCCTTGCCAAGAGTATGACACCTCTCCCCATCGTAAGATTTATCCCTTAGAGAAATAAAACGCTGGACTCCATGTTAGCTCACATGGTTTATGTCTGTTAGAAGAACCTCCCTAAAGTTTTTAAGCTTACAACATATCAGCAAAGAATAACCAAAAGAAGCTTTTAGAAAAACTAAGTTTAAAGAATCACTACTTTACGCAAATACTTTCTTACAGAAAAATATTAGTTACAAATTTCATCTTTCATATTTCAGATATAAAAGTGAGTCCTTTCTACACTTAGACAACATGATTTATAGACAGAACACTAGTATAGCTTTTAGAACTAAATGTTATGACTTACTAGATTCACAAAGTATGATTTGTTATTTATGATTACAGATTTCAGCATTTTAGATATTCCAGCTTGTGTGAGTCATTTGCATTTAGCTTGCATTGTTTTATAAACTATGATGATGAATGACATTATGTTTTACATATGCATTTCACCTCCACATACTCTGTACATCCTCAAAGTACTAATCCACATATATGTTTATGTGCTACATTGTCTTAATATGTAGGTTCAGGTGCTCAGTTTCAGCATCATGAGTAATTTTGAGCATCCCTATCTACATTCTGACAGTTGGTGAGTCCTCATAGTTCGGGGACTTTGTTATTCGGTTTTTTAGCTTAGATGATTCAGTATTCTTTTCAGACAGTTTGAGTCTGTTGTGGTATTGTCCTAGTAGCTCTCTAGTTATTAGTATTAGAGGCTTTTCGGACAGCTAGATACATTCAAACTTACAACATTGGTTTTTCCGACATTATATTCAGAGTATTCTTTGTTAACTCAAACAGTTTTTCACATTTAGCATAACTTTTATGTCTACATTTCTCTTATTATGAGATTCAGATTTAGTAGAAGGCAGACAGGGTTAGCTGAAGGTTACTCATAGTCTTGAGAATCGTGTGACAACCCGGGACTAGGTTTCGGGGCTTTACAGTGATGGTAGCATAACTTCAATACTAAGACCATGAATTAATTATTTAACATGACAAATTCCATCATTCAAACGTGTAAGGCTAGTTCAATCAAAAATCACTTGTACATATCATGTATATTCAATATTTGTAAAAGTTTCATGAAGATAATTCTTATAAACATGATAATTTATACTTTAAAACATAAAAATAGGTTCTTGGACTCCATGGGTGAAAAGGGCTCATGAATGAACATTCAACATACCTCTAAGGTTTAAACTCTGAAGAATATCACAACCTTGAATGTTCTTGGCTTGGAAGACACCAATTATTGATCTTTCATGGATGGAAAGAAGGTTTAGCTTGATGAAAAATAAGAGAGTTTAGGGTTTCTTGTAGAATCAAATTGGGGAATGTGGGCAAATTATGCCCTCTCAGCAGTTTAATCCCGTGTTTTCACGATTTGGGTTGGTGGGAAAAGACCATACTACCTTTATGTAATATAAATTTGCAACTGGAACCCAAATTTGACCATCAGCATGACGCGATGAGGTGATCATCACTATAGCCACTGCAACATGGTGCAATCGTAGAGAGCTATTGTTTTGGAATTCTAAATGTGGTCCAAACCTCGTCCAAAAAATTCAAAACTTACCCGAGACATGCCCCTTACATCCCTGAACATAAACCAACTCAAAAACTTATGCCTCAGTGTTGAGAAGATCTCTTTAAAAATCATCAAACTAAAGAGACAAAACTTAAACTAAGTCCCCAACACAGCTAAATTTTTAGGTACTAAGCCTCTTATGCATGCACTGTGGGCTGAACTAAGCTAAGACTAATACGGGGTATTACATTCATAATCTACATGCAATGAAAGATTAGGTTTTAATTCATTTCTTAGCTTTTTATGATGGTTATGGTGGCAGTTATATAAGTCCACTACTTATTTTTTACTATATTGATAACTTCGACAATTTCTCTGAAGTTAGATTAATCATGTAAATAGATAATATACACGAAAGCTGTCATGACTATGATAAATTGCAAAGAAATGAATAGATCAGTTGTGATTAATAGCCAATGTGTAAAGATTTTGTCAAATCAAAAACCTTATCATCCATTGCACGATTTTTCCTTTTATAGACATTGCTTTAACCAACACAATGAAAATAGTAATATGTATAATTTGAAGAATCTTCATCCTTCATCTATGGAAAATCGTCTCTCTATCTCCTTCATTGTGAGTTCAAAGTCTTAGGCTGCTAAAAAAGCCTTCTTAGTTGAATCATGCATGCTGATGCAACCTATATATTTAGTTTAATTAACATTACCTTTGCTGATCATCCTTTGTTATATTATGTAATTGATTTTACTGACATTTCAATAAAATATTATCATATTTTTTTATATTTAAAAGCCGTGTGAAGATAACCCAAATAGTAATAGCAGTAATTGTGCATTTGTCAACAAAAAGTACCATTCGAGGAGTATGTATATACATGTGTAATATGTGCATGTTGTTTTGTGGGACTTGTATTCCTGGATAATACGTGCTATACCATATAAGACCAATGACAAATGTAAATAAGCAATTAGGAACAAAGATGGGTTTTTAGAAGACTTGAGTAAAACAATGTACTCCCCTTATCCCATGATGTAGCTTGGTTAGGTATGAAGATTATGAATGTAATACCCCGTATTAGTCTTAGCTCAGTTCATCTCATAGTGCACACATAAGAGGGTTAGAACCTAAAAATTTAGCTAAGGGTTGGGGAGTTAGTCTTATTTTTGGCCTCTTAATTTTGAGAATTTATAAAGTGACTTTCCCGACCCCAAGACATAATATTTCGAGTTAATTCATGTTTAGGTATGTAAGGATCAGGTCTCAGGAAATTTTTAGATTTTTCAGACGAGGATTGAGGTACGTTTGGATTTTGTTTTCAGAACCTCATCGCAATTGCATCGTGTCGCAGTGGGTATAGTGATGAGGGGTTCATCGCGTCGTGGTGATGCTCGATTCGGCATTCCAGTTATGAATTTAAATCCTAAGGGGGAATTCTTGTCTTTTCCCATCACCCCAATCCATAAAAACACGGGATTAACCTTCAGTTAAGTCATTGTATGCCCAAATTCCTCAATTTCTCTTTAAAGTAAACCCTAACCCTTCCCCAAGTTCATCAAGTTCAAGCATCTTCCCTTCAAGAAAACCAAAAAATTATGCTTCTCAATCCAAGAACGTTTAAGTAAAGTAAATCCTCTTTCAAGATTAAAGCTTTAAGGTATGTGTGATGTTCATCCAAGGGCCCTTTTCACCTATAGGATCCAAGTGCCCATTTTTTAATGTTTTAAATTACGAATTTACATGTTTATGATGAATTATCTCCATGAAGGTAGCCCAAAGTGCCAAAAGTCCAAAAAGGAAACAGAGCAATACCAAAACAAAACTATGTGAACCTAATTAATTAATTAATTAATTAGGAAAGTAACATATCAAGGATAGCTCAACAGACATGAAATTTCTAGAGAATTCCATTGTCGAAGAAATTCATCCAAGCTCAAAACTCGAATTCTCACAAGAGACGATGAATCGAAGATGTGAAAAGGCTTTCCAGTAGCTCAAGGTTTTTCTTCTTTAACCGTGCATTCCAAACTGAGCAATCAAATGGATCGGAGTTGTTCATTGAACTTGTTCAACCTCTTTACCATAGTAGATTCTTGAACGTGATATAAAGGTTTTGAAAGCTGATATACAGGTTCAAAGGAGCAAAAAATAGAAGAAGAAGAAGAAGAAGAAGAAGAAGAAGAAGAAGAAGAAGAAGAAGAAGAAGAAGAAGAAGAAGAAGAAGAAGAAGAAGAAGAAGAAGAAGAAGAAGAAGAAGAAGAAAACTGGTCTATAACATGAATACAACCAAAACGTGAGAGAAAGGCTATGATATACGGTCAATATACATTACTGAAAAAGGGACTAAAAATCCAAAGGATTTTAAGTCCAAATCTGGACTACTTTTAGAGTGGGCCACATAAGAACCCCAAACTTTTCTTTATTTATTTTGTATAATTCATATTTGATTAAGTGTTATATTAAATTATTAAATTTGGTTAACCTTAATAAATTCTCTTTGGATCATTAGTTTTGTTTTCTCTATATTTTCCTTTGAAGTGTTTATCACATAGAGTAATGTTCAAAATTAGTTAAAAAAATATGTTTTTCTCTCTTAAAACAGTTTTTTTAAAGGTCAAAATAACATTTTGTTTTATTCTTGTGTCAAATTAGTTTATTTAAATTAAAGAGAATTTTCTCCAATATAAGAAATTATTTTCTTGTCAAATTTTGTTATGTAATTAGTTAAATATTTCACAACTTTGTTTAATGTTGATGTTTTCTTAAAAACATTCATTATTTAAAAATTGAAATTCAAAATCACTTTTCTTCCGTTTTCATGAAAATAATTTATCTTTTCCTTAAATTTTAAAAAATCGGATTTAGTTTAACCTTCTTATTAGGAGAACTTTTTTATTTAAGTTCTATGAACTAATTTTTCACTTGAATAAAATAAATGCCATGTTTGCAAACGAATTTAAGATTTTACAAAATTAATCATTTTTTCCAAATTAGTTAAATTGCCCTTTGGTCAATCGTTTTCTAACGGACACTCTTAAGTGCCTTAAAAACCTTCTCAAGGCATTACCTAAATCCTTACCTAGTGTCTCTATTTCAAAAGTTTATTTCTGTTTTTAAGCTTTTGTATTTTTAGCTTTTCTTGATATTTTCTTAAATGATCAAGTGGCGAATCTATAACTTCCTAATTATTTTAAAATTTTCTTCAAAGTTTAGGAATAATTTAAAAGGTCCAAAATCAATGTTTTTCAACACTTTGAATTGAAAAGGGATAAACCAACAGCATTTGCAATAAAGAGGTAGTAAGTTCAGGTACAGACTGTTCACCTATAACATCAAATAATAATCAAAATCAGCACACTAATGAGGGACAGAAAGTGATCCTGGCTATTAAGAATAAATTGGTTGTAATTGACTCCCCCTTAGTCATGACGACTAATTGGGGGGTGGGGGTGAGGTGGGCGGTGGGGGGAGTTTCTGGTAGTGTTTAAGGTTATTTTTTGTAGGATTTTTTATGAATTAGAAATAAGGATTTAAGAAGAACAGTAAAATCAAAATTTGAAAAAATAAGGTTCCTTGATTGTAGGCACCTTCTAAGAAAATAAAATCGTAAGAAGGGAAATATAAAGTTATGTGTATGGATTATAGAGAGAAAAATTGTAATTATGAATTATTAGTAATTAGCTTGGAGATTTGGAATATTGTGTAGTAAAAAAAAAGTAAAATTACGATTTTTTACACTTTTTTCCTTTTTTAATTATAAGGTGAGGTTAAAGGGCCTCTTTTATTCATAAACGGAATTGTATAGAGGCCTTGTCAAAGAGTGACCCGGCCCAAAGTGGAAAGAAACAAAAACAATAAACAAAAATAAAAATAAAGAAAGGTGAACTCCTAAAAAAAAAGATGAAAAAGTATATGAGTGGAGTAAAAAAGTCTCGAAGCTTGACCCTTCGTTTCCACCACCATATGTTGGAGCTCCACATCATATTTAACGAGGAAAAAGAGCTCTACAATGGTTCTGGCTAGAAGGATCTGACACATATACTCTCAACTATGATAAATAGGGCCTTCAAAGCTGCCAAATCGAATGTTGAGGAAGGTAAACTGTCTATCTTAGAGGTTTACAACTTGTTTATACTGTTCATCTAAAATTTATATTGATTTACCCTCTCCTTTTTTAGGAACTCATCCTATTTGTCGTCGGTGCAGTGGTGCTCTTTCAAAAGATAGATTTCAAAGAACTTTTTTTTAATATTTATTTGTGCATAAATTATATTTTGAATCTTTTTTTGATATAACTTTCCAACTGAAATGGTGGAGTCCCTATCTTGTCGTTGTCGATTTAACCATCGAGATAAGTTGTTGATCAAAATGTAGATCCGCGTATAGAGGGAGTTGAAGAATATTTATGTTAATGAGGTAAATTAAGTATGATTAAGTCAAAAATCTAGTCCTAAGATCTAATTTTTGATGGGTTGAATTTCCTAGAGATAGATACCACCATCTATAAAATAAATCATCAAAGAGATAACTGACTCAATACTTTGAATGTACAAAGTGTTCACTGTGACCAGAAGGAGAAGAAATGGACTAATGTAGCTAGTTAAACCAGATTTGCATCTCTTGAAACCAGATTTTGCATCACACAGACACCCCTAAGCTCCTACCGGGAGAGGAATACCTTACACCAAATGAAATTACTTCAAAATTTGAAAGATTACATCAATAAATTAGCAAGAATGTTAGAGCTACTTCTCCCCTATTGATTATTGAAATGAGCAGCTGAATCTCTGTCATCTAAGATGTTGAACCGACATAGCATATCCTTAAATATATGTATATCTAATCCTTATATAAGGAGTGTTATTCTTATCCAATTTAATGATTGATTTTCCTATGCTTGGAACTTTCTAAAAAGAATTAAACTGATAAGTTCCTGCAATATCAAAATTTAAGTTAACAAAACGAATCACCGAAAGTATTTTCCTCTCTTAAGAAATGTTGTTCTATTACTGAAATAATATTTCTTATTCTGTTGATGGAGTTACCCTCCATTGCCGCACTCCATGAAATTCCAACTTTTCATTAAGAATGCGAATCATAGCCATAGAATCAGTTTCTAGGATGATATAAGAAAGCTTATTATCCAATAAATACTTCAAACCTTCCCTTATAACAACTATAGCAACTAGATTAGTAGAATCTAGAATCTTCACCCGTGTAGCAACTATCAAGTTGTCATTATAGTCTCTACAAAATATGCAACAGAAGTGGGAATTGAATTACCCCTGAAGACCCCATTTGTATTACACTTCAGCCAACCAGTTAGAAGAGGGATCCATATTAGTATTATTATTCTGGTGAAAAATTTGGCCTATGGTTAGCAAGAGGAGCTACCACCAGTGGCCAAGTTTGAGGAATATTCTGTGATCGCTAGAACCTTGATCTAATGAATTTATGAAAGAATTGGCTTCCTAAATTACTTTTTCTCTGGAATATGATTGTTCATGAAGAACATCGTTTCTTCCTTTTTCATAAAAACCACAGAATAATTATATTAGTAGCTTGAATGACTATAATCATTCTAGCATTCCCATTAGCTTACCACCATCTCTTCACAAATTGTCTCACCTGGATCTAAGGACCATTGAGAAATTAACAAAATGACTTAATATTTGAATTTGAATTCTAACCAAAATAACCCTAAATCTACTGCGGAAACTTAACTAACTTTCGATCAATTATTAGTTAATTTTAATTTTGATCAAAGTCACCCATAATGTTTTTATTTTGCAATATTTTTTTAAAAAAATGAACCATATGTAAAGACCAATTACTTGAGAGAAATTATACAATTGTGCACGGCGTGTACAATAGCTCTATGACATCTTTCTATCACGATATAAGATCTAAAGCCATTTTAGTAAATTATCATTTAATTAATGTCACTAACTAACTTTCTTAAAGAGTGTCTCAAACTTCAAAAATACATTTTAGACTAGAGAAAGAATTAAATAGAATGCACAATAAAATAACTTTAGGTAGAGTAATGAGGGAACCTTTGAAAATCTATGTAATGCAGAAAAGATTGCAACAAATCTTGTCAACTACTCACACGTTTCTATCATAGGGCTTTAACACTTGTCAAAAGATCGAAACAGTGTCTGTAGCAGGGCCGTCTCTACCTATTGAAAAAATAGGCAACCGCCTTAGGTCCCCAAATTTTAGGGGCCTCATTTTTTTTACAGTAATAGATTATATACTTTCTGTAAAAAAAAAATATTAAATATTATTCGTAGAGAAAATAAATTTATTATAAAAGAGTAAATAATTATCAGAAGAAGTTTGATATATATTGAAACTTTAAAGTATTATGTCTTAAAAAGATTAAATACATTAGGTATATTGACAGAAAAAGAATTGCTAGAAGAAATCGTTATAAAAAGATATTAACAACTTTGCATCTCAAAAAAATTAAAATATTGACTTAATAAAAAATATATTTATTTTTCTTAGAAATTTAAGGCCTCCATTTATTTTTCTTCTCCTTAGGCCACCGAAATTCTTGAGCCGCCCCTGTTTTCACCCTAATCAAGTTTAATTCATGCAAGAAATTTGCTCATCTCACACTTAATGACAATTTCAATCCTAGTACTTTATTTCATTTCAAAGACTTGTCAATGCGGGGGCATAATATTGTTTGATAAAAATATACTTCCTTTAACATTTTATGTGACACATTCGGTTTTAAAAAATTACACATTTTCTTATTTGATAAATATTAAGTGATACTATCGAAAGAAAGTTTCATAGATACTAATTCTAGGATGAAATTTAACCCTCCTTAGATACACTCACCTAATTATGATCCATAGCTACTCTTTGTTTTTAATAATTAATGACCCAACGGGCCACTTTATTAATCAAAACAAAGTACACACAAGTGGCCCAAAGTGCAAAAAGAAAACAACGAAATGCAAAAAAATGTGAACCTAATTAATTAATTAGGAAAGTAACATATTCAGGATAGCTCAACATACATGAAATTTCTAGAGAATTCCATTGTCGGAGAAATTCATACAAACTCAAAACTTGAATTCTCATAAGGAGACAATGAATCAGATCTGTGAAAAGGCTTTTCAGCAGCTACAAGGTGTTTCTTCTTCAATCATGCATTCCAAACTAAGCAATCAAATGGATCGGAGTTGTTCATTGAACCTGTTCAACCTCGTCATCACAGTAGATTCTTGAACACAATTTTCAGGTATTGTGGTTATGGTAGATTAGATTTCTTTTTTTAGATCTAAATTTCAACGAGTTGAATCTCCAAAGGAGATTGATACCACCATTGATATTTAAATCCTTAAAAATTTATCTAATTTTAAATAATTTTGAGGTTGGGTCGAGCTGCTTCAAGCTATTAGGATTTATCTGGTCATGCTAGTCAAAATATCAAGCTGAAATTTTCAAGAGGAAAATAGAGGTACGACTGAAAACTCTACAAATTTGTACTAACACCTAGTTTTTACACACTTTTCTTCAATAGATTGAACCCACATAGGTTAATGCCACCATTTTAAGTGAAGGGCATCAAAATTAGAGTGAATTAGTAAGATCTATGACATAAGTGCATAAATACTAAACGAAATATTAAAAAATCTCCTACTATTAACTTGTGAATCTTGGTTTCATATCATATGTAACACCTCAAAACTCTCGCCATGTGCATGATATAGTAGCCAAAAAAACTTAATTCAGACTTCAGAAAGTATATTAATAGGCCTTATTTTTTAAACTTAGCAATTAGTATTCATATCATATAAGTGTACAAGAAACTATGATTATCTAAGTTGTGAAACTTATAATAGAGTGCTTGATTCTCATGTTTAATAAACTTAGCTTATCAATATTGATAATCCTTTTTCCTTTAATTGGAAATTCTTGAAAATTCCTAAATTCAACTATACCTGCAAAATCAAAAATCAAGTTAGCAAAATAGTCACCAAAAGTATTTGCCTCAGTTAAGGAGTGTTGTACTCTTATTGACAGAGTCTCAATAAAATTTTAATGAACTTGACCTCCATTGTCACACTCCAAGGGACTTTCCAAACTCCATTAATGATGTGTGTCAAATTCAAAGAATCAGATTCAATAAGGATATTAAAGAAATCATTATCCCAGCAATACTACAAATCTTTTCCAACAGCCACAGCCTTAGCCACCAGGTTAGTAGAATAAAAAATCTTCAAACCCTTTGCACCAACTAAATCACCATCACTATTTATTACACAAAAACCTATAGAACTAGTACCTAGATTACCTCTTGAGGCCCCATCTGTGTTAAATTTCCACCAACCAGCACGTGGTGGTAACCATTTCATTAATTAGCACTGAAAACATGGCCTATAATCATCCAGTAAAGTTACCATATAAGGCCAAGTTTTAAGAATCTCAGCATATTGAAATTTCAATTTGATAAACTTCTGAAGAGTACTGTTAATATCATACAACACTTTACCTATATAATACATTCCTCCATTTAATACTTTTTTCTATATTTTCGTATAAATAGTAAAACAATATTAGGAATAGCTTGAAAGATCACCTTTTGCCTAGCATTTACATGTGCATCCCACCACTTTTTTATGGTTTGTTTTACTTGAATCGAAAGACCAATGATACGAGTTTCATTTGACACATAATTCCAAATATTGGTAGCTATTTTACATTTTAGAAAAAGGTGTTCCATGGTCTCTCTAGATGGTATTGTACAATAAAAATAAAATTGAGAGTTGTTAGAGTTCCAGCTAGCCAAAATTTCTACAACAGAGAACTGTTGATCCATACTCTCCACCCAAACAATGAAATTTTAAAAGGAAGGCCTTTCACCCAGATCCTTTTAAAATAATTTGAAACTTCATCCCTTTTTCTCAAGAATTTCCATGTACTCTTTACTGAAATTTTTTCAAAACTTCTCTTAGTTCACCAAGGCTTATCCCCCATCTCAGATTTCCTGACATGATCTATATATTGTCTAACATGATCTACAATGTGGTCAGGTATCTAATTTTTTATTTCTTTATAGTCTCAGCCTGCTTCATTCATAAACATTTTTATTTCTTTCAAAGAATGACAAGAACTCATAGTGATTGCTATTATAAAGTGGACCAAGCATTATCTAATTACCATACCAAATAGTTACTAAACCTTCCTTAGGTTCCCACCATAGGTATTGTTCAATGCAGTCTCTATTGTGTAGCATATGTTTTCACTGTTGAGAACTTCCCCCCAGTTAGCCAATGAAGGTAATTGTTTCTTACAAGACTTGTTCCATAAAAAAATAACCCAAAAAGTATTTTAGTTTTAAATATCCACCATAGTTTAGGATACATGGCTTATGAGATATCAAACATAGATTTAAAATCCAGTCCTTCTTCCTGTTTAGGAAAGAAAACTTTATCACAAGCAACCCAATAGTTTCTCTTGCCAGTGATCTTATTATTCCAAAAAAATTTAGCAAAGATTCTGTGAAATTCTTTGATAACAAACTTAGGAGAAACTATGGCTCAAATTACATGTATAGGTAAAACACTTGTGATCAACACCTCTTTGCCTCCATATGATAACAGATTCATTTTCCAATTTTGTATCTTTTTCTTAACTCTGTTGATAAGATCAACGTAATGTTCTTTAATTTTTCTAGCATGGGTTATGAAACACCTTAAGTATTTCAAAGGAAAGTGGTCTTTTCTAAAACCTGTTCACTTTTCCACCAATATTATCACATCAGATACTGCATTTTGAGGCAAGAAATAAGCATTCCTAGCTTTGTTGACTATTTGACCCAATTGATCATCATACTCTTACAAAATTTATACAACTTTCTCCAAAGAATACTTATTAGTTGAAGCAAATATAATAGTGTCATCTACATATACAATATGCTTTAAGTTAGCACTCCACTTGGGTAAATCATACCCTACAAATTGAGTATCTTCAAATAAAGAGTTTAAAAACATGCTTAAAAGTTGTACAGATAGAATAAATAAAGCAAGAAACAAAGAATCTCCTTACTTCACTCCCCTAGTATAATGAAAGAAACCATGAGATTAACCATTAATCTAGATAGAATACCAAGTGTTTGAAATTATCCTCCAAATAATATCAATAAATACTTCTAAGAAATCCATTTTTGTTAGAACTTTTATCAAAAAATACATTGATATTCTGTCATAAAAGGTTTAGCCATATCCATCTTTATGATAACATTGAAAGGTTACCCCTCTTTCTAATATTAGTGACAATCTTTTGAGTCAATATCATATTCTTGATGATGCTTCTGCCCTTCAAAAAACTTAATTGATTATAGGAGATTAATTTGGGAAAAATCACATCTATCTGTCATGAACAACCTGGAGATCTCTTCATTTTTAGTATTTCTGTCGCCATTCTCAAACTAGTCATATCCTGCCCTTTGTTACCAAAATATCTCTTCCAAGAGTACACATCTTCAATATTCAACTTGAGCTTTTTGCAACACTTTTCTATTTTCAATTATGGGAACCTCATCAATCAACTTTTCTTTAATCTCCACAATATATTCTATAATGATAAGTTGCATAAAAATTTTATCATAAGTATCTCTACTCCATTTTATCAGTGTTGATTTAACATTCTTAATATTCTCCTTTAAATCTAGAAAAGAATTCTGAGAAGCATTTGGAGTCCAATTCTATATAACAATCTCCTTGAAGAAATTATTCTCCATCCAGAATTTGAGAAAACCTAGAAGGTTTCCTATGAATGGCCACCCTAGCTTCATATATCAGTAATATAGGTGCATATTTAGATCCCGCTCTTGGTAAATATTCAACTTCAGTATGATTGAACCAATCTTGCATCTGTTGATTGATTATAATCCTGTCTAATTTTTAAAAATACAATCATTGCCTACCCTATCATGGAATTCCCTTAAATTATTTTTTGTTAAATTACAAGATGATATGCAATTCCCGAAATCTTTATAATCAACATCTTTAACTGGTAAAACCACTAATATTTTCTTTTAAATTAAGCACCACATTAAAATGACCCCCAATCAACCGTGGATTATCCATTTTTGCTATCAACTGATATAAATCCTCCCAAAGGATCATTCTTTCATCAAAAGTCCATTTAGCATACACCTATGTAACATATAAGTTGTTTGTATGACAATGATCCTTTAATTGCTTGGTTAGCTATTCATCTGTGTCCTTAATAACTATTATATCTACATCATTATTTATAACACACCAAATCTTTCCATTATAATATGATGTAGCACTTGACATCTTCAATCTCCTCATATATTTATTGATGTGTCTGGAATTTTGAAATGGCTTCACTAAGCCAATAAATGAAATATTATGGAACTTGTAAAGCATTGCACCCGTTGAAAAGTTTGTTGAGATTTCACAGATCTTATATTCAATATAAAAGCCTTCATTGATATCTTTTGGGGTTGATTTGAGTCTTTTTGGTTGAAATTTGATTGGCTGACCGTGCTCTCCACTACCTTGTTTTTTTGCTTTTCTTGCAGATTTCAGCATTCTTGGTGATATGCCTTCTTCTATCAAAATATTCTCCAGTAAGTTATCTTACATCTCTGATTTAGTGATATTCTTGGCAATCTGTTCCTGATATGAAACTTCTCCACCATTGTTTTCTCCAAAGATATGAGAAACAATTTCATGCAAGATTATGTGAGGAGATTCCATCCTAACCAATTGTGATTCATCTATTGCATAACTATAGGTATCTCCATCAAAACAAACCTATCATCCTAAGATTCTACCTGTGAATTCACGTGAAGATTTCCTTTATCAATTGGGAAATCATGAGCAATGCTGGTATCTTCTTCCTAGTGGTCTAAATTTTCTTTAACTACTTGATTGTTGCAACTACCATTATGTTGACCATGCAGATCAGCACTTAGAAACTATTTAGGAGTACTATTTACTCTTTCATTTGCATTCTATAGCTTTTTCTTTTCCTTTATGACATTTATTTTAACATTTTTTTACCTTTGAGCTACTTTAACTTGTCGTTTTGTTGCATATCATGTGCATTGCTCATTACTGCAACTTTATTTCCTTTACCAACACTTCTCAGCACTGGCGATGAATTTTTCTTATGCAATATAGAAGTAAAAGCCTCAGAGACCTAACATTTTGTTGATTCTTTTTCACCATTATCGTTATCTCCCTGGTTAATATGTTGTTGACTAGTCATTATAGTTGCAGAGTTGTCTTTATTTCTACATTCTGCTTGCATATTATCTTCTCTACTCATTATAGCAATGGTGTTGCCTTTAATTCTACATTTCACTGGAATCTTATCTTCACTTACTAAAGCTTAGAATTGACTAATGAAAAAGATTGATTGTCACGATTAGAACTACTTCTCCTATCCCTAACTACTTCCACTTGCTTGGATCCCTCATCCCTCTCCCACTTAAGAGAACTTTGGCCCTTCTAATTTGTAATCTTGGGATCTATTTTTCTTGAGTATTCTGCATGATCTGATTATCTTAACTATTTTTATTAACATGATATGAACTATGCTCTTTCTTACTCCTTGATTTTTGCAGAACTCTGCAAGTAGCTTATCATGTCCTTCAATTTGACATTCACAACAATTCTTAAGCACATAGTCTAATCTAATATTCACCATAGTTGTTCTCACTTTTTTCAATCTTATCATTTGCAATGTTCATCTGCACCACCTTAGGAAACGTCTCTTTAGATCCACCAAAACCTTGACACATGCACAACTAGGCTGGACATTATTAATAGTTGCTTGATCTAAATGGATTGGTTTACCTACTGCAATCCTAAGTGAAAAAACATTCTTTAACAAAGAAGGTGGGTAGTAGGTTTGGAAATAAAATTCATGCCATAGCCATTGAGATTTTTACATTCACTTACACCTCGAGTCGTAGATCAAAGCTCTCATCAGATATACATATTCCTCCTTGAATGTGATATAAAAGACTCTCTTTGAAATTAGGTTAACAAAATCTTCCTAGTGGGATAATCGAATAAGAATATGCTTGCTATAAAACAAGCCAATTTGACAGCCTACTTTTATCCCACACCATAGTGGAATTATTTTCCTTAATTCCTCTAGATCTGACTAATCAAAAATAAATTTACCAATAATAATATTGGAGATCTTTAATTTGATTCATTATATTCACCACTTCCTTCCTCCATTTTCTTTGATGAACCCTTTATACAACAATGATCTTTTTTCTAAGTGAAACATATGATGACTGGGCATTAGACCGACTGATGGTATTTTCAAAGCATAAACCATTAGGAAAACTAATGATATATAAATTCAAGTGTGAGAAGAGAGGTGGAAAATCTGAAAGAGTAAAAAGGTGGGTCACTACCGGAGGTAGCTGGCTGCCGTTCAGTCAAACCATGCCTTAGGGTTTTCTCCAATATTGTTAAGAACAATTTTTTGAAGTATTTTGACATTTGAGTTCCATAATTCGTAGCTGCTATTTTGATACTAAGGAAAAAAATCTCTCTCGCCTCTCTCCCCAATCTCACTTGCATTTCTCGCTATTTCTCTTCCTCTCCCTTTTTGTATTTTATATTTTCACCCTTTTCTCTCTCTCTCTCTCTTTGCATTTTGTATTTCATTTGTCTCTCTTTATTTTACTTTTGTATTTTGTATTTTTAAATGTTAATCTCTCTCTCTCCCTCTTTGTACATTATTATTATTTTACCTCTCTTTTATTTTTTATTTTCCTCTTTTTAATTTATATTTGTACCCCCTCTCTCTCCCTCTCCCTCTTTGTATTTGTATAAAGTTTTAGCTTGTATAATGATACATTTATATCAAACAATTCATTATATTTATATATGATTGACACAAACAAATACAAATAATTCATATACTTTTTTATATACAAATATAAAAAATGCAGTTGTATATACACAATATAGAACCATTAAAATCAAATCATATATTTGTATTTGTATATGCTAGACTCAAGCAAATAGAAATAATCCATATACTTTTTTATATATAAATACGACTGATAAGTTTGTATATACCCATTACAGAACCATTAGAATTCAAATGATGTATATTATTAATTCAAGCAAATACAAATGAAGCATTTGTATTTTTATTAGCAAATACAATTTGCATCATTGAATACAAGTTTTATCACTGAATACAATTGCATTAATTGTATTTATTCCTTGCATAATTATTTTATATCAAGTATATCAACAAATACAATTTATATCACTATATACAATTATATTAACGAATATAATTGTATCAAGTTGCATCAATGAATACAACTCTAATGGTTTTTATTTGCAATGTGAAGGCGGTTTTGCAACTTGTGTTGATAGAAATTGTATATGCTTATGAATGGTTAATTTCTTATTCTTTCATTCAAGAATAAATTAAATATGATAAACTTTACATTTAATATGAAGGAGAAATGTCTAATTTTACTATAACTTATTTGGGCCAAAAAAAAGAGAAAGAGAGAGAGAGAGATGCAATGAGAAAGATATAGAGAAAAGAAAGGAAAGAGAGTGAGAGGGGAGAAAGCGGAAGAGAAGAGAGAGATAGGAGATAGACGAGCGAGATTTGAAGAAAGAGGAGAAAGATTCTATAAAAAGTGAAGTGTAGTTATGTATTACTCCTATTATTTTTTTATAGTATAGCTATGTATAGTAAAAATACATAGCTATGTAGACTAAATACATAGCTTGTTGGCAGGTGCACAATTTCTATTACTACTACATTTGCTGCTAATGATGTTACTACCACTACTACTATAAAAAAAAATGTCACTATTCACTATAATAGTGGTTAAACCTGTTACATAATTTAGCTAAGGATGTTCAACAAAGATATGGAAGATTACATCAAAAATGCAGATTATCAATGCAGAATTCAGCTAAGAAAGCTTTTCCCATTAACCAAGGGATCAAATTCATGACGAAGTGAATGAGAGGCCCATTTTATAGAGTTGGTCCTAGATTATAATACCCAATTACTACTTTCCTCGTGCTATGAAATCTTAAGTTTTAATTTGACAAAATATTTGTGCATCGGCTATCAATGCAACTGACTCGTTCATTTCTTAGCTATTTATGATGGTTATGGTGGTTGTCATATAAACCCACTACTTATTTTTGACTAAATTGATATCTATGATAACTTTTTTAAAGTTAGATTAATCATGTAAATAGCTAATTTACATGGAAATCATCATGACCATCATAAATAGCAAAGAAATGAATAGATCAGTTGAGATTGATAGCCAGTGTGTAAAGATTTTGCCGAAACAAAAACCAATCTTCCATTGCACGATTTTTCCTTTAATAGCTATTGATTCAACAAACACAATGACAATAGTAATGAGGTATGTTTTGAAGAATCTTCCACCCTCATCTATGTTAAATCGTCCTCTTATCTCCTTCATTAAGAATTCAAACTCTTAGCCTTCAAAAAAAGCCTTCTCAATTGGATTATGCATGCTGATACAACCTGTATTTCTAGTGTAATTAACATTAACTTTGCTGACCATCCTTTGCTATATTATGTATCTAGTTTTTACTGACATTACAGTGAAATATTAGCATTTTATTATATATAAAAATAGTGTGAAGATAAACCCAAATAGCAGTGGCAGTAATTGTGCATCTGTCAAAAAGAAGTAACACTAAGTACTCCCCTTTTTTTCATGATGTAACTTTATTGGGTATGAAGTTTATGAAACATGAGAAGACTTTAGAATAATATCAAACCTATTTTAAAAATAAATGAATTTTCAAACTAAAATAGTACACCTTTGTAGATTATTCGCAAAAGAAGTGAGATTCAACATAAAATACAAACTCAATATCAACAACCTCGACACTAGTAAACTAAGGCTTAATGTAGCTTAATTTTGAATCTTTAACTTTTGAGATGTCGCCACTATTGCGTGAGAGAGACTCACACCTATAATTATTTATATACAAATAGAAATAATGGATATACTTGTTTATATATAAATACAAATGATAAGTTCATATATACTCATTGCAGAACCATCGAAAGACAAATGATGTATATGATTGATTCAAGCAAATACAAATGAAGCTTTTATATTTGTATCAACAAATACAATTTGTATCATCAGATATAGCTTGTATCAATGAATACAATTGCATTAATTGTATTCATTTCTTGTGTAATCACTCTATATCAAGTGTATCAACAAATACAATTTATATCAACATATCATAACATAACTGTTCTAAAAGTGGAAAGCCACAAAGTTGAAAGTTGAATTACGATTATGTCCCTTTAAAATTATAATATTAGGGACAAAAAGATAAATACACATTAATTGAAATAAGTCAATCACATTTCTTTCTTTTTAAAAATTATTTTTTCATTATATTCTGCTCAATATCTATTTAAAAGCCACAATAGGCCTATTTGATAAATAAAAGTACAGTCTTGCCTGTTGGTTTCCCACATAAAGTCATTGTAACTATTTGCTTCCATTGGTGTTCCATAATATTTGATAGAAAATACAGCATATCAATTACTTCCTCTATTCACACATTAAGAAATAAATTGTACTTTACTTTCCCTTTCTACCCTTTTAATATTATCAAACTATTTTAAAATTTCAGCTACATTAAAATAATGTCAATTAAGCCTCTTGGAACTCATAACCTAGAAAGTATAAATAAAGGAAAAAATTGGAAGAAATTTCCAACATGTCTTTTGAAGAATGAACAATTCGCTTATTTTAAAAATTGAAAAATAGCTCAAAAATTAACTTATTTTGGACTAGAGGGAGTGTTACTTTTAATAAGTTACTAGTAAATTTGACCGCGCCTCACGCGGTATGAAAAAAGATGGATTAATAAAATTATTTTCTTATGATATTTAAAAAATTACATTCGATCTTTCACATAAATTACCTTCATCTAAAAAAGGAAGTGATTCCTCCTTAGTGTGTTTGGATGGTTGTTACCTGTTGTATTTTATTGTATTATGTTTTTAATTTAAGTATAATGTTTGTTTTACTGTCACTTAAATTTGATTGTATTGTTTAAATTCATTGTTAGGTAACGAAGAAAAGTCTCATTTTATATAACAATTGATTTGATTTGATCCCATCGTTAACTCATATTTCTTTCTTATTCTATCTTTAATTGATATTTAATAATCTTATTTTATCATTTATCCTAACTTTTTATAGTAGTTTTAACGACGAAAAAATGATACAATATCTATTAAATATTGCATTCATCAAACAATGCCATACAACATAACACAATACATTATAAATCATTACATAACAACCATCCAAATAGTGATTTACAAATTAGCACTATATATCGCATAAAAAAATATCAATTAAGTAATATAGAATTATTCCCACAAGAAAATGTATAATACAAGAAACTCAGACTCACCTTTGGCTAAACAGAAACACTGATCAGGAGTTGGAGTACTAACGTCCAGGAGATGAAAATATTCAGAAGGCATGATGGTTGAGGCATGTACCAAATGTACATTAAGATGATCCGAAGGATGAATATAACATATGCAACTATTGCAACAAACAACATCTGGACCTGACTGAAAAATGATTTTATTTTCTTTAGCGTTAATCATCAACCATATAAACCTTCATAAGAACTAATTCCTTGAAGAAATTCAATCTTGAAGCCATGTTTCTTTCCAACTTCTCTCAATTGAACACTCTCTCTCTCTCTCTCTCTCTCTCTCTCTCTCTCTCTCTCTATATATATATATATATATATATATATATATATATATATATATATATATATATATATATATATATATAATACTCATTTGATGTAAAAGGTCAATTCAATACGTTTAGGACTTTTAAATTTTTTTCTTTAATGCATCATTAAATAATGCAAATGAGTGGAGTTAAATGCGAAGTAACCTAAAGATAATCTGAAAAATAATAAATAATTACTCTCTTTTACCCTAAGAAATGAATTAAACAGCCTAAAAAAATTAAGAAAAAAGATAAATAGCCATTCTCAAATATTAGAGCGCCCCATCACCATTGTTGTATTCAAAGAGAAATTTGCATTGTCAGTACTCTTGTCATATTTCTGCCATAGCTCTTATGAAATTAGCTTGAGGAATATCTTGCTTGGTTCATCAAGAATTTTTTATATTGTCATTCACTAACAGTAGGAAAAGTAATAGAAAGAGAAGAATAATTGTTTGATGCATAGAGTCATTTTTTATTTCATTTATAACTACAGAGGCAAAGTGATATTAAACAGCCACAGTGAGAAGTAATAAAATAACTCCAGGATAGCTTACACCCCAAGATTTTTTTCTTGTTCATCTCATTCAAACAACAACATCTAGAACTTGGTATTTATGGTCCTTGTAAGCAAGACTTACTTAAACAAGAGTACTAAACCATATTACTCAAAAACCAGGAAGATAAGCAAGTACTTTATGTTGAATCATGAGCAAAAATAGCTCTGTGAGAAAAGAAAGTACACGCCACATTCACCAAGGGAACAAATAGTTGTTTTAGCTCATTTAATCTCAATTGCTTAAAATTTTTCTTTCACGAATAAAACAACACATTCTGCCCTAAGATATGCAGTACAAATTTACATTTCTCTTCATAGGGATGAAAGCCACTACCATATAATTTTCCTATCTCATACCATGCATATACGCTGAAGGAATTAATCTTTACTAATCTTCAGAAATTCAGATACATGGGTATATGCACCCCGTTTGCTAAAATATCATAGGATATACAAATGTTATATGTTAACAAGTATAAGTGTACGTAGTGGAAGAGGTGAAATTGAGAAAATTTACCATAGGAAGATCACTTGGTGAAGACCCAAACCTCATAAACTATGCCAGGTAGCCATCCAAAGAGGGTCAGCAAAACACAAATCTAGAACTCCACCTGTTTTGTTTTTCCAACACAAAAATATACATGTACTCAATAATGCTTACAAGGAAAGGAAGTATAAAATTTTCAGAAATTTATAGATGCATTAAAGATCTTGAAAGCATGTAATGAGGCATCAGTGAAGAACCTTGATCATGGAGAAGATGACAAATTGGCTGGGGGAAAATGAAACACATCATTTCCAAGATGATGCAGAACACATTGAAACTGAAATTGAGTATCCAAAAAGTTCAGCTCCTTCTGATAAAGGCTTAACTCGTAATTTGATGACATTACTCACTCCTACTAAGGATGACACTCTAAGTTTTGGTGCAAATATGATTAATAAATAGACAAGCTTAGGGTATGATGGTACTGGCACAGACAAGCAAGAATTGTCAAATTGTGGAGCTACTTCTACTGCGTTAAGTACATAGAGTAGTTTAGAAGTTACTAACTCTAAAAAGTGGATTGCAGGAAAGAAAATAGGAGTAAAATGTACAAACATAACTATTTTCGAGGATTCAATGGCTACACCAAGACGTCTCAGCATGCCAAGCCAATATTATGGATCAGATACTAAAATAATCAAGACAAAGGCAAAGGCAAAGATAAAGTTCTGAGGAGAAAACAGAATAAAGGATCAGCCACATTAAATATCGTTTTGGAATTGATGTCTCATAAGAAATGTCCACGCTGACCTAGGCGAAGCAATTCTAAAGAAAAGCTACAACAAATAATATGTAATATTGAAAAAACAGCTAAAGGGAATTTATTAGTATCTTCATGTGATGTTGTTTGACAAAGCATAAAACCATTGTCCATCAACAAACAACACATGCTTGTTTATACATTTAGTTCTATCACTGTATATGCTACAAATTTTGCTATGGGAAAGTACCTGAGAAGTTCGCTTTATATGCAACTGTTTTATCTAGGTATGCACCATTGAACATTGAACTGTTGAAATCTGATTCCCTCATATCAGCAGATGTGAAATTGACTCTTCTGTATTAGCAAGTCCAATGGAACATCAATACTAGTCTGCATTGGGAAAACTTGTTTTTCTACTGTTCTTGTTGAATGAATTTACAATTATATTTTTTTGTGTTTTTCCAACTTATAGGCCATTCTTTTCATTTTGAGACAGTATAATATTTGATACAATTTCAATAATTAAAATGATTGTATCTAACTTCTACCAAGTCAATGCTGGAATTCAAAATCATTAGTATTGAAATTTTAAACTCTCTCATTATGTTCTTTGTCAGAGTAATTCACCCTTTACTTTCTTATTATAAACCACTACTACTTATATAATACATAAGTCAAAGAGAGAAGGGTCAAAAACATACCTAGAATATCTCAATTTTTTGACTCTGACTTACATCCCACAACCATCACGAGTATAGTTTCTTATCTGAACTACCATCAACTATTTGATAAAATCTTACATCAACTATCAATTGTTCACTTTTGTTCACTTTTCCTACTTAAAGCAACACCATCATCAGATAAGAGAATTGAACAATTGATAGTTGAGACGCGTTTTGACAAATAGTTGGTGATAATTCAGCTAGGAAACTTGCACACCCCTGATAGTTCAACTTAAGAAAATAGAGATATTCTAGATGTGTTTTAGACCATTAATTATAACAACAACATACCCAGTATATTCCCACAAAGTGGGGTCTGGGAGGGTAAAATGTACTCAATCCATAACACTACCTCAAATGAAGTAGAGAGGCTGTTTTCGATAAACACCGGCTTAGGAAAAAAGGTACATCCTAGAGCAAAAGAAAGGTTACCTGAAGTTCTCATTTGTATGAACTATTTTCCTGCACATCACAACAACAATTAAAACACTATTTCAGACCCAAGAACCTTCATAAAATAGTAATGATATAAGAAATATTGAGTAAATCTAACTAACTTGAGGTCTGCAGAACCAAATTGAGCAGTAGAACTAATACCAAATTCACCTCTTGTTTCTGCCTCAAACTTATTCAAGTCAGCAATAGTAGGCAAATTTGAGCTAAATGTGATCACTGCAGCTACTAATGCAGTGGAAAAGCCTAGGAAATCTGTACCTTAGACACCATATTCCTTGTCACAACCTTAGCAAAACCACTCTTGAAAAATTAAAATCTTTGTGGGATAATGTTGATGTTTTCCGAATCGCCAATTAAAGAAAGCGGAGGAAGAGGTGAAATTGAGAAAATTTACCATGGGTAGACCACTTGGTGAGGACCCAAACCACATATACTATACTAGGTAGCTATCTAAAGAGGGTAAGCAAAACACAGATCTAGAACTCCACTTGTTTTATTTTTCCAACATAAAGACATACACGTACAAATACTCAATAATGCTTACAAGAAAAGGAAGTACAAAACATCTAAAGAGCTTCAATAGAAGAAAAATACAATCTATCTATTCACTAATGCATCTGTTTTATTTGCTTCTTCTGTGTTCTGTGCCAATACGAGCATCTCTTTTCTTTTATTCATCCTTTTCAACACTATATTGCTATATCTCCATAGATTTTGAGTTTGGCATCCTATGAAATGGTTGCACAAAACACTCAAACATATATTTACGTGTACATAAGTCAATACAGGAGAACTTTTTGTTCTTTTTAAGTTTCTGCAATTACGAGGGGACTATGGTGCCAATGTAGCCAAATCCAATAATTGTGAATGTAATAACTTTGATGAATATGTAAAGGAAGTACTGGATTTTCCCATAGAGGACATCATAGCATTAACAAAACAAAAGGAAAATAGCAAATCCCAATTCTCGTGGAAGAATCCTACAATAATTAGACCAACCGGTAATGTATGGTTAACAAACTAAGTAATAATCAAATGGTTCAATGATATCAAGAACTTGAAAATAATCCTTCATTCAAGAGCTTTACTCACCTATCTCCAAGCAGAGATCCTTGGGGTCTCTTGGGGTCTTTTGGGGTATGATAAAGGAAAAATTCCTTAAAGCTATTGACATGAATAAAAAGGGAAGGATAATACCGGGGGAAGCAAGCAACATCAAGTAGTGAAAGACACTAGTAAATAGAAGGGAAGGAAACCTTCTTTTAAGTATACATTTTTCCAAAAGAGCAGCAAGCAAGTGTTGATGGTCAGATTTGTTCTCCCTTTAAGAATGCAAGAAGTGAAGTCCATCGTAGGGTAAAAAATGTTACATTTTTTTGCCATGAGGATATTTGATCGCATGAGGGCACCATTCATATTCTTCTTGAATGGACTTGGCAAAAGAAAATCCCTTATATCCACATTAGTAAATCCTCTTGGAATTCCAAAACATCCAATTAGCAATAGCAAAGCCCTCACATCCATAGCATAAGATTTTCGTAAACCTCATTTAGAAATCAACCACTTTCTCCATAAAAACACTGCCTTCTCAGCCGCTTCTTTCACCTCTTTCTCAATCTTGATGCGCTCATCAACTCCCATCACCAAGAAATACTCCAAAACCAATATCGAAGCGTTAGTTTCATTCTTCATTAGCACTCTTTGCTTCTTGCATTTTTAAGAGGCTCGTCCTTTTAATTTTGCCGTTAGTGCACCATTAATTGCATTAAACACTAATTTATTGGATTTAATTATTTATTTACTGTATTAAAAAGAGAGAAAAAAGTCAAAACTTTGACAAAATAGATAAATGGTTTCCTGATCATTGAGGCATGCCACATCAATAACCTCCAATTATCCCTTTATATATATATATATATTTATAACAGGTAACCTATATAGTGCATTTATAGTTTAAGAACCAATTTGTCATATTACCATTAGTACATTAATTTTAGAATTCAGTTGGTATATCTACAATCATATGCTCATATATGCTGCAATTTTGTATTTAATGTAAGTCTCGTTTCACTTCTTCGTAACAGTTGTGAAGAAATTTAACATATATTTTGATGGTCTTTCTGTAGCGTGATTTTTGAGTCTCTATAGAATCTTTAGACATATTTCTTGCTTATAAATATCATTGTGTGTTTCTGTGGACTATGCCATGATATATTGTGTTTTAGTTGTGGTACGTAACTACTTCTCCTCATTCCATGTATATTATTTGATAGTCCCCTTCCAAATTAATTGAGATTTATTTAGACTTCTAATATGATTCGGATAGAATAAGCAAATCACAAATAAAAGAAAACAAGAATAACAATAAATTTATGTGAAAATCCTTGCGAGAAAAAACCACGGGCAATGGCAGAGGAGGTTTCACAATAATGGAGAGAGAGTACAATGTGGAGAAGGTTGAATTTTCTGAATAATGAAAATAACCCACTAAATCATACTAATATAGTACATCCGTTAGCGTTCCACTAAATCTCCCGATCCCTACACTACCACCATAGACCCTATTAAAAATCACGAACATGGGTCGCACTGCAAAACTTTCAGGACCAGACCAACAAAATTTGGGTCACAACTCTAACAATTTCCACCTTTCCATAAATTCAAATTCAGATTACAAATCCATTTCAAGAAAAACTCTCCACCTCTTCCACAAAAGTCCCTAAGGGCATATCTTAACAGCTAATACCAACCAAGTCCAAGCAATACACAAACTTGGCACTTGGTAGTGTCTTGGTCATCATATCATCATGGGTACTAATCTTGGTTACCATAATATCACCATGAGCAATAATCTTAAGCATACAATGATACCGAATATCGATGTGCTTTTTCTTCTCGTGAAATATCTGATCTTTTATAAGGATGATAGCACTCTGACTGTTGCAAAAGACCATAGTAATCTGTAAGTTTTTTCTAAGTTGACAAAGCAACCATAGTGTATAAGGTAGGTTTTTAACTGATAGCACAACCACCAATGGTGAAAACATATCCTGTAATGGATCTCCTTTTATCATGGTCTCCTACAAAATCAAAATCAACATACCCGATTACTCCATCTCTATTATGCTCAAACTACAAACAAACATCAGCAATCCATGCAAGTATCTGAAAATCTACCGAACTGCTTTATAATGTTCTTTGAGAGGATTTGTTATGTATCTGCTAACTGCACTGATAGCATATAATAAATCTAGTCGGGATCATACCATCTCATACATAAGAGACCCGATGACACTATAGTATGGAACTCAACACATATAGTCACTCTCATCATATATCTTTGGAGATAAAGTGGCTGAGAGTTTGAAGTGAGCTACCAACAGAGTACTGACAGGCTTGGCATTTGCATATTGAACCTGTTAAGAACTTTCTTAATATACCTTTTTTGACTCAAGTATAATTTACACTTTTCTCTATCCCTCATAATTTTCATGCCAAGAATCTTCTTTGCTACTTCTAAATTCTTCATCTCAAACTTGTTGTTGAGTTGTGCTTTGCTTTTATTATCACTCTCATATCCTTTGTTGCACTGAACATATCATCAACATATAAAAAAAGATACACGAACTAACCATCACTTACCTCCTTGAAGTAGACACAACTATAATAATCCCTCCTCCAAAACATATGAGAGGTCATGAAAGATTCAAACCCCTTATACCACTTTCTAGGTGACTGTTTTAAGCCATAAAGCGACTTTCAGCAACCATACATAGTACTTAAATCTCTCCGGTTGTAGCATATAGATATCCTCCTTAAGTTCTCTATGTAAGAATGCAGTTTTGACAGTCAACTGCTTAAGCTCAAGATTATGCATGGAAACAATACCAAGCAAGGCTCGAATTGAGCTATTCTTAACAACTGGAGTAAACACATCTGCGAAGTTAATACCTTGAACCTGACTATAGCCTTTAGAAACTAGCCTTGCTTTGTATCTAGCATTTTCAACTCCTGATATTCCTTTTTTTTTTAAATATCCACTTACAATGGACAACTTTCTTATCTTTAGGCAATCTCATCAAATCCCATATGCCATTCTTATGAAGTGATTCCACCTTATCCTACATAGCAATCATCCAGCGGTTGAAATCATTACAACTAACTGCCTCTGATTAAGAAGAAGGTTCTTCACCAGAGTCAATACCTGTAATAACCCATGATTTTCCTAGCTAATTTACTCTCAAGAATGTCTAGTATTAGCTTCTAAATTGAATGATGGTTATTCCACGAGTAATTTTCAAGATTTTCTCTATTTTTTATGTTGGAAATTCAATATGCTTTCCATCGACATAAGATTCACCCAAATCTGATAATCGTGTCAGAAGTTACGACTATTTCAAGTTCTCAGCATAAAAAACACCATATTATTCAGGGGCGCACCGCACCACAAGAGGAAATGGCATTTGGAAAATTCCAGTAGGGTCCCGTAATTATGGCGCATCACACTAGGGCCCAAATTCAAAATTGTCCTTTTCCAGTGTCTTAGCGCGATTTTCCCCGCGTCGCACCAAAGTTCCAAGTCGCAAAAGAAAGGGCAACATGATGGCTCTGCATCACGCCACCCCTCAGTTTCTCAATTGTCAAATTCCAGTAACACGACGTGATAGTGCCATGTCGCGCCAGGGGTTCAGTTCGTGAAAATTTTACTGATATTAAATGACACATTCACGGTTAAAAGGGTCAACTTTCCACCCCTATTTAATCCCTTAACTCGTGATTCAACCACTTTTCACCCAAAATACACTCTCTTCTCTCAAGAACCTCTCAAGAACAACCTAGGTCTTTTCATAGAAGATTCAGAATCAAGAATTTCCTCTGTCAATCTTCACGAAATCATGAACTAAGGTATGCGCAGTGTTTATTCATGGACTCCTTTCATCCATGAAGCCCAATAATCTCTTTTATAAGTTTAATTTTATGGATTTCTGTAAGAATTTCATGTTGGGTTTGTTTTGATTATGTTGAGAATGATCAATTGAATTCAAATCCATGTTGGGTGATCAATTTTATGTGGAATTAATTTGTATAAATGTATATTCATGTGAACCTATGAATAAACACTAGATGATAAGATTAGAGATGAGTCATGATGATTAATTATTGTATAATATTGTCTACATGTACTATGCCTACCATGTGTTTGATTAAATACCTAGATGAAGGAACAATGTCCAACTAGTATGATATCATGAAATCCCCAAGTATGTACAAGTTATGCCTATCACATGTTTTTGATGGAATGCTTTTATAAATGGATTATGGATTATGATATTAGTTATATGTTCAAGTAAGTTATGCTTGGTAAGTTTTCCTTCCATCAACTCCTGGGGGTACTTGTAACCGAAATATTAGCTGTATGCCTAGAGCCATGTCATATTTCCACGATACTCTTAGTCAAGCTATGAATCCTTAGACTTCAGACAGTCTTATGACTCAGGAAATCTCCATGATCTCATGAACTCAGTCAGTTGTCAGATATCAGTAATATTCCGTCAGTCAATGAAATTCAGTACCTCAGTCCATGTTCAGTTCAGTAAATTATGTTCAATGTCTATTCTGATGGGAGTAGAAATTACCACCGATTGAACCCAAGGATGGGAACTCAACTATTATATGAGAGTGTGATTCTTAGAAGTAATCCTTACATTCCAGAACTATGTAGCCAGTATAGGTTGAGACATTATAGCCTACTATATGAGGGCAGATGAGGTGGCTTAGCTTGCTACATGAGGGTTCCTACCATTCTTACTAGAGTTACCTATTATATTAGGGTCACTCATATATTGTTTTTACCAGTGTCGCGGTATTAAAACCCTTCCAATCAAGGCATAGATTGGACCCCAATTCATATATAATGCATTATTTAGGGCATGTCATTTAGATTACTACCTCCGACAGTCTCAGAATTAGTCTCAGTAAAAGAACTCAGATATTTCTTCAAAATTTAGGACTGTCAGATACAGTCGACTTAGTTATAGAATGGAAGTCACATAGTTCCATCAGATTCAAGACTGTCAGATATAGTCATTCATATTATTAGTTATATTTAGATTCAGTAATCATGTTATCATAGTATTTATGTCAGTTGTTATGTCTCATCTATGTATTTTCACGCTCATAATAGTTAGTCAATTATTATTATTGTTCATGTATATGAACCCCATGAATTTAGCCTACCTCACATGCATACCAGTATATTTAAAGAACTGACGCATTTGCGCTATGGTGTCTTATACCATAGGTTCAGAGACATGAGTTGCAGAATAACAGTAGATTCCAGACAGAGTTAGAAGTGAGTCCTCAACTTTTGAAGATATGATTTCCCCATTATCTAAGTTATTAATCTATTAGTTGAAGTTAGTTGGGGACATGTCCCATCAACTCCTTACTCAGATAGTTCAGTCAGTTAGAGGCTTTCTAGACTATTATGTTTTAGACTTTAGTATTTTTAAGTCTTGTTTTGGGTATTCTATTACCCCACTCAAATGTTATATCATTCAGATTATGTTCAGTATTGAACTTTATGGCCTATCAATTTATGTTTCCGTATGATAAAGTATTTTATGCAGTATACAGGTAAAAATATCAGTCATGGGTTAGCTCGTGGTCCTTTGGGATCATGAGCACCGTGTAGCATTCTGGGTACCAGATTTGGGGTGTTACAAACTTGGTATCAGAGCCAGGTTCAATAGAGTCCTAGGAAGTCTTAAAGCCACATATAGTAGAGTCTTCTATATAGGTGTGTTGCACACCACATTTATGTACAAGAGGCTATAAGATGTTTAAGGAACAGTTTCTCCTCTTTCAGTACTCATGTCGTGCCAGTGAGCATAATCTCAACTCAATCTCCCAGTCTAATCTGTTTCTCCCTTTATTATACAAAATATGCCTTCTAAAAGAAGAAACAAAAATTAGTCAACCTCCCATCCGAAAGATCCTTTAGGCGATCATGTTTCTCATGCACAGTTTAAGGCCACATTGACTACTTTTCCTAACTCAGTTATTGCTCAGAATCAATGACCAGCTATCATTCTGGCCAACCCAGTGGTCAATTCAACCATAGCTAGGATTCAAGACTTCACCCGAATGAATCCTTCATCCTTTCTTGGGTCTAAGACTGATGAGGACCCTCAGGAATTCCTAGATCAGGTCCAGAAGGTGACAAAACTTATGGGGGTAACTATTGTTGATAGTGCTGAGCTTGCTGCATATCAGTTTAGGATGTTTCTGACACTTGGTTCAAGAAGTAGAAGTCAGAGAGTGCAGATGATGCAGCGCCATTTGAGTGGGAGGAGTATGCGTCTTCTTTACTCAATAGATTCTTTCCCCTAGAGCTTAGAGAAGCTAAGGTGATAGAATTCATCAATCTAAGGTGATAGAATTCATCAATCTTAGGTAGGTCAATATGACAGTGAAAGAGTATTCTCTTAAGTTTACTCAATTAGCCAGATATGCCCCTAATGTGGTTGAAGATAGCAGGGCAAGGATGAGTAAGTTCGTTTCAGGGGTGAATGATAGCGTGGTTAATGAGTGTAAATTTTCCATGCTAAATAGTGACATGACTTTAGCCAGGCTTATGATTCATGCTCAGCAGATTGATGAGAAAATGCTTAAGATGAGGGAGAAACAAAATAAGAGGGCGAAGACAGGTTGTTTCAACTTTACTCAGCTTTAGTCAGAAGGAGAAAACCATTCTCAGTTTCGTCCTAATTCATCAATTCCATCTCCTTCTTTAGCCAATGCTCCAATTCTAAGTTCAGAGAGGGTAAAAAGACAGAGCACCAGGCTCTAAGTCCCAGGGCAGTGTTAGTAGTTCCCGCACCTATCCTCTTTTCCAGACTTATGGCAAGTGACAGTGGTATTTGTTTCAAATTGGCAAGCTAGGCCATAGAGTCAGAGACTGCCCTCATCCAGGTCCTCAGGGTCAACAGAATTGCTCCTTAGCTCAGTTCGGTCGCCCAAATCAGTCGGGTGCCACCTCTTGTGCTACTAGTGGGCAATGACTAAATCATCTCTATGCTCTTAAGTCCTGAAAAGATTAGGAAAATTCTCCTGATGTAGTTACTGGTACGTTACAGATCTTTCATGTGCATGTTTATGCTTTGCTAGATCCAGGAGCTTATTTGTCTGTTGTTACTCCTTATATAGCAGTCGATTTTAGAGTCAGTCCTAAAATTCTAGCAGAGCCCTTTTCAGTCTCTACCCAGTGGGTAAAACCATCATAGCCCGGCAAGATACAGGAACTGCTCGGTTGTGATATTTCAGACAGTCACCTCAGCAAACTTAGTCAAATTAGAGATGACTGATTTTGATGTCATTCTCGGCATGGATTGGCTTCATTCCTGCTATACCATAATTGACTGCAAAAATAGAATACTCCAGTTTTAGTTCCCAAATGAACCCGTCCTTGAGTGGAAGGGTAGTGTATTCGCTTTCAAGGGTCATCTTGTTTAATTTAAGGACACTAGTTCTGAGATTACCAGTCTTGAATCAGTCCCAGTAGTGAATGAGTATTCAGATGTCTTTCTCAAAGATCTTCCAGGAATTCCTCCCTAAAGGGAAATAGACTTTGGTATTAATCTTCTTCCTGATACTCAGTCTATCTCTATTCCGTCATACAGAATGGCACCAGTAGAACTCAAAGAACTGAAAGATCAATTGAAGGTCTTCTACATAAGAAATTCATCAGCCCAGCATTTCCTTGTGGGGCACACCAGTTTTATTCATGCGCAATAAATACGATTCTCTCAGAATGTGTATTGACTATCGTTAACTCAATAAGGCCATGGTCAAGAACAAGTATCCTCTTCCAAGAATCAATAACTTGTTTGACCAACTTTAGGGTGCCAGTTATTTCCCTAAGATAGACCTCAGATCCATCTATTATCAGCTCAGAGTTAGGGAATGTGACATTTTGTAAATAGTTTTTCGTACCCGGTATGGTCACTTTGAATTCTTAGTTGTGTCATTTGGTCTTACCAATGCCCCAACCATTTTCATGGACTTGATGAACCATGTGTTCAAGAAGTACTGGGACATGTTCTTCATAGTCCTCATAGATGATATCCTGGTCTATTCCCATAGTGAGCGCGATCATGCAGACCATCTTAAAACAATACTTCAGACTGTCAGAGATGCCAAATTCAGTAAGTGCGAATTTTAGCTAAGGTCAGTAGCATTCCTTGGTTATATAATTTTTGGTGATGGCATTAAAGTAGATCCTCAAAAGACTGAAGTAGTAAGAAACTAGCCTTGCCTTGTCTCTCTATCAGTTATCAGGAGTTTCTTGGTTTGGCTGGCTATTACAGGCGGTTTTTTGAGGGATTTTCTTCTATTGCATCCTCTATGTCTAGATTGACTTAGAAGAAAGTAAAGTTTCAGTGGTCATATCCTTACGATAAGAGTTTTCAGGAGTTAAAGACTCGACTTACCTCAACTCCAATCTTAGATCTTCTAGATTGTCCAGATGGTTTTGTAGTGTATTGTGATGCATCCAGAGTAGGTTTGGGTTGTGTCCTCTTGAAGCATGGTAAGGTCATAATCTATGCCTCCAGACAACTTAAAACCCATGAGAGGAATTATCCTACTCATCATCTGAAGTTAGCAATCGTAGTCTTTGCCTTAAAGATTTGTAGGCATTATCTATACGGTGTTTATGTAGATATGTTCACTGATCATAAAAGTATTCAGTATGTCTTTTCTCAAAAAGATCTAAATATCCATTAGAGAAGGTGATTAGAGCTCTTGAAAGATTATGACATGAGTGTCCTTTATCATCCGGGCAAGGCCAACGTAGTGGTTGACACTCTCAGTAGACTGTCTATGGGTAGGGTTGCTCGTGTGGATGACAGTAAGAAGAAGTTAGATCAGGAATTCCATCAACTTTCTAGACTAGGCGTTCTCTTAGTCGATACATAAAAGGGTGATATATGAGTTAAGAGTAGTTCAGAAACATCTCTAGTTTCTGAGGTGAAGGAAAAGAAAGATAGAGATCCCAACCTTATCAAGTTGAAAAAGTCAGTCTAGGATCAGAAAGTAGAGGTTTTCTTTGAAGGGAGAGATGGTATTCTTTATTATCAGGGTCGTCTTTGTGTTCCAGACATAGATGACATAAGTCAATGAATTCTTACAGAAGCGCATGGTGTGCGTTACTCTATTTATCTAGGGGCCACAAAGATATATCATGACTTGCAGGAAATCTATTAGTGGAGTGGGATGAAGAGAGACATTTTAGAGTTTGTGGCTAAGTGCTCTACATGTCAGAAAGTTAAGATACAACATCAGAAGCCTAGTGAGTCCATGCAGGAGTATAGGTCCTGACTTAGTATTCGACGCCTTAGAAAAAGTCCAGTTGATTAGAGAAAGACTCCGAGATGCTCAGAGTTGATAAAATTATTATGAAGATATTCGTAGAAAATATATTGAGTTCGAGAGTAGTGACTATGTATATCTAAAGATCTCTCCCATGAAGGGAGTGAAGCGATTCGGCAAGAAAGGGAAACTTAGTCCCGAATATGTCGGTCCCTTCAAGATTCTCAGTCTATTCGGCAAGGTAGCTTATGAGCTTGAATTGCCTTCAGATCTAAACTTAGTTTATCCAGTCTTTCATGTCTCTTTGCTCAAGATGCGTAGGTTACCCATCAGTTACAGTCCCTATTCAGAGCATTGATGTTCAGAACACTCTTTCTTATGAAGAGATTCCAGTTGAAATCTTAGGCTATCAACTTGTAGATTGAGGAACAAAGAAGTTTCTCTAGTTAAGGTTCTTTGGCGAAATTAGTCCATCGAGGGAGATACTTAGGAAGCAGAGGCAGACATGCGTACCAAGTATCCTCACCTCTTCTTCGCCCACTCAGATCAAGCTCAAGGTAACAGTTCTCCTTAAGCTTACTCAGTTTCATATCCAGTATTCATCACGAACTTGGTATGCGATTTTATGCTTATGTTCCCATTATAAACTTGGTATCAAGTACCATTGTATATTCAGTCATGCACTCATGTATCTGTTCAGTTATGTAATCATGCATCAGACATGCATTCTCATTGTGACAAACTTAGCTCTTTAGAACACTCAGTCATGCATTCATGAATCAGTTACACATGCATCAAATATGCATGTTCAGTATTATATGTTCAGCTTGTCAGTCATGTCAGTCGTGAGATCTGGTTCCGTCAGTTGTCTTTTCTCCCCTCTCAGTCAGTCTCTTTCGAGGATGAATGTTCTCAAGGAGGAGATATTGAAATACCCCATACTTTTCCTAAAAAATTTAATCTCAAGAATGTCTAGTATTAGCTTCTAAATTGAATTATGATTATTTCATGAGGAATTTTCAAGATTTTCTCTCTTTGTTATGTGGGAAATTCAATAAGCTTTTCATTGGCATAAGATTTTCCCAAATCCGATAATCGGGTTAGAAGTTATGACTATTTCAAGTTCCCATCATAAAACAGTGCCATATTAGTCAGTGGCGTACTACGCCACAAGAGGAAATGGAATTTAGAAAATTCTAGTAGGGGTCTGCAATTATAGTGCTTCGCGCCAGGGCCCAAATTAAGAATTGTCCTTTTCCAGTGTCTTAGCATAATTTCCCCCGCGTCATGACAAATTGCCAGGTCGTAAAAGCAAGAGCAACGTGATGGCTTTGCATCACGCCATTCCTCAGTTTCCCAATTGTCAAATTCCAGTGACACGGTGCGATAATGTCGTGTCGCGCCAGGGGTTCACTTCGGGAAAATTTTACTGATATTAAATGATGCGTCCAGGGCTAAAAGGGTCAACTTCCCGCCCCTATTTAAGCCCTATAACACTTGATTCATCCACTTTTCACCCAAAATACACTCTTCTCTCAAAAACTTCTCAATGACAACCTAGGGATTTTCATAGAAGATTCAAAATCAAGAATTTCCTTCGTCAATCTTCACAAAATCATGAACTAAGGTATTTGTAGTGTTCATTCATGGACTCCTTTCATCCATGAAGCCCAAGAATCTCTTTTCTAAGTTTATGTTTATGGATTTCTTTATGAATTTCATGTTACGTTTGTTTTGTTTATGTTGAGAATAATCAACTGAATTCAAATCCATGTTGGGTGATCAATTTTATTTGAAATTGATTTGTATAAATATATATTCATGTGAACCTATGAATAAACCCTAGATGATGAGATTAGAGATGACTCATGATGATTAATGGTTGTATAATGTTGTCTACATGTACTATGACTACCATGTGTTTGATTAAATACTAGATAAAAGAACAATGCCCAACTAGTATGATATCATGAAATCCCCATGTATGTACAAGTTATGCCTATCACATATTTTTTATGGAATGATTCTATAAATGTATTATGAATTATGATGTTAGTTATATGTTCAAGTAAGTTATGCTTGGTTAGGTTTCCTTCCATCGAGTCCTGGGGGTACTTGTACCCAAAATATTAGCTATATGCCTAAAGCCATGTCATGTTTCCATGATACTCTCAGTCAAGCTATGAATCCTTAGACTTCAGAGAGTCTTATAACTCAAGAAATCTCCATGATCTCATGAACTCAGTCAGTTATCAGATATCAGTAACATTTCTTCAGTCAACAAAATTCAGTAGCTCAGTCCATGTTCAGTGCAGTAAATTATGTTTAGTGTCTATTCAGATGGGAGTAGAAATTAACACCGAGTGAACCCAAGGATGGGAACTCACCTGTTATATGAGGGTGTGATTCTTAAAAGCAATCCTTGCATTCTAGAACTATGTAGCCAGCATAGTTAAAACATCATAGCCTGCTATTTGAGTGTAGATGAGGTCTCTTAGCTTGATATGTGAGGGTTCCCACCGTTCTCACTAGAGTTACCTATATATTAGGGTCATGCACATGTTGTCCTTACCAGTGGTGCGGTATTGACACCCTTCCAATCAGGGAATAGATTGGTCCCCAATTCAGCTATAATGAATTATTTGGGGCATGTCGGTTAGATGACTACCTCCCACAGTCTTAGTATCAATCTCAGTAAAAATAACTTAGATAGTTCTTCAGAATTCAAGACTGTCAAATACAGTTGACTCAGATACAGAACGAAAATCAGATAGTTCCATCGGATTCAGTACTGTCACATACAGTCACTCATATTATCAGTTATATCAAAATTCAGTAATTATGTTATCATAGTATTAGTGTCAGTTGTTATGTCTCATGTATGTATTCTCAAACTCATGATATTTAGTCAGTTATTATTATTGTTCATGCATATGAACCCCATGCACTCACCCTACCTCACATGCATACCAGTATATTCAAAGTACTGACACATTTGTGCTATGGTTTCTTAGACCATAGGTTTAGAGACACAAGCTCCAGAGCAACAGTAGATTCTAGATATGAACAGACAGAGTTAGAAGTGAGTCCTTATCTTTCGAGGACATGATTATTTCCCCCATTATCTCAGTAATTAATCTATTAGTTAGAGTTAGTTGGGGACATGTCCCATCAACTCCTTACTCAGACAGTTCAATCAGTTAGAGGCTTTCTAGACTATCATGTTTCAGACTTCAGTATTTTTCAGTCTTGTTTTGGGTATTTTATTACCCCACACAGATATTATATCATTCAGATTATGTTCAGTATTGACCCTTATGGCCTATCAGTTCATATTTCCACATTATAAAGTATTTTATGCAGTATACCGATACAGATATCAACCATGGGTTAGCTTGTGGTCCTTCGGGGTCATGTAGCTATGTATTATTTTTTCCTAGTGTAGCTATGTATAGTAACAATACATAGCTATGTAGAGTAAATACATAGCTTGTTGACATCTGCATGATTAATATTACTACTATTGTTGTTGCTGTTGTTACTACCACTACTACAAAAAAAATTCAAAATTCACTGTAACAATAGTTAAACCAGTTACACAATTTAGCTAAGGATGTTCAACAATGATAATGGCAAATTACATCAAAAATTCAAATTGTGTTGTCAATGTGGCATTCAGCTAAGAAGGCATTTTCTGTTAGCCAAGGGATCATATTCATAATGAAGGAGATGGGAGTCCCATTCGGCAGAGTTGGTCCCCAATTATTCTACTAATACCCAATTACTAATTTTCTCATGCAATGAAAGATTAGGTTTTTATTTGACAAAATAGTTGTGCATCGTCTATCAATTACGGATAACTCATTCATTTCTTAGCTATTTATGATGGTTATGGTGTTTGCCACATAATCCCACTGCTTATTTTTGACTATATTGATACCTTCAATAACTTCTCTAAAGTTAGATAATCATGTAAATAGCTGATATACATGACAACCATTATGACCATCATAAATAGCAAAGAAATGAATAGATCAGTAGTGAGTGATAGCACGTGTGTAAAGATTTTGCCAATTCAAAAACCTTCTCTTCTATTGGACGATTTTTCCTTTTATAGCCATTTCATCAACCAGCACAATGACAATAGTAATGGGTATAATTTGAAGAATCTTCCACCCTCATCTATGATAAATGGCCCTCTAAGCCTAAAAAAAGCCTTCTTAGTTGAATTATGCATGCTGATACAACCTGGATTTTTAGTCTAATTAACATTATTTTTGTTGACCATCCTTTTCTATATTTGGTAACTAATTTTACTAACCTTGCAGTGAAATATTAGCATTTTCGTTTATATACAAAAGATGTGGGATGGTAAACCCAAATAGTAGTAGTAGTAATTGTGCATCTATCAACTAGAAGTACCATTCGAGGAGTATGTATATACATGTGTCATGTGTGTATGTTGTTTTTGTTGCATTTGTATTTCTGCATAATACCTGCAATACCATATAAAACCAATGACAAATGAATATAACCAATTGGGAACAAATATGGGTTTTTAGAAAACCTTAGTAACACTATGTACTCCCTTTCTTTCATGATGTAACTTGATTGGGTATGAAGATTATGAAACATGAAAAGACTTAAGAAAAATATCAAAACTATTTTTAAAATAACTAAATTTCAAAATAAAATAGTACACCTTTGTAGATTTTTTGCTAAATAAGTGAGATCCAACATAAAATACAGACTCAATCTTAACAATATGGAAGTTCTTAGCTTGTTGTAGCTTAATTTTAAATATTAACTTTTGGGTTCCTACAACTATTGCGTGAGATTGACTCACACCTATAACTATTTCCATACAAATACAAATGATGTAGCCGTATATAAACACTATAGGACCATCAAAATCTAAATGGTACATATGTATGCATATATAGTAGGCACATGTAAATAGAAATAATGAATATACTTGTTTATATATAAATACAAATAATAAGTTTGCATATACACACTGCAGAACATTGAAATACAAATGATGTTAAATAATACGTTACATAAATATAGAATTATACGAAGAAGAACACAAGATGAAGAGTTAATAGTATGAATACTGAAACAAAAAGTTCAAAGACTAGAAACATGCACTAAATACTTTGCTAAAAATGATATTTTCTCTTTATCCTCTATGAGATTGCTATGGAATTTGACGCAAATAGTTTTAACGGATATGATTAGCCTTCGAATTTCTTCATTAAGCAAACAGTGAAGATCATCCTATTGGAAACAAAAATTATAATACTTGATCTTTTGTTGGGAAGAAAAAGTTATTTGTAGAGAGTTGAGAAGAGAGAAAATTTATTCAACAAAATAACACTTGAAGAGTATATAGTTTAACGTTTAACCAACACACCCTTTCATAAGAGACACACCCTTTCAATAAAAGATATATCCTTTCAATAAAGTAACACTCTTTCAATAAAAGATATATCCATTCAATAAAAGTCACACACTTTAATTAAAAGACAACTCTTCATTCAAAAAGACATATTTTATTAAAAAGATATATCTTCACTAAAATACTTATAATTATTAATTTATTTTTAAACAAAAGTCCAATAATCCTCAATTTATTTAAATATAAATTAATACACAATGACTATAATGTAACTTTCAATTTGAACATCACCTTAGTGCAATGTCACAAGACGAAATTGAAATTTGACATAGCATAATAGCTTTGAACATATTACTTCTTGTAATAACATCGGTGGCACTATGCGTATAAAAATTTTATTCCTGCCTTTCACTCATCATGCTTTGCACTTTTATAGTCATGTGCTATTCAAAATTCATAAACATTTAGGAGAGCAACTCCAACTCTCAATCAAAGTGGCAACCCTTCTATATTCATCTAGGTGAAGTTCCTCTAGTGTTTATGTCATATTTGAGACACTTGTTCCACAAACTGAACCTCATTAAGAGTATTAGAACTCAAACCTCCAAACTATGACAACTAGTACTAGTATATATCTTTAGTACTGAAACATCTACATATCAATAATTTATTGTTATCCTTTGAACCCATAATTATTCATTTTATAGTACTAGGTAGGATATCCATTATTGATGGATCTAATAAAGAATTTTTTATATAATCATACTTGAAGATATATTCAACAACTTTCTTTTAATAGGTTATTAAATAGATTAGTCAAATTCATTTAACTCCACCAATGTGCTAAAAGTCATTCCATCTTGAATTAACTTTCTCACATAATCATGTCAAGAACTTAGGCATTTGACTTCTCATTATAAAATCTCCATATGCTCGAGCTAGAGTGGCTTGATATCACAAATAGAGTTAATATTTTGAAAAATCTATCGATTCTCATAATAATCCCTCAATCACTCAACTCTTTTAATTTTCTTTTTTTTACTAATGCAATGTTTTATCGATTTCAAGAAATTGTCCCTCCTCACAAAGTAAGTTTCCATTATGTTGTAAATTTATTTTTCTCACATTTTCGATACCAACTTGCATTGATATACACTTAAAAAATAGTATGGAACTTAGAGTTTTCCAAATCCTTAGTCCTCTAAAGAAAATCAAAACTCAACTACTGACCGTTCCAATAGCACTTGTTTACACAAGTGAATTAGCTATCATTCTTTCATTATCATGGGCTGACTCAATCTAGGATCAAATAAGGTAATGACCACTTATGTTTAAGTTACTGAATTATTTAGCACTCCTTTCTACATATAAAGAGATTAACTTAATACATTACCTCCACTATTTTGTATAATGTTGATACCCAACATAGTACGTATTTGTTCAAGATCCTTCATTACAAATGTGAAAATTTTTAAAACCTTATCATTTCTATTATGACTTTTATATCATTTATTTCGATCAACATATCGACAAGTTATCACACAATATGATAATATTCATTAAGAATTCTAAAGTGAAGGTAGACTAACTATCTCAAATGTTTATGTTTTTAAAATATATAATAAATAATACTAAGTCTAATATTGACTTCTTTTCTCATGCCAAACACCTCCACACTTCAAATATATCTAGTACTTTTTATATCAAATATATATAGAGAAAACTCAATTCACTTACTCATATTCTCTAAATCTCAGATTCACTTATAAAAACTTTCAAATATAGACACGCAGTTATAAAAAATATAATATTTCATGTCATTCTACAACTTAACAATAAATTTTACATATGATCTTTATGCAATAACAATGATCCGCAATGATCACATAATAAAATATTATTCCTAAAGTAATCAAGCATTTGAAGATCATCACAAATACATAACCCTACTATTTATGAGAATAAATTTCACAAAATCATAAAAAATTAATAAATAATAAGTAGAATTAAGAAAATAGAACCCAATTTTTATCTTTTTATTGAGTAGCACTGGTCTGTTCCCTTCAATTTCTCCATAATTTGTTTTCACTTTTCGAATATCATTATGTAGATGAATTAAAATTTGATGATATCAGATTTCCAATAGCGAAGTAATTTGATGTAAGAACCCGCTAATCCTAGTCATTTTGATCCTTTATAGCATACCAAAAGATGACCCAGACATATAAAATTTTAGCTAAGTGTTGACACTTAGTTTTATTTTTGGCATCGATATTTTAAAGGCATTATTTACGATCTTTTCGGCCTTAGATTATTGATTTTTAAATTGATTCATGACCAGGGATGCCAATAGGTCATATTGGGTGAGTTTCGAAATTTTCAAACTTTGTTTGGGTCATGTTTGGATGGATAAAATAGCAAGCCAATGCAATCTTGATGGGTCGCGTTGGCTATCTCATTGACACCATCAACGCGATGCATCGGCTATCACATTGACAACATCGACGCGGCGCATTACCAAATACGTCACTGGGTATTTTTTGTGTATTAAACTCTGAATTTTCAAGGGCATTTATGTCCTTTTCCCCTCACCTAATTTTGCTAAAACACACAATTTATTATCCTAAAGGGCTAAATACACTCACTATCTTACAAACACTCTTGAGAACAAGCCCTAGCTTCATCAAGCTTATGATCAAGTCCCAAGAATTCACCACGATTCCCATGAAATTAACAATCAAGGTATGTTAGGTGTTCATCCTTGGGTTTCTTCCACCCTTGGAGTTCAATAAACCTTTTCAAAAAAACTTGAATTATGATTTTCATGTTATGAATTGAATTATGCCCATGTTTGAGCTGTTGTATGAATTTCAAGTTGAGATCTTTTATGGGTTCCATGGAATTATGTTAGCATGTGTGTTAAATTATGAAACTCTCATGTCAAAACCATTGAATTTTCAAGATCACATGTTGAAGTTATGTTTCCCTATATGTTATTCTTCAACTATCACAATTATGCTCCCTAAGTGTTTAATAGAATGTCCATGTGAATTGAATAGTGTAATCATGACATATTAAAATGTGTTTTCATTCATGCACAATCTCATGACCTCCAAGTGTTTGATAAAATATCTCAGTGAATAAATTATGAGCAATTGACTATTGCTATATTCTCAAGATTTGCTATGTATCTCAATAATGCTATTGAATCCTGGAGGTATTTATTACCCGAAATCTAGTTGTTTACTTAGTTGCAATATTTATAGAATAGCCCCAGTAAAGGTCAAGAACAATAGTACTTTGTTAGTAACAGAACTTAATGAACTCAATCCTGTTTAGTTAGTCAATATGATCAATGTCAGTTTAGTCAAGTCTAGTATAGTCTAGTGATCAGTTCAATATCGATTCAGTAAGGAGTAGGATTCAGCACCAAGCAAATCCAAGGATTAGGGAATTCTTGCCAGTAGAGGGTTTAACCCTTATTAGTACTCCCTGTATTACAGAACTATATAGCCAGCGTAGGGTAAGTCGTCTTACTGCCAGACTAAGGTTGACACAATCATATATAGCTCATGAGTCTTTTTGCTAGATTAGGGTTGACCTAGCATTATTAGTATCCCTTGGCAAGGTATTAACACCCTTCCAACTGGGGTCAAAGGTTGGACCCCAACTCAGTCTATAATCGGGGTATGTCGGTTAGATTATAACTCCCACAGTTACAGTTTTAGTCTTACTATTCAGTAAAGAACTCAGACAGTTCTACAGAACCATGACTATCAGTTATCAATTACACAACCATCAAAATCAAGTACTTCAGTATTAGTCTAAACTTTTAGTTATCAGTTTTCAGTTATAAGAACTCAGTATTTTAGTTTCAGTCTAATTTAGACAGACTTTATATATGCAGTATTGCATATTCAGTAGTTACAGTTTTGAATGTACTCTCATCCATTTACTTTAAGATGTTCATTTAGTCAGTTATCATTTCATGCATATGAACCCATGTATATCAGCCCACCTCAATTAGCATATTGGTACATTCAAAGTACTGACGCATACTCTTTCTTTGCGCTATGATGTCTCATATCATAGGTTTAGATGCAAGGTTCCTGATCATACTTAGCAGCTTAGGATATCAATTGAAGATTTAGTAGTGAGTCCTCATCCATCGAGGATATTATTTTATTGTAGTATTTCAGTTATTTTAGTTGGAGTTAGTTGGGGGTTTGTCCCATCAACTCCATAGTTAGACAGTTAGAGGCTTTCAGACTAGCATAGTCAGTTGTTCTATTTTAAGATATTATTATTAGTACACTAAGTTATTATTTCCATATTTTGAGAACCTTATGGAATTTTCAGTCATTCTTCCACATATATTTTAGTATCATTATTTAGTGCTCACAGCAGGTACTAGCCATGGTTAGCTTTTGATTCTCCGGGGTCATATACACCATATAACGTTCAAGGAGAAGACTCGTGGCGTTACAAATATGGTATCAGAGCCTAAGGTTCTAAAGTATCCTAGGGAGTCTGAAAGCCACATCAAGTAGAGTCTTATGTATGGGTGTGTAGTGAGCCAAACTTATGGACAGGGGGATATGAGATATTTTTAGGAAAAGTTTCCCTTTTTTCAGTAGTCATGTCGTGTTAGTGAGAATGAGGTCAAGTTAAACTCCCCGTATAATACAATTTCCCCTTTCATTTATAGAGAATTCCTCCTAAAAAAACCAACGAAAGAAGAACTGGGAACCAGCCTGCACCTCCGTTATTCAGGAAGATCCCCTTAGTGAGCATGTTTCTCACGTAGAATTCAAAGCAACTTTCACCACCCCAGCTCATTCTATAGCAGCCTAAAATGAATGCTTAATATTATTCAGGCCAACCCAGTGGTAATACTGCTGCATCTAGAATTTGGGACTTCACCTAAATGAACCCTCCTTCATTATCAGGGTGTTAGTCTGAAGAGGACTCGTAGGAATTACTCAACATAGTACAGAAAGTAACAAACATTATGGGGTGACCGATAGTGAGAGTGCTGAATTAGCTGCTTATTAGTTATAAGATGTATCTCATACATGGTTTAAGCAGTGGAAGGTAGATTAGGCCGCAAATGCGGGGCCTATAAAATGGGAAGAGTTTGCTACTGCCTTTCTAGATAGGTTTTCCCCATTGGAGTTGAGGGAAGTTAAGGTGTTAGATTTCATTAAACTGAAGTAGGGAAACATAAGTGTAAAAGAGTATTTCCTAAAGTTTACTCAGTTAGCTAGGTATGCTCCTCATGTGGTAGCTGATAGCAAATCTAAGATGAGTAAGTTTGTGTCTGGTGTATCTGATAATATGGTCAAAGGGTTTAGGATCATAATGTTAATTAAGGAGACAGATTTGGCGAAGTTGATGGTTCATGCTTAACAGATAGAGGAGAAAAAGACTAAGAAGAAAGTGAAGCAGAATAAAAAGGCCATAATAGGTAGCTTTAACTTTATTCAGCCTAATTCAGAGGGAGGTAATCTTCTTAAGTTTTGCCTACAATCTACAGTACCAGTTCCTTCCTTAGCCAGTGCTCTGGTGCCTAAATCTATAAATGGTAATTAGGATAGGGCACTAGGCTCTAAATCTCAGGGTAGTGTTAGCAATACCCAAACAATTCTCTTTACCAAAAGTGTGGTATTAAATATTAGGGTATCTGTAGAGCTGGAAGTGATGTATGTTTCTGATATGGCAAGCCAGGCCATAAGATAAGAGAGTGTAAACAGATGGGTTCATAGAGTGAGTATAATCGTCTCTTAGCTCAGTCTGGTCACCCATCTCAGTAGGGTGCTGCTTCCAGTGCCACCAGTGGGAAACACCCAAACAGTATTTATGCACTTTAGTCCTGATAGGATCAAGAAAGTTCTTCTAATGTGGTCACTGGTATGTTACAAGTTTACTATTTACGTGTTTATGCTTTGCTAGATCCAGGAGCTTCTTTGTCCTTTGTAACTCCTTATATAGTTGTTAACTTCAAATTCAGTCCCAAAATCTTAGCAGATCCCTTCTCAGTCTCTACCCTAGTAGGTAAGTCTATCATAGCCCAGTGGGTATACGGGAACTGTTCGGTTATAGTGTCTTAGAAAGTTATTTTAGCAGACTTAGTAGAGTAAGAGATGAGGGATATTGATGCCATTCTCAACATGGATTGGCTTCATTCATGCTATGATTCAATTGATTGTAGGAAAAAATTTGTCTGTATTTAGTTTCCAAATGAACCTATCCTAGAATGGAGAGGTAGTACTTCAGCGCTTAAGGGTCAACTTGTTTCATAACACAAAGAGAGAAAATGATATCCAAAGGGTGTGTCTATCATCTTGTGTGAGTCAAAGACTCTAGTTCTGAGACTCCTAATATTGGATCAGTTCCAGTAGCAAGTGAATTTCCAGATGTGTTTCTCGAAGATCTTCCTGGAGTTCCTCCTGAAAGGTAAATTAACTTTGTAATAGACCTTCTCCCTAATTAATTATATACCACCGGTAAAGTATGCCACATACTATACTAGTCCATTAAATTGGGAAATCAACCTAAATATTTCGCTTCACTTAGCTAGTACCTTCAATCACAACCCCGCCATAACCCCACTATTACAACTCAAAATCCACTATATATCTTCTCACACGAAGTACTAGTTTACTATTACTTAAAAAAAACTATCAAAGGGGTAAAGTCACACGATAGGATTAGTCGATATTAATCTTATAATATAACCTATTTAGATCTTATCAACGTATTCTATTTCCCCACACCATACTCACTTACCTAATCATACATCATAATGATCTTTAAAATTCAATAAAAACTAATGATCCTCTACCAACAACTTATTAACTAATCTACCCCTTTCCTCTTACCATTTATAAATGATTTCTACAACCACTATAATATCCACTTTGATCTCCTTCTCTATTTTGAACAAGTAATAATTATATCAGTTACTTTCTTCATAGACTACCATATAATCTACAATTATTGCTACCACATTAGTCTATCACTATAAAATGAAAAACCATCCCTCAATCAATGATTATACAACTAAAACTCTTTATTTACAAAAAAGTCACCCTCACTCTGACTTCTAACCTTGTGACTCCATATCATAAACTTTTGGACCAACTCGCTACCAATAGGTCATGACAATTTAACATGCACTACTACTCGGGTGGAAATATAGTTCTAATATTTTACTACACATCTTTACCGATATACATCATATCCCCAAAAAGAATTTTATTAATGGAGACTGAATATACTCCATACCTCAGGATCAACTGTATAACTAATACAGATAGGGGTATGCACTTAAATCAACACACTTTAGAGTACTCATGGACTCCTCTCAAGTCCTTGTGTGAATTCATAACTTGAGTATGAAAGAACGGGAAACAACTCTATAGAGTGAGGAATGAGTGCTACAGTGCAAATTCCTCACTATTCGGGATGCTCGTCATGGCTAGGTCCCCAACTCGGGTCGTGAAAAACTTGGAATCAGAGCATGGTTCATGGTCCCAGGATGTCTGCGAAATCATGTATAGTAGAGTCTTGCTTATGGGTGTGTTATGCACCACACTTATAATCAGGAGGAAACTGGGCATGTAGGAGATGTTTCTTATTCTTTTATACTCTAGTTCATGTTATAGAGTCATTCATAAGAAAGTTATCCAAGTTTATTCCGCACTCTAAATTCCTGAGTAGGAACTAGAGTGTGAAAGAATGGGAACTAGAGGAATGAGTGCTATGGTGCAAAACCCGAGTCAGTACCCCAGACACTATACGATACTTATGATCCCGAGGGACCAAAAGCTAACCCATGACTAATATCTACTGTGAGCACTGAATATTAATATTTTAATAATGAAAAAAGTTGGCTGAAATGTTGTAAGGTTCAAAATCTGAATACTGATAAAGAATAACAACTGTAATAATAATATCTGAAATACTGTCTGAACTAGTCTAGTCTACAAAGCCTCTAGCTGAACTGTCTGAATGTGGAGTTGATAAGACAAGCCCTCAACTAACTCCGACTACTGAAATATTGACGCTAATGAAAATACCAAAATAAAAGCATATCCTCGATAGATAACGACTCACTACTAAATATACTGCTCCTATCTGAATCTGTCTATGCGCGGTTAGGAACATAAGCATTCAAACCTATGATAGGATACATCATAGCGCAAAGAGAAAGTATGCATCAGTACGTAAAATATACAGGCATTCTAGATGAGGTAAGGCTGAATGTAAGGGTTTATATGCATGAATAGTAACCAATTGAATGATATAGAGTAATTAAATATGAGTACATGGATAACTTAAACTGCTGTAAATACTGAGTATACAATACTGTGCATTTATATGTATACTATATCTTAGCCTTTATTGAAGCTGAGTACTGATTTTTGATAACTGAGTAACTGATATCTATTATTAATGATAACTGAAATAATTGATAACTGGGTGACTGTGTCTAACAGATCTAATTTGTAGAACTAAACTGAGTTCTATTACTGAGACTGAAACTGAAAATGTGGGAAGTAATCATCTAACCGATATCCCTAAAACAAGATAACGGGGTCGAATCTGTAACCCCAGTTGGAAGGGTGTTAATACCATCCATGGGTAAATACAACTGAAGAGTTGCCCTCACCTGGCAAGTACTCTAATGAGAATAGTGGTACCCTCAACTGGCAGTTAAGACAGCTCATAAACCCTCAATTGGTAGGTTGCTGTCTCAACCTACGATGGCAATAAAGTTCTAGAACACAAGGAATATTTCTAAGGATCTAACCCTCTACTGACAGGTGAGTCCCCATCCTTGGGTTCACTCGGTGATGAATCCTACTCCTATCTGAATGACACTAATTTTTATATTGAACTGGACTGGACTAATACTGAGATTTACTGAGTTTTACTAACTAACTGGGTACTACTTATTGAGACATTTTTAAGACTATTCTGTAACTACTGTAGCTCTAGGTAAACAACTAGATTGTCGGGTATTGAATACCCCCAGGACTCGATAGCATTGAAAATAAAGCATGGCATGATTCTTGAAAAGCATAACAATAGATACTTGGTAACAATACATTCACCTAGGAATTTAGTCAAACACTTGATATACATGAGCTTGTACATGATTGGGACCACGTAATGACATGTCATGATTCCACTATTTACTTCACATAAGCCTTTTATCAAACACTTGGGGAGCATGGTATTTCACATAATACTAGTCAACACATGAACATTATGAATACAATAATCAACTGTAAATTCAAGGGTTTAGCATGCAATTCATATCATTCCCATTACAAACTATTTTAATTTCATGAGACATGTAATTAAATCATGAATTGAAACCAAATTACTATCATGAACATGGATACAATCAATTTCAAGCATTGAAATCATGAATCTATAACTTGTAATTTAAAAAGAGGTTCTTGGACTTCATGGGTAAAAGGAATCCATGAATAAACTCCTAACATATCTGAGAAGAAAAATTCTTGAAGGTTCTAAGAGAAATTCTTGGGATTTGTTCTTGATTGTTGAAGCTAGGGTTTTCCTCATTTTTAGAGAGAATGTTTTAATCTTAAAAGAAAGTGAGTACATAATGGGATAATTGGTTATTTAGAGGTTTAATCTCATGTTTAGACTGATTAGTGCCATGGAAAAATTTTGGATAACAGATACAAAAGTCTCAATAATAAAGATAAAGCACAAGACAAGGAAGAGGTAAACTGAGTACACCACTAAACTACAGATTTCATTAATAAGCATCCCAGAAGGTACTTCACCAAGAACTCTATCTTACTTCAACATTAGATAATATTGCTTATTTGACTAGTTACAGGCATACAACCAAGACATAGTAAAAAATACTAGTGCAATATGCAGTGTTGTATCATTACATTTAAGACAATATTTGTATTTTTGAATTCCTTTTCAACAATACAATATAGACAACATTGCCTTACTAACTCTAGTTGGATCAATGAAATGCAAAACAGAGAAAATCAGAACTGGTGGATTGAAATAGATGCTACAATAAGGCACTGGTGGATTGAAACAGATGCTACAGATTTTGTATTTACCTTGTTCAAGTTGCTAATATTTCATTAATGCTATTGCTAGGATCTTTTCCAACTTTGGCCAAATCTAAATAAATTAAAAGAACAAGTCAAGACTCAAGCAGTAAAAATATTAAATAAATAATACACCAAATACAAGGTTCATTTTTTACCATGTTCAAGTTGCTCAATAGAATCTAAATCCTCCTTGATACTTATAGGTTGTGATTCACTTCGAAGCCAATCTTGTAGACACACTAGAGCTTCTACCAATTTAGGAGTTAATGAACTCCTAAATGAATCAAGAACACTCCCCCGGTACTGAAAGAACATTCTGATGCTACACTAGAAATAGGAACAACTAAAACATCACGAGCTATTTCAAAAAGAAAAGGAAATCTAACCGAGTTATATTTCCACCAAAGCAATACACTAAAATCGGACGTTCCAACTTCAATATCTTCTACGAGATACTTATCCAACTCTAACTTAGAATTCCCGGCTACACTTCCAGACATGTGTCTACTCAACTCCTCAGAAAAGTCACCAATATCAATCATAGAGCTTGAACTAGAAGCCTGTACTTCTAAAGAACTACCACTTTTTTCTTTTGAAGCAGGTGATGAATAATCATTAAATAATGATTTCATGTACTCTCACACATCTTTTTCTATAGTTGGTGAATTATCCCCAAACATCTTCTTAAGTGCAAAACTAAGAGTGGTAAATTTGTGACGAGGATCCAAAACACAAGGAATAAAAAGCATCTTGTTCATTTTTGTTGGATCACCCCAATATTTTTTAAATTTCTTCTTCATGTTTGTTGCCATGTGAGCCAATACACGATCATCACTTGATATCAATTTTGTCAAGAAAAAACCAACTTGACAAATTTCAAGAAAATGAATATTTGATCTAATATACAATGATCCAGAAACCTTCAAAGTGAGCTTAAAAATAATTCAAGAAATTTTGCTATTCTTTTAATGCTATCCCAATCACTACTCAAAAGTGTACCTGCAGGTTGTTCTTCATCCACAATATCACTATCACCATTACACACACGGATATGGCCAAACTCGAGATGATGTGCTAAACCAATATCATGATCAGCATAATTCAAAATTGCACCCTCATATTCAATAGCCCTACTCAACATCAAATAGGTGGAATTCCACCTTGTGGGAACATCTAAGCATAAAGACTTTTTTGCAAGATTTTCATCTTCACAACATTCCTTAAAGTTCTTCCATCTAGCCGGAGATTGCCTAATATATCTCACTGCTTGCCTAATTCATTCAATAGAAACATTTGCTTCTTTTATACCATCTTGAATGACAAGGTTTATGATATGTGCCATACACCTAATATAAAGATGTTTACCACCCATCAGATTGGTCCCCCACTTAGTTAATTGCTTAGACAAATCAATCATACACACACTATTTGAACTAGCATTATCAACAATAACCGTGAAAATTTAATGCAATCCCAACTTATGCAAACACTTAATAATGCCTTTTGCTATATCTTTACCTCTATGGCTAGAAATTGGACAAAAAATGATGATTCTTTTATGCAAAGTCCAACTTTTACCAATCCAATGAGTAGTAATACACATATAATTGATTCTTTGAATAGAAGTCCAAGTATCAGTCATTATACACACTCTTTGTTGGGTTTCCTTAAAAATGCTCCTCATTTTATTTTTTTCTTCATCAAAGATACCAAAACAATCACGCGTAACAGTTGTAAGAGAAGGAATTCGAAACAAAGGTTGTACCACTTTCATAAATTGTCTAAAGCCTTCTTTTTCAACAAATCTAAAAGGAAGCTCATCAAGAATTATCATAGACATAAAGCTTTTCTGCACTATTCTTGATCAAATTTCCATGAAACAATTGATACATCGCCCTTGTTACCCCCTGTAACCGGCTGAAATGCTATCTTTGATTGCTTTGTATCAACATTATGAGGTAATTTTTTACATCTTTTTATATGACCAAGCATTGCCGTCGTACCATGTTCTTTTGTATCAGCCAAATACTTTTGTTTACAATAATTACACACACCCTTTTTAATTCCTTCCGAATCAATTTTACTAGTAAAATGATCCCATGAAACAGATCTTTTTTTCCTTTCTTTCTTTGCTTTAGACTCAACTACATTTGAATCAGAAGCCACACTCTCACCAATCACTTTAACAACTCTAGTATTTTGTGTCATCTAGTTGTATCGACATGACTGTGATTAAAAAAAAATAAAAATAAACCAACAACAAAACATGACCAAAACTTGGCAATGTGCACAGAGCATAACAGACCACACCAGAACAATAATAAAAACTACACTAACGCAATGAGTTGGACAGAATCAAGGTCAATTTCATCTACTAATATTAACTTGTCGTCGTCTTATATCTCAATTTTTGAATGTATTTCACAACAACTATGTGGTACTCCTTTTTTATTTTCTATTTTTTTTTACTACAAACACCAGAAAATTACAATGGTAACTCAAAATCATCACTAATTTACACTAGAACAATAATAAAAATTACACTAACGCAATGAGTACGACAGACTCGAGGTCAGAAAACTTAGTAAGAATTTTTGGAAATATGATTATTAAAGACGGTCCTTAGCATACTACATCAAAGATTGAATAGAAATTAAGATAAAATCAAAACAATTTTTAACTTTAACATAAGATTAAGGCATTGAGCAGTAAGAATGAGATGGTATGAATTGTCTTTACCTATTGAGCGCAGCGAATTGTCTTTGTCTCTTTGGTGTAAGCTTGAACACCTCTTCTTCGTATGAATACTGAGACTTGAGTGTGAGAGACGACTGACTGAGTAATGACGAGGAGAGGCACCACTAAGAGAGCAACTAAGCAAGAGAAGTCGCAAGAGTGTTTCTGTGTTTGTGAAATGTGAAATTATGAATTGTGAAAAAACCCTAACTCCCTAAGTGGCTTCTGGACTTATTCACTGATAGAATTAAAGTGGCTATTGGGCTATTTAGATTTACATCAGATGGTAAATAGTAATGACATTAATGGGAAATGAATAAATAGGCTCAGCAGTCATGTAACTGTATTGTTATACCCCGATTTCAAAAATCTTTGCCCCAAAACCCAACCCGATAGAGCAAAGAACTGAATCATTAACCAGATAAATATATTATCGATTTGGGATAGTGGTTTGAACCAAAATTTTCACAGCCCTACGATGATGTGCCATTTGGTGCACTGTTTTACAAAAACAACTATAACTCTTCACCCAGGTATCAGAATTTAGGCAAATTTTATATCATTGGAAAACTGACTGAATTTCCTACACAATGGTAATACTTGGAATTTTAAAATTTTTATATTGGAACTCTCGTATACTAAGAGTTATACAAAGTTGGAGAAATATGGGGTATTATAATATCTCTTCCTTAGGAACATTCGTCCTTGAATGAGACTGATTAAGCTGAGAAACACTGATGGACTAAGCTTACACATTGAACATGCACAACTAAAACTTTATTGCATGACTGAAATCACTGATAAGCTGAGTTTTCATACTGAACATACATATCTAATTCATGAGTACATTGTAGAACTGATTCGTGAATGCAATAGTAATGGATACAAAGTTTGTAACTGTAACTGAATAGAAAATTGAGCAAAGCTAAGAAAGACTGTTACCTCAAGCTAAATCTAAATTTGCAGAGAAGAGGTGAGGATACTTAGTTTGAATATCTTCTTCTTCTTCCCAAGTAGCTACCTCAACGAATTGATTCTACCACAGGACTTTGACTAAGGGAACTTACTCATTCCTCAATTTGCAAATCTGATGATTAAGGATTTGGACTAAAACTTCTTCGAAAGAGAGATCGTTCAAAATATCTATGCCCTCTAAGGGATCTATGACTGCTGGGTCACCAATGAACTTTTTTAGCAAGGAAATGTGAAATATTGGGTGTACTGAATCTAGATATGAAGGTAACTCAAGCTCATAAGTTACCCTTCCGAAATGGCTGAGAATTCTATAAGGACTGATATATCAGGGACTGAGTTTCCCCTTCTTGTTGAACCTCTTTACTCCCTTCATGGGAGATATTTTCAAGTACACAAAATTGTTGACCTCAAACTCGACATCTTTTCTCCTCATATCTGCATACTTTCTCTGTCGACTCTATACAGCCCTAAGCCTTCCTCTGATCAACTGAACCTTCTCTAAGGCATTAAATACTAAATCGGGCCCTACTATTGTAGCCTCACCTACCTTGAACAAACCAATTGGAAATCTATATCTCTTACCATAAAGTTCCTCAAATGAAGCCATCTGAATACTAGAATAATAGTTGTTATCATACGCGAATTTGATCTAAGGAAAGTGGTCAGCCCAACTACCTTTAAAATCAATAATTCAAGCTCGTAATATATCTCTAGAGTCTGAATGGTCCTTTCTGCTTGACAATTTATATGAGGGTGGAAGGCTATATTGAGGTGAACTTGGGTAGCAAGACCCTTTTGGAATGATTTCCAGAAGTGAGAGGTAAACTGGGTACCTTTATATGAGATGATGGATACTGGAAATCCGTGTAACCTGGACAACTCCTTGATATAGAGTTTCACGTAGTCCTAAGCTGAATAGGAGGTATGGACTAGCGAAAAATGAGCGAATTTAGTCATCCTGTCTATGATAACCCAAATCAAATCATGCTAATAACGAGTACGAGGCAAACCCATCACAAAGTCCATGTTCACTTCTTTCCATTTCCATGTGGGAATACGGAACTCCTGCATGGACCTACTAGGTTTTTGGTGCTCAATCTTAACTTGCTGAAACATTGAGTACTTGGCTACAAACTCTACAATATCTCTTTTCATCCCACTCCACTAATAGATCTCCCACAAATCACGGTAATCTTAGTGGCCCCTGGATGGATCGAGTAATGTGTACCGTGGACTTCTACAAGAATTCATTGTCTCAAGTCGTCTACACCTGGCATGCATAACCGACCCTGGAAATGTAACACAACATCTCCCCCTTCAGAGAAAACCTTTACTTTATGATCTCTGACTAATCTCCTCCTTGGGAGAAAACCTCTACTTTATGATCTCTGACTGAATCTTTACGCACAATTAGACTGGGATCTCTGTCCTACATTTTCTTTACTTTGGAAACTAGAGATGATTCTGAGCTATTTTGCACCCATACACTACCCTCTGCTGAGTTGACTAAGTAGATACCTAGTCGGGCAAGCTAATGAACTTCCTGAACTAACTTCTTCTTATCATTCTCAACGTGAGCAACACTACCCATAGACAACCTACTGAGAGTATTATCCACTACATTGGCCTTACCAGGATGATACATAACACTTATATCATAATCTTTTATTAACTCTAACCACCTTCTCTAATGCAAATACAAATTTTTCTGAGAGAACACCTATTGCAGACTTTTGTGATCTGTGAACACATCAACATGTACCTCATACAAATCATTCCTCCAAATATTTAAGTCAAACACTATAGCTAATAATTTAAGATCATGGGTAGGGTAATTCATCTTGTGGGGATTAAGCTGTCTAGAGGCAGAGCCTATGACCTTCCCTCTCTGCATGAGGACAAAACCTAAACCTACTATAGATGCATCATCGTACACAACAAACCCATCTGAACTATCTACGTTAAAACTTGGGCTAAGGTGAGTCGAGTCTTTAACTCCTAGAAACTCTTCTCGCAGGAATCTGACCACTAAAACTTGACTTTCTTCTGAGTAAATATAGACATGGGGGATACAATAGATGAAAACCCTTCAATGAACCAAGGGTAATAGCCAACTAAACCCAAGAAACTCCTAATATTTGTTGAAAAAATGGGTCTATGCCAGTTTTTCCTCACTTTGATCTATTGAGAATCAACCCTAATGCCATCACCGAAAATAATATGACCAAGGAATACTACTAACCTTATCCAAAATTTGCACTTACTAAATTTGGAGAACAACTGATATTCAACTTGTGGATTTCTTTCACACTCGAGTTCAAAACAACTCCATTAAGACCAAAAGGTCAAATCATTCAAAATATCTCAAATATTCAACATCAACGTGCTTATAACACATACTTGGTCAAAAAAACACAATTTCAAATAGGTTTCAAGACCCAAATATCAAAATCATGATAAATATCGTTCAAGATTTATGCTTTATCTCACCACACATGTAAATCCATCTTTCAAAATCATAGACATTAAAATTTCATAATAATCATCATAGAATATGAGTTCATGCTTCAAAATCATAATAATCAAGTAAAAACCATGTCTTCGTAAAGAAAATTACTTTTGGACACAAGAACGAAAGAGAGTTCTTGTTGAACAACCCCACATACCTTGAATGATGAACTTTAGATCGATACTCGTTTTTGAGATGTTAATCGTGCCTTTGAATGATGGTTCTTGGAGTTCTTGAACTAGGAACTTGGAATCTTGAATAAATTTGAAGAATTAATGGTGAACTTTGGAGGTTCTTGAAGTTCTTGAACTAGGAACTTAGAATCTTGAATAAATTTGCAGAATTAATGGTGAACTTTGGAGGTTCTTGAAGTTGGATGTAGGAGCTTAGGGTTTTCTTTTTGAGAGAATTTGATGAAATATAACATATAATGCTTCTAATAGGCTTTACTGTAGGGTTTGGACGGATTTTGGGTGAGAATAATTATCGAATCTGTCCTTTGGTGGACTGTTTTGATAGTCTGAAGTAGATCAACCATAATGTTTTACTTCGATATCCAAATTGGATAAAACCAACTTCATTAGAAAGAGAACTCTCATATCTTTTCGTTGATATATATTATCTCACCCAGATCATTGTGTACGAGGAGTTATGATTATTTGAAAATGACCCCAAAATTCACTTTTGATAGGCTGAAGTAGATCGACCATAACTTTTTTCTCCGATAGACAAATTGGATGAAACCAATTTCATTGGAAAGAGGACTCATAGAGATTTCCGTTTATATATAGTATATTACCCAAATAATTATGTACAAGGAGTTATGATGTTTAAATTTGGAGAAAAAATATGCCAGGCCTCAGTACTTTTTCCTGCACGTTTTACTGTTCACTACTATTCACGACTCAATTGAAATGTTCATAACTCATCGCTCGGGTGTCTATTTTGGATGATCCACATATCGTCGGAAAGATTATTTGATACTCTACGCAATGGTGGGTCATAATCTAAGACATTCCGCATGAAAAAATTTATAATTCATTCTAGAAGATAGAACCCAACACAGTTACGCACAAAATTTCAACAAAAAATTTCCCGGGGTATTACAGTAAAACCATCATAGCTCGGTGGGTATACAGGAATTGCCCGATTATGATATTTTATAAATCCACATCAGCAGATTTAGTCATGTTAGAGATGACTAATTTTGATGTCATTCTCTACATGGATTGGCTTCATTCCTGCTATGCCATAGTCGGCTGCAGAAACAGGATAGTTTAGTTTCAGTTCTCGAATAAGCCCATCCTAGAGTACAAGGGTAGCGCTTCGTCTTTCAGGGGTCAGCTTATTTCCTACCTTCGGGCAAGGAAAATGATTTCTAAGGGGTATGTGTATCGTCTCGTGCATGTTAAGGATTTCAGTTCTAAATCTCCCAGTCTCGAATCAGTCCTAGTGGTTAATGAATATTCAGATGTCTTTCCCGAAGATATTTCAAGCATTCCTCCCGAAAGGGAAATAGATTTCGGCATAGACCTTCTCCCAGATACTCAGCCTATTTCTATTCCGCCATACAGAATGGTACTAGCAGAACTCAAGGAACTAAAATATCAGTTGAAGGATATCTTACATAAGGGATTCATCAGGATAAGTGTATCCCCATAGGGTTCGCCAGTCTTATTCATGCATAAGAAAGATGGTTCTCTCAGAATGTGTATTGATTACCGTCAGGTCAACAAAGTCACGATCAAGAACGGGTATCCACTACCTAAAATAGACGACTTGTTTGACCAACTTTAGGGTGCCAGTTATTACTCAAAGATAGACCTCAGATCATGCTATCATCAGCTAAGAGTTAGAGAATGTGACATCCCGAAGATAGCTTTTTATACTCGATATGGTCACTTTGAATTTCTAGTCATGTCCTTTGGTCTTACCAATTCCCCTACAGCTTTCATGGACTTGATGAATCAGGTGTTCAAGCAGTACTTAGAAACATTCATCACAGTCTTCATAGATGATATTCTGGTCTATTTTCGCACAGAACGTGATCATTCAGACCATCTCATAATTGTTCCTCAGACTCTCAGGGAGCACTAGTTGTTCGCCAAGTTCAGTAATTATGAATTTTGTCTAAGATTATTAGCATTCCTTGACCACATTGTTTCCAGTGATTTCATTAGAGTAGATCCTCAAATAACTAAATCGGTAAGAAATCGGCCTCGCCCTATCTCTCCAATAAAGATCAGGAGTTTCTTGGGTTTGTCTGGCTATTACAGATGGTTTGTCGAGGGTTTTTCTTTTATTGCATCTCCTATGTACAGATTAACTTAGAATAAGATCAAGTTTCAGTGGTCAGAACTTTGCGAGAAGAGTTTTCAGGAGTTGAAGACTCGACTCACCTCAGCTCCAGTTTTAGCATTTCTCGATGGTTCCGATGGATTCGGAGTATATTATGATGCATCCAGAGTAGGTTTAGGTTATGTCCTCATGCAGCATGGTAGAGTCATAGCCTATGCCTTTAGACAGTTAAAGCCCCATGAGAAGAATTATCCTTCTCATGACCTTGAGTTAGCAGCAGTTGTCTTTGACTTAAAGATTTGGAGGCATTGTCCATACGGTGTTCATGTAGACGTCTTCACCGATCAAAAGAGCCTTCAGTATGTCTTTTACCAGAAAGATCTTAATCTTCATTAGAGAATATGGTTAGACCTCTTGAAAAATTATGACATGAGTGTCCTTTATCATCTTGGCAAGGACAATGTAGTAGCCGACGCACTCAGTAGACTTTCCATGGGTAGTGTTTCCCATGTTGAGGATAGTAAGAAAAAATTAGCTCAGGAGATTCATCATCTTGCCAGACTAGGCATTCACTTAGTCAACTCTTTAGAGGGTGGTGTATGTATTCAGAGTAGTTTAGAGTCATCTCTAGTTTATGAGGTGAAAGAGAAGCAAGACAGGGATCCTAGCCTTGTTAATCTAAAAGTGACAGTTCAGAGTCAGGAAGTAGAGGTTTTATCCTAAGGGGGAGATGGTGTTCTTCATTGTCAGGGTCGTCTGTGTGATCCCGATGTAGATGACTTAAGGCAGAAAATTCTTGAAAAAGTACATGGTGCGCGATACTCTATTCATCTAGGGGACACTAAGATATACCGTAACTTGCGGGAGATCTATTGGTGGAGTGGGATAAAGAGGGACATTGCAGAGTTTGTGTCTAAGTTCTCTACATATCAACAGGTTAAGATAGAGCATCAAAAACCTAGTAGTTCCATGCAGGAGTTCACTATTCCTACTTGAAAGTGGGAAGAAGTGAACATGGACTTCGTGATGGGTTTGCCTAGAACACGTCATCAGCATGATTCAGTTTGGGTCATTGTAGGCATAATGAGCAAGTTAGCTCATTTCCTTCCAGTTCATACCTCTTACTCATCCAAGGATTATACAAAGCTCTATATCAGGGAGTTGGTCAGATTACACAGTGTTCCACTATCTATCATCTCAGACAGAGGTACCTAGTTCATCTCTCACTTCTAGAAAGCATTCCAAAAGGGTCTTGTACCCAAGTTCATCTCAATATAGTGTTTCATCCTCAGATAGATGGTCAAGCAGAAAGGACCATTCAGAATCTAGAAGATATGCTAAGGGCGTTTGCAACTGATTTCAAGGGAATTGGGATGTCCACTTGCCTTTGATTGAGTTCGCATACAACAACAGCTATCACTCCAGTATTCAGATAGCTCCATTTGAAGATCTCTATGGTAGGACATGTAGGTCTCCAATCGGTTGGTATGAAGTTAGTAAGGCTGCATTCATAGGGCCTGACTTACTAGTCAATGCCATAGAGAAAGTTCAGTTGATCAGACAAAGACTCTGGGCTGCTCAGAGCTGACAGAAGTCCTATATAGATGTTCGTAGAAAGGATCACAAATTCGAGGTCGATGACTATGTCTATCTCAAGATCTCTCCCATGAAGAGAGTTAAAAGATTTGTCAAGAAGGGAAAGCTCAGTCCCTGATATATCGGTCCCTTCAGGATTCTCAGTTGCTTCGGCAAGGTAGCCTATGATCTTAAATTGCCTTTAGATCTAGCCTCAGTTCATCCAGTCTTCCATGTCTCTTTGCTCAAGAAGTGCATAGGTGACCCAGTAGTTGTAGTCCCTATTCAGAGCGTTGACATTCAGAATAGCCTCTCTCATAAAGAGATTCTAGTAGAAATCCTCGACTATCAGACTCGTAGGGTGAGAAATAAAGAAGTCCTTCTAGTCAAGGTTCTTTGGTGGAATTATTCCATGGAGGAATCTACTTGGGAAGCAGAAGCAGACATGAGAACCAAGTACCCTCATCTTTTCTTCGCTAATTCAGACTTAGCTCGAGGTAACCATTTTCCTTAAGCTTATTCAGTTACATGTTCAAAATTCCAGTATAAAATTGGTATTAAGTATCAGTGCATAGCTTATCATGCAATCATGTATCATTTCATTCAAGCGATCAAGCATCAGATATGCATTCTCATTGCGAGAAATTTTAGTTCATCCGAACATTAGTCATGCATTCATGAGTTCAGCTTATCAGTCATGCATCGGATATGCATGTTTAGTTGGGCTATATTCAGTTTAGAATTCAATTTAGTCCTAAAATCATGTGCCAGTTGAGCATGATCAGTGTATGCATCATTTTATCTTTTCTCCCCTCTCAAGTAGTCATCATTCAAGGATGAATGTTTCCATAGGGGAGATATTAAAATACCCCAAAAAATCCAAACAAATATTAGAGCCATATACCAAGCTCATGCATAATACATCATGGTTCTGTTATAGTTTTATGAGTAAGTTAGATGTATATTAAGGCTTCAAATAACTCCCAGCTATCAGACGAATCAATACATTCCTTACCAATTGAATTCTTGAGAAGGATATTGGTATAGTCAACTTCAAACGAGCATATCTCTCATTATTTATGGAATTTTTGGGCTCATGACCTATCAACAGATAGATAATTGAATTATATTTCCAACGATACCAATTTATCCTAAATGCGATATTGGAGAAAAGAGTTATTTCTATTTTACTCTAGCATGTCAGGATGGAAACAGTGTGACGACATTCGTGATAGCTTATCAAATTTGTGACGCCTTATCATGAAGGTCATCAGCCTTAGGCAGAAACCAGCTCCTAAGTGATGACATTCGTGATATCTTATCACATTTGTGATGCCCTATCACAAAGGTCGTCAGCCTTAGGCAGAAACCATCTCCTAAGTGACGACATTCGTGACAGCTTATCACATTTGTGATGCCCTATCAAGAAGGTCGTCTGTTATGATTTTTCAGCAACTGGGAGTTTATTTCATAGGGGTATTTTTGTCATTTCCTTCACCTTCCACGACTTATAACCCTAAAGAGGCATAATTTTTCTCATTTTTCTTCAGTTAAGCACCTCAAAACCCCTATCTTATGCTCTCAACCACAAGATTAGAGTTTCCATCAAACTCATCTCACAAAAGCAAGATTCAAGCCTTTTTCCAAGATAATGGAGAATTAAGTTTCCCAATCCAAGAACTCTCCAGAAAATTATCAAGGTTTTCTTTCTAAGGTATGCGTAGTGTTCATCTATTGATCCAATCCATTCATAGAGATCAAGAACCATGTTTTAAATATTATTTTGTAAACTTTTTGTGGTGATATGAGTTTGTACATGTTGACGATTGTTGTTTAAGTTTCAATGTGATGTCTAAAGGTGTTTTCATGGAATATATATGTTTGTTAGTTGAAAACCATGAACTTTATGTGGTTTAATATGGTGCAAGTATGAAACCCACCTATGCCTTAAAGAATGTATGCAAGGTGTTTGATAAAATGCTTAGGATGCTAGAAATTCTTGTTTGTATGGTTCTATGATGTCTAAATGACAAGTTCATGTTATCTATATACTTCAATATGAATTCCATGATTTTCATATATTGCTATTGTGGTGATATGAAGCATGTAATATTACGGAGATATACAATATATACACGAAATATATCCATGCATTCCCTACAATGTTTAAGATGTTGAATAAATATATGAAATATGATAGTCCCTACTTAAGATAATATGAATTGTGGACTCAAATCTTGTGATCAAGTCATGTCATGTGTGTCAGTTTCCTTATATCGAGTCCTGGGGGTATTCGTACCCAAAAAACATAGTTGTGTGCCTAGATCCATGTCATGTTGTCACGATAATCTCAGTCAAGCTATAATATATAGAACTCTGTCAGTCATGTGACTCAGGAAACCTCAGAAATCTCATGATCTCAGTTAACTCTCAGATAATAGTACTACTCCGTCAGTCAATGAATTTCAGTTAATCTGTCCATGTACAATCAATTGAATCATGTTTAGTCTCTTCAGATAGGAGTAAAAGTTAGCACCGAGTGAACCCAGGGATAGGAACTCACCTACCAGTTTAGGGTGTGAGTCTTAGCAGCTATCCTTGTGTTCCAGAACTACGTAGACAGCGTATGTTGAGACATCTTAGCCTGTCAGATTAGGGTTTATGAGGTGGCTTAACCTATAAGTTTAGGGTTCCCACCATTCTTCTTTTGAATACCTGCCATCTAAGGGTCACCCATAATTGTCCTTACCAGTGGCGCAGTATTGACAACCCTCCAGTCGGGGTGAAGATTATACCCCAACTTAGCTATAGGCGTTATTGGTGCATGTTAGTTAAACAACTACCTCCCATAGTTTCAGAATCAGTCTCAGTAAAAGAACTCAGATAGGTCTTCAGATTACAGTATATCAGGACTGTCAGATACAGTCAGACTCAGTTACAGTATGAAACTCATATAGTTCCATCAGATTTAGGATTGTCAGATACAGTTGCCCATGTTATCAGAATTTCAGTATTAGTCATGTTATCCATCAGTAAACCCTGTATTAGCATACAAGACTAGCTATCATGCACGCATGATTTCAGTTACTATGTATGTATGTTTGTACTCTTACATTCATATCAGTCAGACAGTTAGCATTGTTCATGCATGTAAACCCTATTTATATTTAGCCTACCTCACTCGTATACTCATTACATTCCCTCGTACGGAAGCATTTGCACTATGGTGGTTTCTTTTCATGTTACACCATAGGTTTAGAGAGACGAGCTCCAGATCAGCAGTAGCAATAGCATTTCCAGTCGTAGAGATTCAGTGAGTCCTCTCTATTTGAGGACAATATAATTTGATTTATTCATTATTATTTTAGTGAGTTATCAGTTTACGGAGTTAGTTAGAGACATGTTCCTTTAAATCCTCATTCAGACAGTACTTAGAGGCTTTTAGATTCAGTATTCAGACTTATGTTCAGATTTGATTCAGTTTTTAGTTGTTTTGGGTAACTTTCACCCATGTGGATATTATGTTTTGACAGATTCTTTATTCAGTTGAACCTTATGGCCTACATGTTTATGTTTTCTGCATTAATTACGTTATATATTGTAGTGTACAGGTACAGATATCAGTCATGGGTTAGCTTGTAATCCTTCGGGGTCATAAGCACCGTGTAGTATTCCGGTTCAGAAAATCGAGGCGTTACAGCAATATCTAATGGTACTATCAAAACCAACTGTAACGGACCACAACCAATGAAGACCGCTTGTAATGAAGACGTCTCCATCTTAATCAATTGTTGAAAATCCATTAGAATCCAACTTCTAGTCAGAAACTTATTGAACAAAGATTTCTTCTTCAATGTCTCCTTTCTCTTTCTTTCCTCTTTCTTTCAAAACTTATGCCAATTTTTAAATTCATCAAAATAGTGGATATCTTCTTCGACAAAAATATCATTTTTAGATTGTTGGATAATATGTTCCAAGAATACAGAATTATACGAAGAAGAACACAAGATGAACTACTAATAAAATGAAAGTTGAAACTATGAGTTAAAAGGCATGAAACATGCATGAAACACTTTCCTAAAAATGATATTTGCTCCCTCTTCTCTGCGAGATTGCTACAGGGTTTGATAGAAATAGTTTTAGTGGATATGAAAGGCCTTTGGATTTCTTCACTGAGCAAATAGTGAAGATAATCCTATCAGAAAATAAGAACTCTAATACTTGATCATTTGTTGGAAAGAAAAAGTTATTTGTAGAGAGTTGAGAAGAAAGAAAAGTTATTCTGAAAAACAACACTTGAAGATCTTATATAGTTTAACTTTTAACCAACACACCCTTTTAAGTCATATCCTTTCATAAGAGACACACTCTCTCAATAAAAGACATATACTTTCAATAAAGTCACACCTATTCATTAAAAGACAACTCCTCATTAAAAAAGACATATCTTATTAAAAATATACCTCTTCACTAAAATACTTATAGTTATTAATTTATTTTTAAATAAAAATCCAACAAATGATGTATATGATTGATTAACTATAAATGAAGCTTTTATATTTGTATCAACATTTATAATATTTATCATCAGATACAAGTTGTATCATTAATTGTATTCATTCCTTGTGTAATCATTCTATATCATGGGTATCAACAAATACAATTTATAACAATATATCAAATCATAACTATTTTAAAAGTGGAAAGCCACAAAGTTGGAATATGGATTACGATAATATCCCTTTAAAAGAAAAATATTAGGGACAAAAAGGTAAATACTCATTAATTAAAATAAGTCTTTCACATTCTTTTTTTTTAAATAAAGTCTTTTTCCATTATATTTTGCTTAATATCATCTTTAAAAGCTCACAATATGCCTATTTGATAAATAAAAGTACAGTCTTGCCTGTTGGTTTTCTTCATAAAGTCATTGTAACTATTTGCTTCCATTGGAGTTCCATACTATTTGATAGATTCTTATTTGTAACACCCCAAGAGTACACCCTAGATGTCACATGGTGCTTACAACTCCAAAGGACCACAATTATACCATGAGCTGGTACCTACTGTGAGCACTGAATAAAATAACTAAGACTTGTGCAGAACATAACTGAAAACTCCATAAGGTTTTAACAACTAAAAATTAATACTGAATCATAGTTTTAAAATGTCTGAAACATACTGTCAATACTGATAATAACGACTGAAAACAGACTATCTGTCTGTACTAGTCTGAAAGCCTCTGAATTAACAGACTGTGAAGTTGATGGGACAAGTTCCCAACTAACTCCGGCTGACTACTAAACTGAAAATAAATCTTAAAATAAACATAATCATTCCTTGAAGTATAAAGACTCACAACTTCTACCACTACTGATGTACTAGAATATCTAAGTGCAGTCAGGAACCTGACCATCTGAACCTATGATATAAAACATTATTGCACAAGAAATGAGTATGCGGTCAGTACTTTAAATGTACTGGTATGCTAAATGAGGTTAGGCTGATATGTATGGGCTCATAGACATGAATAATACATGACTAAATGAATAACATTAGATGACTGATGTAATAGTATATGTGAAAGTTTTAAGATCTGAGGATACATGACCAAGCATATAACATGATACTAAAATAATCTATAAATCGTGGTACTAAAATACTGATACTGAATAACTGATAACTATATGCTATGGTCAAGTAAACCTGAAATTGTATTATGTATTGAATATTGAACTTAGACTGTAGGAGCTAGCTATAATTGACATGCCCTAATGTACTATAAGGGTCCAACCTGTAACTCCAATTAAAGGGCATCAATACCATACTACGAGTACTAATAATGGCTACATAAATCCACTAATATGATATCCCGAAGAACTTGGGTGTCATGCCTATCTGAAGGGGGACCCCTCAAAGTCTATGGTGGTGCCATAGGTCTGGAACTTAGGGACTTCTACTAATGCTCATGTCTACAGATGGGGGAGACAAATTCCTCATGCCTACTGATGGGGGAGACGCCATCCCTATGTTCACTCAGTGCTAAGGTTTACACCCAATTGAAAGACACTGAATTCTGTACATGACGTAAGTTTAACTAACCTCAATAATTGACTGGACTGATGGCACTCATGGTTTATCTGAAACCATTCTGAAAATACTAACACTTTGTAAATAGATAAGTTTTTGGGTATTCATAACCCCCAGGACTCGATATAAACAACAATAAAAAGATACATGAGAGAACTTAAAACCATAATAAGTAAGCATTACTCCAAAATCATTACTTAGGCATTTCATCAAACACTTGAGGGTCACGAATTAAAGTATAAAATAGTTAAAACATGTGATTGTAATACCTCGCACTTTTCCTAGCTTAATATCGCTCCTAGAATGTCAAAATTTAGCTTCAAAAATGAATACATTTTGTTTCATGTAGAATTCTCTAGATTTAGACCCTCTATTATGTGGGAAATTAAATTATCTTTTCACCAATACCAAATCTACCCAAATCTGATACTTGATTGAGAAGTTATGGTGTTTTTAGTAAAGCAGTATCCCAACTGGAGAAGCTTCATGCCGGAGCGACTGTAAAAATGGAAATTGTCAATTTCTAGTAGACCTCCACGATTGGCCCACATTGCAGACAAGTACAGATCACATTCATCCTATTCCAGTGGCTCACCACGATGGTGGCGCATCACGGTGACGGCCAAAAAATAACCCATCCTTTTTCTAGTGGCCCAACACAATTTCACCGCATCGCGTTGGAGCCTAATTTATTAGTTGTCCCTTATCCAATGAGCCACAGCGATAGTGGTGCATCACGGTGGCATGCAAAGTTGGGATTTTCCAGTTTCGACGTATATTTTAAAAAGGCTCTTTGGTAAATTTCCAAGCCCCCACTTCTTCAAAAACAGGGAAATAAGCTCATTCTTAAACACTTTATGATTATTTTCATCCATTCTCACTCAAAGAAGAACCCTAGAGCTCAAAGCTTACTCTCCAAGAAATCAAATTTCTCCATATTTTCTCAAAAAAAACTCAAAACTGAGGATTCCCAAATCAAGATATCTAAGAGTTCATCTTCAAAGGCTCAAATAGAGATTCAAGTTCAAGATCTCTTAGATATTCCATCAATTAAGGTATGTGGGTTTTATGAACAAGGATCCTCTTTCATTCTTGTGTCCAAAATCGTGTTTTTATTTCAAATTTATATGATTTTGAATGATTATACATGAGTTTTAAATTAGGTTTCATACTAATTATTGTTAATTGCAAGATTATGATACTTCAAGTGTTTTAGAAGTTGAATTGCATGACTATTTTTATATTTTCATGCCTATTGCAAAAAAAAATTAGATTTTGAAATGAACTATCCTTCTTTTCTTTACCAAGCATGATTATTATGATGTTTTGACATGAGATTGACGCATAGGTTATTATCCCGAGATTGAATATTATTATTTCAAAAATATCATGCTTTAAAAATTAAATGATCAGTTTAATTTTAGATTTTGAGAAAGCCTTGATCTTTTGATCCTCAGATAAGATTTGGAATCCACTTTATAGATTTAGTACAGATTTCAAAAATTAGAATAGTTTTATTCATAGATTGAATCATATAAATGGATAATTCGTTTCATAATAACCCTTATAATAACTTGTCAAGTGGATTTCCAACGAAACGAGTATACATATTAAAAAAGGGAGTAGTATTTAGCATCAAGCTGAAAGTGTGGGATTAACGTACCCTATCTTCCACAGAACTACGTAGCCAACATAGGTACAAATTCAGATTATTCCCATTTCTATATGGATGAAAGATACAGATTGATCACTTACATTAGATTATACTCCTTGGTAAGAGTATGACACCTCTCCCTATCGTGAGGTTTTCCCCTTAGAGAACAAGACGTTGGACTCTATGTTAGCTTACACGGTTTATGTCAGTTAGAAGAACCTCCCTAAAGATTTTAATCTTACAGCATATCAGTAAAGAATAGCAGAACAGAAAACTTTTAGAAAAACTAAGTGGAAAGGCTCACGATTTACTCAGATACTTTCTTACAAAAAAATATTAGTTACAGATTTTAGATATAGAAGTAAGTCCTTTCTACAGTTAGACAGCATGATTTACATACAGAACACTAGTATATATTTTAGAACTAAATTTTATGACTCACTAGATTTACAAAGTATGATTTGATATTCATGAAGGCTTTCCATCGATCTGAGCAAGCATCGCATCGTGATGAAGGCTAAATTCCCATTCGTCAAATTCCAGTGGACCTCCGCGATAAGCTCACGTTATGGTGAGGTCCAATTTCCCAATTGTCAATTTCCAATGACTCATTGCGATGGTGGCGCATAACAGTGATGGCCCAAATGGCATTACAATAGAGCACCGCGATGGTGGCACATCGCGTCGAAGTCCTAGGTCCCAGATGTCAATTTCTAGCCACCATGATAGTGGTGCATCATGGTGGCATGTGAAATTGAGAAAATTTTAGTGTTTCTAATTCCGATTAGGAGTTTAAAAGGGGCACTTTGGTCAATTCCCAAGCCCAATTCGTGAATAACATAAGATTAAACCCATTCTAAGCCTATTATGCTTATTTTTCATCCATTATCTCTCAAAGAAAAACCCTAGAACTCCAAAACTTCTTCTCTAAGAAATCAAATTCCTCCATTATTTCTCCAAGAAAGCTCCAAATTGGGGATTCCCAAGACAAGAAAATCAAGAACTCATCTTCAAGAACTCAAATAGGAATCAATAATTCAAGATTCTTCATCTAATCATCTACCAAGGTATGTGGGGTTTATGAACAAGGATCCTCTTCCATTCTTGTGTCCAAAACCAAGTTTTAATTACAAATTCATATGATTTTGAATGGATATCCATGAGATTTGAATTAGGGTTTATACCTATTATTTCTATTTGCAAGATTAAGAGTTATGAGAGATTTTGAAGATGAATTGCATGTTTATTTTCCTATTTTCATGCCTATCGCCGTAAATTCCAGATTTTGAGATGAATTATTATTGTTTTCATTATCAAGCATGATTATTATAATATTTTGACATGAACTTGATGCATGGGTTATCAAGTCCATATTTATATGTTGATATTTCAAGAAAGATGATACTTTAAGCATCCTATGATCAATTATTTATAGATTTTCAATTAAGTTTTGATCTTTTGATCCTCAAATAAGATTTGGAACCCACTTTATTAATTTATCTCAGATTGCAGAATTTGGATTAGCTTTATTTGCAGAATGACTTCAATAAAAGCATAATTAGTTTTGTAATAACACTTATGCTAGCTTTTAAAGTAGATTTCCAACAAAGTGAGCATACAGATTAAAAAGGAGTAGTATTTAGCACTGAGAAAGAAGTGTGAGATTAGTGTTCCCTATCTTCCACAGAACTACGTATCCAATGTATGTACGGATTATCAAATTATTCCCATTTCTATATGTATGATAATTACAGATGCGATCACTTAGATTAGGTTATACTCCTTGGAAAGAGTATGAAACCTCTCCACATCATAAGGTTTTCCCCTTAGGGGATCAAGATGTTAGACTCCATGTTAGCTCACATGGTTTATGTCGATTAGAAAAACCTCCCTTGCAGAATAGTTTTTAAAAGAACTCCCTAGTGTTTTTAGCTTACAACATAACAAAAAAGCTTTTAGAAAACTAAGTGTTAAGGATCACAGCATTATTCAGAATATGCTTTACAGAAATATATTAGCTACAAATTTCAGCTTTCAAATTTTAGATACAGAAGTGAGACCTTTCCACACTTAGATAACATGATTTATAGACAAATCACTAGTACAACTTTTAGAACTAAATTTTATGATTCACTAGATTTATTCAATTTATTTACTACTCATGATTATAGATTTTAGCTTCTTAGTTACTCAAGCCTATATGAGTCATTTACATTTGGCATGCATTGTTTTACAAATGATGATGATGATTGATATACTATTTTTACATATGTATTTCACCGCATATACTCAGTACATCCTCAAAGTACTAATCCACATATATGTCTATGTGCTACAGTGTCTTATAATGTAGGTTTAGGTGCTCAGTTATAGCAGCATGAGTAATTTTGAGCATCTCCATCTACATCCTGACAGTTGGTGAGTCCTTATAGTCTACGGACTTAGTTACTCAGCTTTTCAACTTAGATGATTTAGTATTCTTTTCAGATAGTTTGAGTCAGCTGCCCAGTGGCTCTCTAGTTATTAGTAGTAGAGGCTTGTTAGACTGCTAGTTTTGATTCAGATTACTTAGTATTAAGATTCCAAACATTATTTTTAGATATTATATCCAGTCAGTTTTCCACATATAGAATGACTCTTATATCTATGTTTTCTTTATTATGAGTTTTAGACTTAGTATAAGGCAAATGAGTCTGTTTTACGCTTTTAGGGTCGAAAGACTAAACCAAGACAAGTGAGATAATGATGTCTCCTTCATCTTCAGGGTTAGCTTAAGGCTACTCGTAGTCTTGATCAATGTGTGATGTCTCTGGACTAGGTTTTGGGGCATTACAGTGAGGCCGCTTTGATTGGGCCAGACATAGTGTTTGAGGCCATAAAGAAAGTTTAGTTGATTCGAGAAAGGTTGGAAGAAGCTCAGGGTCGTCAAAAATCTTATGCAGATGTAAGAAGAAGAATCTTGAGTTCTAGGTTGATGACCTTGTGTATTAGAAAGTTTCACCTAAGAAAGGGGTGAAGAGATTTGGAAAAAAGGAGAAGCTTAGTCCCCGATATGGAGGCCCCTTCTAGAATTTTAGTCGTGTTGGGAAGGTGGCATATGAGCTTAAGCTACCCACAGATTTATCGTCAGTTTATCCAGTATTTCATCTTTCTTTGTTGAAGAAGTGCATAGACGATTCAGCCATTATAGTTCCTCTAGAAAGTACAGATATTTAGAATAGCCTATCATATAAAGAAGTTCCAATAGAGATTCTTGATTATTAGATTCGTAGACTAAGGAACAAAGAAGTTCCCCTGGTCAATGTTCTGTGGCGAAATCAGTCCATTGAGGGAGTTACTTGGGAAGAAAAAGCAGATATGCATACCAAGTATCCTCATCTATTCTCCACGAACTTAGATTCAGCCGACGGTAATATTCTTCCTTCATTCAATTCTTTTCTACTCTCAAATTCAGCTATATAGTTGTCTTCAAGTAAAACTCATGCACTCGTAGATTAGTTCAGTAGCTCATTATTTTGAGATTCAGTCATACAATTTATTTTAGTTGTGCATGATAGCTTATAGCCTTAGATTCGTCAGTATCTTCAGCTTAACTTGCCACATTCGAGGATGAATGTTCCCAGGGTGGAGATATTGTAATGCCCCGCACTTTTTCTAGCTCAATATCGCTACTAGAATGTCAAAGGTTAGCTTCAAAAATGAATAATTTTTATTAGACATAGAATTCTCCAAATTTAGACCCTCCATTATGTGAAAAATTGAATTATCTTTCCAAAAATACCAAATCCGCCCAAATCCGATACTCGGTTGAGAAGTTATGGCATTTTTAGTAAAGCAGTATCCCAAATGGAGAAGCATCACGCCGCGGTGACCGGAAAAATGGAAATTGTCAATTTCTAGTAGGCCTCTGCGATTGGCCCACATCGCGGAGAAGTTTTAGGTCCCAGTCGTTGATGATAGGCGAATTTACACGCCTATATCAATATATTTTGCCCATATTTGTGCCATGTTTTGAGAACAAATTATATATTTCATGCACTTTTAGTCCTTTTTCCTATAAGTGAGCTAACGAACATGATTAGCAAAGTTTCAGGTATAAATGATGCAAAATACAGCATTTTATGGCTTACTTGACGCAAAAGAAAGCTCACGAACGAAGGAGAAGGAAGCTGGACGCCTAAAGGACCAAAACTGCTGCATGGAAAAGCTGTCCCGGGCTAAAACAACATTTCTGAAGACTTTAGGGACTTACAGACACAAAGCTGGATTTAGACAATAATACATTAACCTAGTACAATTAGGTTATGTATTTCATTAGTTTATTTGGATTATGATAATGTTACCTTGACCTAGTACATTTGGGTTAAGTGTTCCATAGGCCTAGTAGGATTTGGTTATTTATTTCATTAGCATAGTAGGAGTAGGATAGGAGTATTATAAATACCCTATCATACTAGAGATTTTTATACATTCCTCCCTTAGTGGAGAGAATAATCCCTCACCACAATACATTCTTCCATCCCTCTCTTCTTCCACCACAACAATTCTACAACTCTTCTAATCTTCCCATTAATTCTATTTTTCTTCTTCTATTCATCTATTCAATTCTTAATTTCCGCAACAAGAGAAACGTTACTTTGCTAAGGAATTCATGCCTAACGCCTATCACTTGATCTACACGCCATTACTCAATATTGTGATATAAAAACAATGTCAATCGTGATCTCCTTCGCATTCATGGGTAACTAAACCTCTCTGTTGGGGTTATGGAAGCCGAATGAGATACTATCTATTGCTGTGAGTTTGTGAGTTCATGACACGTATATTGCTTATATCATTATTCTCTTCATCTTAATCTACATTCTTTGCTGTTGCAAACGCAAGAATATGCCAGTCTAACATTTAACTTGTTCGAGAGAAAGGTTACTTGTCTGGAAAAGAGATAATGTCAAGGTAGTAGGACACCCTTTCCTATTAAAAAGCTAGTGTCGTAACTGGACTAACCTCTTGGAGAATTTGTAACATTAGACACGCTTTAAGCCCGAGAGAGTTAAAGTGAAATAGTCCTTGTTTAGGTCGAGAGACGCTTGGATTTACCATCGACTACAATTCTCTATAAGCAATTACATGTCAGAATTCTACACACTCATAGCCAATAGAGACATATACCTCAGAAGGTGGACATAACCCCAACACTTCAATTCTCATTGTTTACAACTCACGTAACAATCTCTCTCTTTTTACTTTATTGTTTTGGTTACACATTACAATCCCCCCTTCTTACGAGACTTGCACCAAAAGTTTAGTAATTTTGCTTACTTGTTGGCCAAGCTATTCCCTGTGGGATAGATACCCAACCCAGGTTGGGTTCTATATTTGCTAACGACCGCTTTACACTCCTACGAGAGCTATAGATTGAGCGTTATCAGTCGTCCTTTTCAAGTGGCTCACCGTGATGGTGCCGCGTCGTAGTGATGGCCAAAATGGGACTCATCTCTTTTTTAGTGGCCCAACATGATTTCACCGTGTCGCGTTGGAGCCTAATTTCCTAGTTTTCTCTTAACCAATGAGCCACTATGATAGTGGCGCATCACGGTGGTATGCAAAGTCAAGATTTTTTGGTTCCAACGTAAATTTTAAAATAGGCTCTTTGGTCAATTCCCAAGCCCCCAATTCGTCAAAAATAGGAATTAAGCTCATTATTAAGCACTTTATGCTTATTTTTATCCATTCTCTCTCAGAAAAATCCTAGCGCTCCAAGCTTACTCTCCAAGAAATTAAATTCCTCCATTATTTCTCCAAGAAAACTCAAATTGAGGATACCCAAATCAAGATAACTAAGATTTCATCTTCAAAGGCTCAAATAGAGGTTCAAGTTCAAGTTTTCATAGAGATTTCATAAATTAAGGTATGTGGGGTTTATGAACAAGGATCCTCTTTCATCCTTGTGCCCAAAACCGAGTTTTTATTTCAAATTTATATGATTTTGAATGATTATACATGAGTTTTAAATTAGGGTTCATACCCATTATTGCTAATTGCAATATTATGAGATTTCAAGTGATTTAGAAGTTGTATTGCATGACTATTTTTGTATTTTCATGCCTATTGCAGAAATTTCTAGATTTTGAGATGAACTATCATTGTTTTCATTACCAAGAATGGTTATTATGATGTTTTAACATGAGATTGATGCATGAGTTACTATCCCTAGATTGAATATTATTATTTCAAGAAAGATCATGCTTTAAGCATCAGATGATCAGTTTATTTTTAGATTTTTAGAAAGCCTTGATCTTTTGATCCTCAGATAAGATTTGGAATTCACTTTACAAATTTATTATAGATTTTCAAAATCCGAATAGTTTTTTTCATAGATTGAATTATATAAATGCATAATTGGTTTTGTAATAACCTTTATGCTAGCTTTTAAAGTTGATTTCCAACAAAATGAGCATACAGATTAAAAAGAGAGTAGTATTTAGCACCGAGCTGGAAGTGTGGGATTAACATGCCCTATCTTCCATAGACTACGTAGCCAACGTAGGTACTGATTTTGATTATTCCCATTTCTATATGGATGACAGATACAGATATGATCACTTATATTAGGTTATACTCCTTGCCAAGAGTATGACACCTCTCCCCATTGTGAGGTATTTCCCTTAGGGAAATAAAACGTTGGACTTCATGTTAGTTCACATGGTTTATGTCGGTTACAAGAACCTCCCTAAAGTTTTTAAGCTTACAGCATATCAACAAAGAATAACAAAAAAAGCTTTTAGAAAAACTAAGTGTAAAGAATCATTACTTTACTCATATACTTTCTTACAGAAAAATATTAGTTACTGATTTCAGTTTTTATATTTCAGATATAAAAGTGAGTCCTTTCTACACTTAGACAGCATGATTTACAGATAGAACACTAGTATAGCTTTTAGAAATAAAATGTTATGACTCACTAGATTTACAAAGTATGATTTGTCATTCATGATTACAGATTTCAGTATTTTAGATATTTCAGCTTGTGTGAGTCATTTGCATTTAGCTTGCATTGTTTTATAAACTATGATGATGAATGACATTATATTTACGTATGCATTTCACCTCCACATACTTTGTACATCCTCAAAGTACTGATCCACATATATGTTTATGTGCTACATTGTCTTAATATGTAGGTTCAGGTGCTCAGTTTCAGCATCGTGAGTAATTTTGAGCATCCCTATCTACATTCTGACAGTTGGTGAGTTCTTATAGTTTGGGGACTTTGTTAATCAGATTTTCAGCTCAGATGATTCAGTATTCTTTTCAGACAGTTTGAGTCTGTTGTGGTATCGTCCAGTGGCTCTCTAGTTATTAGTAGTATAGGCTTGTCGGACTGCTAGATACGATTCAGACTTACAACATTGGTTTTTCAGACATTATATTCAGAATATTCTTTGTTAACTCAGATAGTTTTCACATTTAGCATTACTTTTATGTCTACATTTCCCTTATTATGAGATTCAGATTTAGTAGAAAGCAGACAGGGTTAGCTTAAGGTTACTCATAGTCTTGAGGACCGTGTGACGTCCCAGGACTAAGTTTTGGGGCTTTATGGTGATGGTAGCATAACTTCAATACTAACACCATGAATTAATATTTTAACATAACAAATTCCATCATTCAAACGTGTAAGGCTAGTTAAATCGAAAATCACTTGTACATATCATGTATATTCAATATTTGTAAAAGTTTCATGAAGATAATTCTTGTAAACATGAGAATTCATACTTTAAAACATGAAAATAGGTTCTTGGACTCCATGGGTGAAAAGGGCTCATGAATGAATATTTAACATACCTCTAAGGTTTAAACCCTGAAGAATATCACAAGCTTGAATGCTCTTGGCTTGGAAGACACCAATTCTTGATCTTTCTTGGATGGAAAGAAGGTTTAGCTTGATGAAAAATAACAGAGTTTAGGGTTTCTTGTTGAATAAAATTGGGGAATATGGGCAAATTATGCCCTTTTAGTAGTTTAATCCCGTGTTTTCACGATTTGGGGCGATGGGAAAAGACCATACTGCCTTTCTTTAATATATATTTACAAATGGAACCCAAATTTGACCATCATCATGATGCGATGAGGTGACTATCACTATAGCCACTGCGACATGGTGCAATCATGGTGATCTATTGTTTTAGAAATACAAATATGGTCCAAACCTCGTCCGAAAAATCAAAAACTTACCCGAGACATGCCCCTTACATCCCTGAACATAAATCAACTCAAAAACTTACGTCTCAGTGTTGGGAAGATCACTTTAAAAATCATCAAACTAAAGAGAACAAAACTTAAACTAAGTCCCCAACACAGCTAAATTTTTAGGTACTAAGCCTCTTATACATACACTGTGGGCTGAACTGAGCTAGGACTAATACGGGGTATTGCAATATCTCCCCTTAGGAACATTCATCGTCGAATGAGACTAATTAAGATGAGAATATTGCGGTAACTGAAATCACATACTGAACATACATAACTGAAAACATAATTACATGACTGAGTCTGAGACATAGTGACTGACCGAAGTAATTCATAAATACATGTAATGACATGAACATGATTATATGGCTAGAACTGAGAATGAAAAAGAGGAACTCTAGGGAAAACAGTCACCTTGAGATGAGTCTGATCTTAAGGATAAAAGGTGAGGGTACTTGGTATGCATATCTTCTTTCGTTTCCCAAGTATCTCCCTCAACGAACAGATTCCCCCAAAGAACTTTGACCAACAAAACTTTTTTGTTCCTTAGTTTGTGAATCTAGTTATCTAAGATTTCAACTGGGAGTTCTTAGTAAGAAAGGTTGTTCTGAATATTTAAGCTCTCTAAAAGAACAATGATAGCTGGGTCACCAATACACTTCTTTAATAAAGAAACATAGAACACTGGAGGCACTGATGCCAAATCTGCAGGCAACTCAAGCTCATACACTACCGTCCCAAAATGACTCAAGATCCTTAAAGGGCTAACATATCGGGGACTGAGCTTCCCTTTCTTGCCAAATCTCTTCACTCCCTTTATGGGAGATATCTTCAAATAAACTAAGTCTCCAACTGCGAACTCGAGATCCCTCCTACGCACATTTGCATAGGATTTTTTATGGCTTTGGGCTATCTTAAGCCTCTCTCTGATTAGCTAAACTTTTTCCAATGCATCAAATACTGAGTCTGGGCCTATTAACGTGGTCTCACCTACCTCAAACCACTCAATAGGAAATCTACACCTTCTTCTATAAAGAGCCTTAAATGGAGCCATCTGAATACCATAGTGATAACTTTTATTTTAAGCAAACTCAATCAATGGAGAGTGATCATCACACTATCCTTGAAGTCAATAACACATGCTCTCAATATGTCCTCTACGATCTTAATGGCCCACTCTTCTTGACCACCTGTCTGAGGGTGAAAGGTTGTACTAAGATGAATTTGGGTACTAAGACCCTTCTAAAAAGCTTTATAATAATAAGAGGTAAATTGAGTACCTCTATCTAAAATGATGGACAACTAGACTCCATATAATCTAGCAAACTCTCTAATGTAAAGCTTGGCATAATCCTCGACTGAATAAGAAGTATGGACTAGTAAGAAAAGGGCTATTTGGTCATTCTATCAAAAATAGCCCAAACCAAATCATGCTGATGACGTGAACGAGCAACCCTATCACAAAATCCATGTTCACCTTTTCCCATTTCCAAGTAGGTATGTTGAACTACTGCATAGAGCCACTAGGCCTTTGGTGCTCAACCTAAACCTGCTAACAATTAGAACACTTAGCTATAAACTTTGCAATATCCCTTTTCATACCACTCTACCAATAGATTTTCTGGAAATCACGGTACATCTTAGTAGCTCCTGGGTGAATGGAATAATGTGCACCGTGCACTTCTGTAAGAATAGTCTATCTCAAACCATCAATATATAGCACACACAATCTCCTCTGACAATGCAATACACCATCTCCCCCTTAGGGGAAAACCTTTACTTTCTGGTCTTTGACTGACTCCTTCGGCATAACTAGACTGGGATCCCTATCTTGCTTTTATTTTACTTTGGCAACCAAGGAAGATTGTGAACTATTCTGAACCCAAACGCTACCCTCAGCTGAATCAACTAACCGAACACCTAATACAGCAAGCTGGTGAACCTCATGAACTAACCTATGCTTATCATTCTCAACATGAGCCAGACTACCTATAGGCAATCTACCAAGGTCATCTGTCACTACATTGGCCTTTCTCAGATGATAAAAAAATACTCATATCATTAATTTTTAACAACTCTAACCACCTTGTCTGACAGAGATTTAAGTCTCTCTACGAAAACACATACTACATACTTTTGTGATCCGTGAAAACATCAATATGCACCCCATACAGATAATGCCTATAAATTTTCAAGGCAAACACAATAGATGCTAACTTAAGATCATAGGTAGGATAATTCTTTTCATGGGGCTTAAGATATGTGGAGGCATAGGCTATAACCTTACCTCTCTGCATAAATACATAACCCAAACCAACTTTGGAAGCATCACAGTAAACCACAAACCCATCTGAACCATCTGGCAATGTCAATACTGGGGATGAAGTGAGTCAGTCTTCAACTCTTGAAAACTCTTTGCATAGAAATATAACCACTGAAATTTGACTTTCTTCTGAGTCAATCTAGACAAGGAGGATGCAATAGATGAAAACCCTTCAATAAACCATCTATAATAGCTGGGCAAACCCAAGAAAATCTGGATATCTGATGCATAGATGGATCTAGTTTAGTTTTTCACTGCTTCAATCTGCTAAAGGTCAACTCTAATTCCATCAACAAAAACAATATGGCAAAGGAAAGCTACTGATCTTATACAGAACTTATACTTACTAAATTTGGCGAACAACTGATGGGCTCTAAAAGTCTGCAATACTATTCTGGGGTGGTCTGCATTTTCATTATGGGAATAGATAAGAATATCATCAATGAAGACTATGATGAACATGTCCAAGTACTGCTTGAACACTTATTTCATCAAGTCTATGAATGTTGCTGGGGCATTTATTAGTCCAAAGGACATGACTAGAAAATAGAAGTGACCATATCGAGTTCTAAAAACTATTTTTGAAATATCACATTCGCTGACACTAAGCTGATGATAGTCGGATCTGAGGTCTTTTTTAGAGAAGTAACTGGCACCCTAAATTTGGTCGAACAAGTCATCAATTCTGGGGAGTGGATACTTATTCTTGATTGTGACTTTGTTTAACTGATGATAATTAATACATTTTCTAAGATAACCATCTTTCTTAGACACAAAGAGGGATAGAGCGTGCCATGGGGAAATACTAGGCCTGATAAATCCTTTGTGTAAGAGATCTTTCAACTAATCCTTTAACTCCGTAAGCTCAACGGGAGCCATTTTGTAGAGCAGAATAGAGATAGGTTGGGTATCTATAAGAAGGTCTATTCCAAACTCAATTTCCCTTTGGGGAGGATCTCCAGGAAGATCCTTGGGAAACACATATGGAAATTCCCATACTACCAAAACTGACTCGAGGTCGATTGTCTCTGAACTAGAGTCTTTGACTCAAACTAGATGGTAGACACACCCCTTGGATATAATTTTTCTCTCACTAAGGTACGAAACAAGATGACTCTTAAGTTCTAAAGTATTACCCCTCTATTAAAGGATTGGTTCATTCGAAAACTAAAATTAAATAACTCTATTTCTATAATCAACTGAAGCATAACATGAGTGGAGCTAATCTATGCCAAGAATGACATCAAAATTTGTCATCTCTAACTCCACCAAATCAACTAAAATGAGTTTCTAGGATATTATGACCGAACAGTTCCTATATACCTATTGGCTATAATAGAGACACCTACTGGAGTGGACACTGGGAAAGGTTCTGCTAAAGTCTTAGGATTGACACCAAAATTTACCCCTATATAGGGGGTTATGAAAGAAAGTAAAGCCCCGGGATGTAATAAAGCATAAACATGTATATGAAAGACCTGTAACATACCCGTAACAACATAAGGAGAGTTTTTCTGATCATGATGGAACTGGAGTGCATACAACCTATTTTGGCGCTGATCGGTGGTGGCACTGGAAGTGGTGCCTTACAGAACCGGGTGACCTACTGGTGTTGCTGAAGAGTTAGTTTGACCCTACTAACGATCATTCCTACCATTATGCATACCTATCAGACATTTCCTCAACTTGTGGCCTAGGTTGCCACATCCAAAACACACATCGCTGCCAGCCCTACATACACCTCGATGATTCCTACCAAACTTCTGGCAAAAGGGATTAGTCCAACCACTGTTCATACTACCCTGAGTCTTAAAGCCTGGCACCCTATCCTGGTTACCATTCTTAAACCTTGGCATTAGAGCACTAGCTATATATAGGGCGAGGGATAAAGTTTTCTAATGGAATTGAGGATGGTTACGACCCTCCAACCTTGACTGAGCAAAACTAAAGTTACTTGTTCTAGCCCTCTTATTCTTTTTTTTTCTCTCCTTAAACTTCTTCTCCTCAATCTATTGAGCATGGACCATCAGCCTAGGAAAGTCCATCTCCTTAATCAACATTGTGGTCCTACACTCTTTAACCATGCTATCAGCTAGACTAGAGATAAACTTACTCATCCTAGACCTGTCATTAGACAGAACATTAGGAGCATACGTAGATAGCTGAGTAAACTAAAAAGAATACTCTTTCACACTCATGTTCCCCTGCTTCAAATTGATAAAATCCTGCACTTTATCCTCTCTTTACTCTGAAGGAAAGAACCTATCTAAAAATGTTGTATAAAACTCCTCTTATGCAACAGACAGTGCATCGCGCCTCTATCTGCCTTCCACTACTTATACCAGGTGTAAGAAATATCCTATAACTAGTAAGCACCCAACTCTGCACTCTCACTAGAATTCACTCTCATTATGTCAGTTTTCTTCTGAATCAAGTCAAGGAACTCCTGGGGATCCTCATCAGACTTAGATCCTAAAAATAGAAGAGGATTCATTCGGGTGAAGTCTTGAATTCTAGCTGCAGCAGTATTAACCACTAGAACGGTTGAGACCACAGCCTGCTAATTATTTTGGGTTTCTATTAAATGAGCTAAGGTAGTAAATGCAGCTCTGAATTTAACATAAGAGACATGCTCGTTCAGGGGATCTTTCTGAACTGGTGGGGGTACGGGCTAATTCTCGTTTCTCCTTCTAACCCATGAGCTGGTACCTGCTGTGAGCACTGAATAAACTAACAAAGACATGTGCAGAACTTATCTAAAAATGCCTTGAGGTTTTAAAAACTAAATATCAATAATGAATCATAGTTTTAAAACATCTGAAACATACTGTTAATACTGATAATAATGACTGAAAACTGACTATCTATCTGTACTAGTCTAAAAGTTTCTAAATTGACTAACTGTGGAGTTTATGGGACAAGTCCCCAACTAACTTTGGCTGACTACTAAACTAAAAAGAAATGCTGAAATAAACATAATCGATCCTCAAAGTATGAGGACTCACCACTGCTACCACTACTGACGCACTGAAATGTCTAAGTACGGTTGGGAACCTTAGCATTCGAACCTATGATATGAGACATCATAGAGCAATAAACAAGTATATGGTCGGTACTTTTAATGTACTGGTATACTAAATAAGGTTAGGCTAATATGCATGGTCTCATAGACATGAATAATACATGACTGAATGAATAACATGAGATGACTGATGCAATAGTATACATGAAAGCTGTAAAATTTGAGGATACATAAACAAGCATATAACATGATACTAAAATAGTCTGTAAACTAAAGTACTAAAATACTGATACTGAATAATTGATAATTGTATGTTATGGTCAAGTAAACTTAAAAATGTACTCTGTACTGAATACTTAACTGACACTGTAGGAGATAGCTATAACCGACTTTCCCCAATGTACTATCAGGGTCCAACATGTAACCCTAGTTAGAAGGGCATCAGTACCGTGCCACAGGTACTAACAATGGATGTATGGATACACTAATGTGATGTCCCGAAGGACTTAGGTGTCATGCCTATCTGACGGGGGACCCCTCAAAGTCTACGGTGGCCCCATAGGCCTGGAACTTAGGAACCAGTACTAATATATCATGCCTACTAATGGGGGAGAAAAATACCTCATGCCTACTGATGGGGGAGACGTCATCCCTACTTTCACTCGGTGCCTACCTTCTCTCTTTCTCTTAAGCAATTTCATGTCACCTTAACTCTGCCCTTGGGAAACTTCTCTCCCTTAAGGTAGCATTCATAGTTTTGAGTCAACGTTTTGATTCATAGTTCAAATCAGAACGGGAATTTGAAATCCACTAGGAAAAAGAAATGCAGACTTTTTCTTAAGGTTTACTCCCAACTGAAAACACTGAATTCTGGACATGATCTAAGTTTAACTAAACCCAATAATTGACACGACTGATGATGCTCATGGTTTATCTAAAACCATTCTTAAAATACGGACACTTTGTAAACTACTAAGTTTTTAGGTATTCATAAGTCCTAGGACTCGATAGAAATAACAATAAAAAGACACATAAGTGAACTTAAAACCATAATAAGTAAGCATTACTCAAAAATCATTACTTAGGCATTTCATCAAATACTTGAGGGTCATAAATTAAAGCATGAAATAGTTAAAACATATGATGGTAGCATAACTTCAATACTAAGACCATGAATTAATGACTTAACATGACAAATTCCATCATTCAAATGTGTAAGGTTAGTTCAATCAAAAATTACTTAAATATATCATGTATATTCAAAATTTGTAAAAGTTTCATGAAGATAATTCATGTAAACATGACAATTCATACTTTAAAACATGAAAATAGGTTCTTGGACTCCATAGGTAAAAAGGGCCCATGGATGAATATTTAATATACCTCTAAGGATTAAATCCTGAAGAATATCACAAGCTTGAATATTCTTGGCTTGGAAGACACCAATTCTTGATCTTTCTTGGATGGAAAGAATGTTTAGCTTGATGAACAATAAGAGAATTTAGGGTTTCCTGTTGAATAAAATTGGGGAATGTGGGCAAATTATGCCCTTTCAACAGTTTAATCCCGTGTTTTCACTATTTGGGGCGGTGGGAAAAGACCGAACTTCTCTTCTGTAATTTAAATTTGCAACTGGAACCCAAATTTGACCATCATCATGATATGATAAGGTGATCATCGCTATAGCAACCGCGACACGGTGCAATTGCGGTGAGATATTGTTTTGAAAATTTAAACATGGTCTAAACTTCATCCGAAAAATCCAAAATCTATCCGAGACATGCCCCTTACACCCCAAAACATGAATAAACTCAAAATCTTACATCTCTGGGTCGGTACGGTCACTTTAAAAATCATCAAAGCTAAGAGGTTAAAACTTAAACTAAGTCTCCAACACTTACCTAAAATTTGTAGGTACTAAGCCTCTTATGCATGCACTATGGGCTGAACTGAGCTAAGAATAATACAGGGTATTACATTATTATTATATTGAATACAACAATAATTACTTTCTCAATTCACACTTATTAAGGAAAAGAAACTAGGACATAAATTGTACTTTATTTTGCATTTCTTCCCTTATAATATTATCAAACTATTCTTTAAATTTCAGCCACATTAGAATAAGGTCAATTAAGTCTCTTGAAACTCATTATCTAGAAAGTATAAATGAAGGAAAAAATTGGAAAATTCAGATTATCAATTCATAATTTTGCTAAGATGGTTTTTTTTGTTAGCTAAGGGATCAAATTCATGATGAAGAAATAGGAGGCCCATTTGACAGAGTTGGTCCTAGATTCTTCTAATAATACCCAATTATTACTTTCCTCATGCAATTAAAGATTAGGTTTTAATTCAAAAAAATATTTGTGCATCGGCTATTAATGCAAATGGCTCGTTCATTTCTTAGCTTTTTATGATGGTTATGGTGGCCGTTATATAAGTCCACTACTTCTTTTTGACTATATTGATAACTTCGACAATTTCTCTAAAGTTAGATTAATCATGTAAATAGCTGATACACACGACAACTATCATGACTATGATAAATTGAAAGAAATGAATAAATCAGTTGTGATTGATAGCCAATGTGTAAAGATTTTGTCAAATCAAAAGCCTTATCTTCCATTGCATGATTTTTCCTTTTATAACCATTGCTTCAACCAACACAATGACAATAGTAATATGTATAATTTGAAGAATCTTCGTCCCTCATCTATGGTAAATCGTCTCCCTATCTCCTTCATTCTGAATTCAAAGTCTTAGCCTGCTAAAAAAGCCTTCTCAGTTGAATCATGCATGCTGATGCAACCTATATATTTAGTTTAATTAACATTACCTTTGTTGATCATCCTTTGCAATATTATGTAACTGATTTTACTGACATTTTAATAAAATATTAGCATATTTTTTTATATTTAAAAGGTGTGTGAAAATAACCTAAATAGTAGTAGCAGTAATTGTGCATCTGTCAACAAGAAGTACCATTTGAGAAGTATGTATACACATGTGTCATGTGTGCATGTTGTTTTGTTAAACTTGTATTCTTGGATAATACCTGCTATACCATATAAGACCAATGACAAATGAAAATAAGCAATTAGGAACAAAGATGGGTTTTTAGACAACTTGAGTAACACTATGTACTCCCCTTCTTTCATGTAGTAGTTTGGTTGGGTATGAAGATTATGAATGTAATACCCCATATTAGTCTTAGCTCAGTTCAGCTCATAGTGCACACATAAGAGGGTTAGAACCTATAAATTTAGCTAAGTGTTAGGGAGTTAGTCTTATTTTTGGCCTCTTAATTTTGAGGATTTTTAAAGTGACCTTCCTGATCCCAAGATGTAAGATTTTGAGTTAATTCATGTTTAGGTATGTAAGGATCAAGTCTCAAGAAAGTTTTAGATTTTTCAGACGAAGATTGAGGTACATTTGGATTTTTTTTTTAGAACCTCATCGCGATTTCATCGCATCGTGGTGGGTATAGAGATGAGGGGTTCATCGTATCGTGGTGATGCTCGATTCGGTGTTCTAGTTATGAATTTAAATCCTAGAGGGAAATTCATGTCTTTTTCCATCGCCCCAATCCATAAAAACACCGGATTAACCTTCAGTTAAGTCTTTATATGCCCAAATTCCTCAATTTCTCTTTAAAGTAAACCCTAACCCTTCCCCAAGTTTATCAAGTTCAATTATCTTCCCTTCAAGAAAATCAAGAAATTGTGCTTTTCAATCCAAGAACGTTTAAGAAAAGTAAATCCTCTTTCAAGATTAAAGCTTTAAGGTATGTGTGATGTTTATCCGAGAGCCCTTTTCAGCTATGGGATCCAAGAGCCCATTTTTTAATGTTTTGAATTACGAATTTACATGTTTACGATGAATTATCTCCATGAAGGTAGCCCAAAGTGCCAAATGTCCACAAAGGAAACAAAGCAATAAAAAAAAAAAAACTATGTGAACCTAATTAATTAATTAGGAAAGTAACATATCAAGGATAGCTCAACAGACATAAAATTTCTAGAGAATTCCATTGTCAGAGAAATTCATCCAAGCTCAAAACTCGAATTCTCACAAGATACGATGAATTGGAGCTGTGAAAAGGCTTTTCAGTAGCTACAAGGTGTTTCTTCTTTAACCATGCATTCCAAACTGAACAATCAAATGGATCGGAGTTGTTCATTGAACCTGTTCAACCTCTTTACCATATTAGATTCTTGAACGTGATATAAAGGTGTTGGAAGATGATATACAGGTTCAAAGGAGCAAAAAATAGAAGAAGAAGAAGAAGAAGAAGAAGAAGAAGAAGAAGAAGAAGAAGAAGAAGAAGAAGAAGAAGAAGAAGAAAGCTGGTCTATAACATGCATACAACCAAAACGTGAGAGAAAGGCTACGATATACGATCAATATATATTACTGAAAAAGGGGCTAAATATCCAAAGGATTTTAAGTCCAAATCTGGACTACTTTTAGAGTGGGCCAGATAAGAACCCCAAACTTTTTTCTTTATTTATTTTGTATAATTCATATTTGATTAAGTGTTGTATTAAATTATTAAATTTGGTTAACCTTAATAAATTCTCTTTGGATCATTATTTTTGTTTTCTTTGTATTTTCCTTTGAAGTGTTTACCACATAGAATAATGTTCAAAATGAGTTAAAAAAAAATGTTTTTCTCTCTTGAAACGGTTTTTTAAAGGTCAAAATAACATTTTGTTATATTCATGTGTCAAATTAGTTTAATTAAATTAAAGAGACTTTTCTCCAATATAAGAAATTATTTTCTTGTCAAATTTTGTTATGTAATTAGTTAAATAGTTCACAACTTTGTTTAATATTGATATTTTCTTTAAAAACTCTCATTATTTAAAAATTGAAATTCAAAATCACTTTTCTTCCCTTTTCATGAAAATAATTTATCTTTTCCTTAAATTTTTAAAGATCGAATTTAGTTTAACCTTCTTATTAGGAGAACTTTTTTCTTTAAGTTCTATGAACTAATTTTTCACTTGAATAAAATAAATGTCATGTTTGCAAACGAATTTAAGATTTTACAAAATTAATCATTTTTGTAAAATTAGTCAAATTAGTTAAATTGTCCTTTGGTCAATCGTTTTCTAACGGACACTCTTGAGTGCCTTAAAAACCTTCTCAAGGCATTACCTAAATCCTTACCTAGTTTCTCTCTTTAAAAAGTTTATTTCTGTTTTTAAGCTTTTGTATTTTTAGCTTTTTTTGAAATTTTCTTAAATGATCAAGTGGCGAATCTATAACTTCCTAATTATTTTAAATTTTTCTTCGAAGTTTAGGAATAATTTAAAAGGTCCAAAATCAATATTTTTCAACCCTTCGAACCAAAAAGGGATAAAACAACAACAATTGCTATAAAGAGGTGGTAAGTTCAGGTGCAGACTGTTCACCTACAACACCAAATAATAATCAAAATCAGCACACTAATGAAGGACAGAAAGTGATCCTGGCTATTAAGAATAAATTGGCTGTAATTGACTCCCCCGGTGGGGGTGAGGTGGGCGGTGGGGAAGTTTCAGGTAGTGTTTAAGGTTATTTTTTGTAGGATTTTTTATGAATTAGAAATAGAGATTTAAGAAGAACAGTAAATTCAAAAATTGAAAAATTAAGGTTCCTTGATTGTAGGCACCTTCTAAGGAAATAAAATCGTAAGAAGGAAAATGTAAAGTTATGTATATGGATTATAGAGAGAGAAATTGTAAATATGGCTTATTAGTATTTACTTTGGAGATTTGGGATATTGTGTAGTAAAAAAAAAAGTAAAATTATGATATTTTACAATTTTTTCCTTTTTTAATTATAAGGAGAGGTTAAAGGGCCTCTTTTATTCATAAACGGAAAAGAAACAAAAACAATTAAACAAAAATAAAAATAAAGAAAGGTGAACTCCTAAAAAAAATGATGAAAGAGTATATGAGTGGAGTAAAAAAGTCTCAAAGCTTGACCCTTCATTTCCACCGCCATATGTTTGAGCTCCACATCATATTTGACGAGCCAAAAAGAGCTCTACAATGATTTTGGCTAGAAGGATCTGACACATATACTCTCAATTATGATAAATAGGGCATCCAAAGCTGTCAAATCGAATGTTGAGGAAGGTAAACTGTCTATCTTAGAGGTTTACAACTTGTTTGTATTGTGCATCTAAAATTGATATTGATTTACTCTCTCCTTTTTTTAGGAACTCATTCTATTTGTCGTTGGTGCGGTGGTGCTCTTTCCAAAGATAGATTTCAAAGAACTTTTTTTAATATTTATTTGTGCATAAATAATATTTTGAATCTTTTTTTGATATAACTTTCCAACTGAAATGGTGGAGTCTTTATCTTGTCGTTGTCGATTTAACCATCGAGATAAGTTGTCGATCAAAATGTAGATCCGCGTATGGAGGGGTTGAAGCATATTTATGTTAAAGAGGTAAATTAAGTATGATTAAGTCAATTTATGTTAAAGAGGTAAATTAAGTATGATTAAGTCATAAATCTAGTCCTAAGATCTAATTTTTGACAGGTTGGATCTCCTATGGAGATAGATACCCCCATCTAAAAACTAAATCATCAAAGAGATAACTGACTCAATACTTTGAATGTACAAAGTGTTCACTATGACCAGAAGGAGAAGAAATGGAATAATGAAGCTAGTTAAACCAGATTTGTATCTCTTGGAACTTGATTTTGCATCACACGAACACCCCTAAGCTCCCACCAGGTGAGGAATACCTTAAACCAAATGAAATTACTTCAAAATTTAAGAGATTACATCAATAAATTAGCAAGAATGTTAGAGCTATTTATCCCCTATTGATTATTGAAATGATCATCTGAATCTCTGCCATCTAAGATCTTGAACTTACATAGCATATCCGTAAATATATGTATGTCTAATCCTTATAAAAGGAGTGTTATTCTTGTCCAAGTTAATGATTGATTTTCTTATGCTTGGAACTTTCTAAAAAGAATTAAACTGATAAGTTCCTGCAATAACAAAATTTAAGTTAGCAACAAGAATCACCAAAAGTATTTTCCTCTCTTAAGAAATGTTGTTCTATTACTGAAATAACATTTCTTATTCTATTGATGGAGTTGTCCTCCATTGTCGAACTCCATGAAATTCCAACTTTTCATTAAGAATGTGAATCATAGCCATAGAATCAGTTTCTAGGATGATATAAGAAAGCTTATTATCCAATAAATACTTCAAACCTTCCCTTATAACAACTGTAGCAACTAGATTAGTAGAATCTAGGATCTTCACTCGTGTAGCAACTATCAAGTTGTCATTATAGTCTCTAAAAAAAATGCAACAGAACTGGGACCAGAATTACCCCTCAAGATCCTATTTGTATTACACTTCAGCCAACCAGTTAGAAGAGGGATCCATATTAGTATTACCATATAAGGCCAAGTTCAAGGAATTTCACTATATTGAAATTTCAATTTGATAAACTTCTGAAGAGTATTGTCAATATCATACAACACTTTACCTATATAATACACTCTTTCATGTAATACTGTGTTTCTACTTTTTCGTATAAACCACAAACAACATTAGAAATAGCTTGAAAGATCACCTTTTGTCTAGCATTTCTATATGCATTCCACCACTTTTTCATGGTTTGTTTTACTTGAATCCAAAGACCAATGATACTAGCTTCATTTGACACATAATTCCAAACATTGGTAGCTATTTCACCTTTTAGAAAAAGGTGTTTCATGGTCTCTCTGGCTGGTATTGTATAATAAAAATAAAGTTGAGAGACATTAGGGTTCCCGTTAGCCAAAATTATTACAACAGGCACTTGTTGGTTCGTACTCTCCACCCAAAGAATGAAATTTTAAAAGGAAGGACTTTCACCCAGATCCTCTTAAAACAATTTGAAACTTCATCCTTTTTTCTCAAGAATTCCCATGCACTCTTTACTGAAAAAATTTTAAAACTTGTCTTAGTCTACCTAGGCTTATCCCCCATCTCAGATTGCCTGACATGATCCATATGTTGTCTAACATGATCCACAATGTGGTCAGGTAGTTAATTTTTCATTTCTCCATAATCTCAGCCTGCTTCATTCATAAATACTCTAATTTCTGTCAAAGAATGACAAGAACTCACTCTGATTGCGGATTATAAAGTGGACTAAGCATTATCCAATTATCATACCAAATAGTAATGAACCTCCCTTAGGTTCCCACTATAGGTGTTGTTCAATGCAGTCTCTATTGTGTAGCATATGTTTCCACTGTTGACAATTTCTCCCCCACTTAACCAATGAAGGTAATTATTTCTTGCAATACTTGTTCCACAAAAAGGTAGCCCAAAAAGTGTTTTTAGTTTTAAATCCCCACCATAGTTTATCATACATGGCTTGTGAGACATTAAACGTAGATTTACAATCCAGTCCTTCTTCATGTTTAGGTAAGTAAACTTTATCCCAAGCAACCCAATATTTGTTCCTGCTAGTGAGCTTGTTACTCCAAAAGAATTTAACAAACATTCTGTGCAATTCCTTAATAACACACTTAGGAGAAACTATGGCTAAAATTATATGTATAGGTAAAACACTTGTGATCAAGACCTTTTTGCCTCCATATGATAACAGATTCCTTTTCCAAGCTTGTAACTTTGTTTTAACCCCCTTGATAAGATAAACATAATGTTCTTTTATTTTTCTAGCATGGGTTATAGGACACCCTAAGTAGTTCAAAGGAAAGTGACCTTTTGTAAAACCTGTGTACTCTTCCACCAATCTTCTCACACCAGATGTTATATTTTGAGGCAAGTTATAAGCATTCTTATCTTTGTTGACTTTTCGACCTGATTGAATCTCATACTCCTGTAAAATTGAAATAGTTTTCTCTAAAGAATACTTATTAGTTGAAGCAGATATAATTTGTCATCTGCATATACAAGATGCTTCAAATTAGCACTCTATTTAGGTAAACCATACCCTACAAAATGAGTATATTGAAATAAAGAGATTAAATACTAGCTTAAAATCTCTACAGATAGAATGAATAAATAAAGGAACAAAGGATCCCATTGTTTCACTCTCTGGTAGAATTAAAGCAACCATGAGATTGACCATTAACTAAGATAGAATATCAGGTGTTTGAAATTAGCCTCCAAATAATATCAATAATTTTCTAAAAAAACATTTTTGTTAGAACTTTCATAAAAAAATTACCTTGATACTCTGTCATAAAAGCTTTAGCCATATCCAGATTTATAACAACATTGAAAGGTTTACTTCTCTTCCTAATATCAGTGACAATCTCTTAAGTAAATATCACATTCTTGATGATGCTTCTAACCTTTTAAAAACTTTATTGATTACAGGAGATCAATTTGGGAAGAAGGACATCTATCCTATCATGAACAATCCTGGAGATTATCTCATTAATAAAATTGCTCAAACTAAAAGGTCTCAAATCTATAAAATCTTGTACCTGGTCCTTCTTAGGTAGAAAAACTACATTAGTGTGAGTAATGAATTTAGGAAGAGTATTACCCCTAAAAATTCATGTACTAGCTTGAAAATATCATTCCCCACAATATCCCAACAACTTTGATAGAATCTTCCTATTAGACCATCTAGACCATTAGCACTATCCCTATTTAACTTCAAAACAACCCTTTTAACTTTATTTAAATCAGGTTGTCTACAAAGCTCTGCATTTTTTTCCTCCCTAATGGATTCTAGAATGTGCCTGGAAAGTTAGAAAGATGTGGCATCACTTTCTTAATAGAACTGATTCTAATAAACATTAATTACTTCTACTGCTATATCTTGTTCATCCTCTAACCAATTTCACTAATTGTTCAGAATCTTTTGCAAATATAGTTTCTTTTTTCTCCATTTCAATACTGTGAAAGATTTTAGTATTTTGTCACCATTCTCAAACCATTCATATCCTTCCTTTTGTTGCTAGAATATCTCTTCAAACTGTAGATATCTTTTATATTCAACTTGAGCTTTTTGTAACACTTCTCTATTTTCAATTGTAGGAACCTCATCAAATAACTTTTCTTTAATCTTAACAATGTATTCTCTAATGATAAGTTGCTTATAAATGTCACCATAAGTATTTCTACTCCATTTTATCAGTGCTAATTTAACATTCTTGATATTCTCTTTGAAATCTAGAAAAGGATTTTGAGAAGCATTTGTAGTCCAATTCTATCAAACAATCTCATTGAAGGAATTATTCTCCATCCAGAATTTGAGAAACCTACCCTAGCTTCACGTGTCAGCAACATAGGTGCATATTCATATCTCGTTCTTGGTAAATGTTCAACTTTAGTATGATTGAACCAATCTTGCATCTGTTCATTGATTAGAATCCTGTCTAATCTTTTAAAATATAATCATTACCTGTCCGACCATTCCACTAGGTGAATGGACTTTCCTTAAATTATTTTTTGGTTAAATCACAAGATGATATGCAACTCCCAAAATCTTCACAATCAACATTATTAACTAGTAAACCATCAATATTTTCTTCTAAATTAGGAACCATATTGAAATCAATCCTAATCAACCATGGATTTTCCATTTTGATAGTGCCTTCTTTGACCTTAAACTTTGATAGTGCACAAATAGGATCTTTAACTATTCAAAATCTGAACAAATATGACCTCTGATTTTGCAACCCCATGCGTGAGTCTCACTCGCACCTACATGGAAAGGTAATCTAATCGCACGGTGCCACGTCGTTAAAAGGGATGACTTAGAGAGAGGTCATATTTGTGCAGTTTTGAATAGTTAAAGGTCATATTTGTGCACTGTCAAAGTTTTGCTTTTTATGGTAAAACGACGTCGTTTTTATTATTACTATTATTATTATTATTATTATTATTATTATTATTATTAATATTATTATTATAATTTTTTTATTTATTTCTATAGTAGCAGCACCTAACTTTTTTTTAATTTAAAAAAAATTATTATTATTATTATTTTATTTATTTCTATAGCAGCAACACTTAGCTTTTTTTTAATTATTATTGTTATTATTATTATTATTATAATTTATTTATTTATTTCTATAGTAGCAGCACCTAACTTTTTTTTAATTTAAAAAAATTATTATTATTATATTTATTTATTTCTATAACAGCAGCACCTAGCTTTTTTTCATTAGAAAAAAATAGCAACTAGCAGGGATCGAACCCGCACAGTAGGCTGAAGGAAGCGCCCAAGAAGAGCAAATAACATCACTGGGCTATCTAAGTGCCTTGTTTCATGTGGTTCAACATTAATATACGTACATAAATATACATTTTCTATATTATATATATACAACGTAATTTTTTACCGAGGGGGTTCGGGTGAACCCCATGGCAACCACGTAGGTCAGCCTCTCGTTAATTTAATAACGTTTTAGTAACGTTAATTTAATAACATTTTAATTACGTTAATTTAATATACTACTACTACTATCCTTAATAACATTAATTTAATTACGTTTTATTAAAACTATAGTATTTTTATTATTAGTATAGTTTCATCTTTAATTTAATATTTAAATAAATAATATTTAGATATATTATGTAACTTAAATTCGTCCTCTGCTTTATTATATCTATACATACCTGCTCGATTTTTTCATATGAGGTTGACCCGCCTAATTAATAAATCTTCAATATTGCTCTTTTTCCGCAATGACAGAAGAAATTAGATGTCATTTTCATCTTTGTGCCGAAAATAATTAAAAAATAATAGTGAAGAGTCATTTAAAGGTCATATTTGTACAGTTTTGAATAGTTAAAGGTCATATTTGTGCACTGTCAAAGTTTAAGGTCATATTTATGTATTATGCCCTTAGATTTTAAGCTGGACGCGCCAAGTTTTGCGTGTTGAACACGCATTTTGCCACATAGGATTGGAGGTCATATTTGTGCAGTTTTGAATAGTTAAAGATCATATTTGTGCACTGTCAAAGTTTAAGGTCAAAGTTATAATTTGGTGACAAGTTTAGGGTCAATTTTATGTATTAATCTTTAGACATATTTCTTGCTTATAAATATCATTGTGTGTTTCTGTGGACTGTGCCATGATATATTGTGTTTTAGTTGTGGTACGTAGCTACTTCTCCTCACTCCATGTATATTATTTGATAACCCCTTCCAAATTAACTGAGATTTGTTTAGATTTCTTTTATGTGTTTGACAGGGAATATTTTTGGTGTTACAAAGATTTATATTAATGTGGATGTACACTACATAAATGCTGATGTTCATTATGTTTGTTGCTCTGACTTCTTATTCATGATCTCAAATGGATTAACGTCATATTCATGACAATTCTGTGTCCTTAACAATATCCTATAAATTGTGGCAATAGACACAACATTGTACACAAGTTGAAGAGATCTTGGGCACTTGGAAGAGAATAAGAATACTCTCATCTCTGGTCTTTCTACATTTCTTGTGTACTTTCATCTTTCATATTGTTAGTTTTAGCTTCATTTTACTGTAACATTTTGCCCTTCTTTTGGAGGTGTTCTTGTGTTTATCATAAAATAATGTTATCTGTTTTTTTTTTAGCTAATTCCTATTTGACCATAAATATAAATCATATAGCTCTTAAATACCTTTCTCATTTGCAATTTTATTTTTATTACTCTATACTAAAAATAAAAAATAAACGTGCAACACACATTCACCTGAACTAGTACAATTATATTAATGAATATCTAATTTTACTTAAACTTACTTGGACCAAAAGAGAGAGAGAGAGAGAGATGCAGTGAGAGAGATATGGATAAAAGAGAAGATAGAGAGTGAGAGAGGGGGAGAGAGAAGACAGGGATTGGGAGAGAGGAGATAGGCGAGTGAAATTTGGAGGGAGAGGAGAAAGATGCTATAAAAGTGTAGTTATGTATAATAATTTTTTTTAGTGTAGCTATGTATAGTAACAATACATAGCTATGTAGAGTAAATACATAGCTTGTCGACAAATGTAAAATTACAATTACTACTATCGTTGTTGTTGGTGTTACTACAACTACTAAAACAAATTCAATATTCGTTGTAACAATAGTTAAACCTCTTACACAATTTAGCTAAGGATGTTCAACAAAGATAATGGAAAATTGCATCAAAAATGCAGATTGTGTTGCCAAAGCGGAATTCATCTAAGAAGGCATTTTCTATTAGCCAAGGGATCAAATTCATGATGAAGGAGATGGGAGTCCCATTCGTCAGAGTTGGTCCTGGATTTTTCTACTAATACCCAATTACTACTTTTCTCGTGCAATGAAAGATTAGGTTTTAATTCAACAAAATAGTTGTGTATCGGCGGTCAATCGCAGCTGACTCATTCATTTCTTAGCTATTTATGATGGTTATGGTGGTTGTCATATAACCCCACTACTTTTTTTTGACTATATTGATACCTTCAAAAATTTCTCTAAAGTTAGATTAATCATGTAAATAGCTGATATACAAGACCATTATAAATAGCTAAGAAATGAATAGATTAGTTGTGAATGATAAAAATATGAAACTTAAATTATTTTGTAATTACGTGATTATTTTTTTCGTACAATTTAGGTGTGGAGGGGGGTAGAATTTTTATCTTATTTTTTATTTTTAAAAATTGAGATTGGGGGTAGGGGTAAAATTTATTTTTTTTAAATTTCAGTAAAAAATAATATGATAGTTGAACTTTTTTTAAGGTAATGTGAGTAATATAATTTAACATGGTCAAACAAGACATTCCAATATGAAGCGTTTAGAAATAATATTTTAATATTATTCATGCATCACGTGGGTATGTATACTAGTAATAATAACAACAACAACAACAACAACAACAATAATAATAATAATAATAATAATAATAATAATAATAATAACTAGTATTAGAAATAATATTTTATATTATTCACACATTACGCGGGTATGTATACTAGTAGTAGTAGTAGTAATAATAATAACTAGTACACGTTCCTCACCCCAAATTGCCCCCACTGGTAAAATTACTTTAAAATTTGAACTGAAAATTTGTTGTCTGACTAGGTAGGTGTGAGCATTTCATAGCATATCTTCCTCTTTAACAACGACTAAAAGATTTTGATCTTTTTCTTTATTTGATTTTTATATTTATGTTTATCCAATCAATATCCTGATCTTCTTATAACAAACTGATATGATATTTGAAGTTGAATGTAAATGAAATGTGAGTTGGAATAGATTTCTAACTTCTTCACCTCTTATATATATATATATATATATCATCCTTTTGTCTTGAGCCGGGGGCCTATCGAAAACAACTTCTCTACTTCTGATGAGGTAGTGGTATGGACTGCGTACATTTTATCCTCCTCAAACCCCCACTAGATAGGGATACACTGGGTACGTTGTTGTATGCAGGTGACTGATGATGCTATTAAAGACTAATTTATTTTCACGATATTCAACACTGACTACAAGAAAATAATATTTTTTGATCGTTTGATTTCTGCTAAAAATAAATTTAATTAAGTAAATAAAAAATAAATCACCTTTAATTGTGAAGTTAAGTTGACTTTCTTTAAATACTAACTTTTGTCATTAATTTTATATAATTATTTTAACAATATAAAAGCTCATATTATTTTCTGTGTTTCTATTTTATATGATGATTTAATTATTTAATATGATGTTGCGAGATTTCTCACATATTTCAGGATTAACAATAAAATATACTAAACTCAAAACATCAATCAAATTTAATGTTATTCACAGTAATAAATTTCAGTAAGGAATAATTTATGACATCTTATTTGTCATAAGTGCGAGACTAATCGAAATGATGGTCTACATACAAAAATAATGCATTATTTGCTAACTCTTGATTAATTCATGTAAATTACAAGCAATAATATCAAGTGTAGACATTTTTTTCTTGAAACTCATATTTGTTGATTTGATAGTCCACATATAATTTTAATTAGTCTTATTTATTTTTCTGAAACATATTATTATCTTTTATTATTTTTGTGCACTTTTAATTTAACCTATATACGACATATACACATTCTTATTGTAATTTTTTTTTACATAACTATAACCATTCTCTATTATAATAGGTTATTTATCACATCTTTTAAAATATTGAATAGAGACAAATTAAAAACTTAAATATAATGAGTTCAAGTTGAAATTTGACATCAACCATTAAATTTATTAGGTTTAGATTTATTATTTCAAATATTTAGTGAATTGTTTAACACGTGTACACAATTTAAGTCAATATTATATAATTATTGCCTAATTATTTTTAAATTATTTTTTATTTACAATGAATTTTTTCATCAAAAAATGCAAATCAGATTTAAAAAATTTTAAATATTAGATAAAAGTTAAGTTGAGACAGCTTCTTTATTTATTTTTGAATTTGAGAAGAAAATCTTTTGATGCTAAGAAAGGTAATGTTATAAATAACATTACATATATATTTAAATTTTTAATAAATAAAGTTAAAAAAAGTCGTGATGACTAAAACACAAGCTAAATTCAAAATTTTTATTGAAAAAATTAAAATATTAAATGATAGTCTAAAAAATTAATTTTTAATGTCGTAGCTTAAACAATAATTAAATATGATCTACACAGTCGCACATTAAAATTCTTTTTCATAGAATAAATTTATGATTTTACTTTTTATTTTAAAATTCATATTAAAAATAATATTCAAGAATTTTATATGCATTATGAAATTTCTTTTAATTTTTAGGACAAGTTAATCTTTTTGAATCTTGAGTAAAAGTCTAAAATATTAAAATAGAATATGAGAAAAAATTTATAAATCTAGATGTGAAACTGCTTAACATTAACTTTAATTATAACCACTTTTAAAATATTATATTATTTTTAGAGTACTATTTTAATCAATATTTTATTTATTTTGGCATAACAAGACTTATCTATTCTAATTTTATATTTTGAGACAAGAGAGAAGAAAATTCAATTGTTTATTCGTGTAACATAAAAAATAATTTCATTAGATACAATAGGTGGATTTGAACTAATTTGAGAATATAATAAAGTAATTAGATAATACACATATTACTATTTATTAGTTTTAAACAGAAGATATAAGGAGATGGTGGAATAATAATGTAAGTTGTTTTTTTACAATCTAAAATTTTTAAATTGTAAATAATATAATAAGAAAATATAAAACATAAAATCTTATTTTACAAGTACATTATTAATTTTTCTCATAAAAATTTAATTAGAGCTGGGGTAGTGGGGGGGCGAGGGACTATTTACAGTCTAATATCTTTAAATTGTAAAAATAAGATAATTAAAAATAAACATGAAGCATAATTTTATAAATATTTGGTTATAGCGCGGTGGTGGGGGAGGGATAAAATTTCTTTTTCTTTTTAATTTTAAAAAATTGAAGGGGGGAGGGGAGGGAGTGTAGCAACCTAAAAATTTGATGAAATATGCAAAAAAAATTATTTTGTGTGATTTGACTATTTTAACTCTCAACATAGTTGCATTATGATATTTCTGGGATGTGGGAGTGATTGTCATGATTTCTGATGCATTTTGATATCATTTATGTGATATTGTGATTTTTTTATGGCTTCGAAAGCTTTATTTTTAAACTTATGTGGATATCTTTTTGATTCGTGCGATGGATGGATGAACAGACTGCGCCAGCAGCTCCAGAATATCAATTTTTGGCTAGGTAGACCTTTTGGTTCGGATCTCGAGGCACCCGAGCTCATTTCGATCTATTGGTCAGAAAGTTGAAAATTAGAGATATGGGTGTGGGACTCACATTTGGTCGAAACGAAATCGGATGGAAAATTAGACTTCACCAGCAGATCCAAAATATTGATTTTAAGGTGTTAGCATGTTTGGTGCGATTTTATGACTTTTAAATATCATTTCGACCCTCGATTTGGGAAATTATGATTTCAAGTTTTGGGGGTCAACTTTGTAAAAATGATATTTTAAAAAAAAATATGATATCTCCATTACGTTCGAAATGTCGAATTTAGTATGGCTGCATAGTTCGTTTGCATGTATCGGACTCTGAATGAATTCTGAACGCCCCGTCAATGTCCGGATTTGACTAAAAAAATAGCTTTTTGCAAAAGCTGTGCAAAAAAATCTGCAATATTTATACCAGTTTTGGGGCTTATTTTGCTCATTTTTCATCTTGTCACTTGAGAGTTAAACCCTAAAATAGTGTGGGAGCTTAAAAGTAAAGCTTGTGGAAGCTTGGGATGCTAGATTAACATATATTTCTTGATTTTATTATGGATTTAAGGTAAGAATTCACATTTTCTTATTAATTTCTCGAAACCCCAAAAATCGTAGGGCTTGATTTTAAACCCCAATTTCACTCTTTTTCACTTGAATAATATTTTTATCTTATAATTACTAGTTTTTTTTTATCAATTTAACCTTCAAAACAATCTCGATTCTTGGTTTTAACCCGAATTTCAAAGATTTTACCTGGTAAAGCTCAAAAATAGTTTTTCTTCAATTTGAACCTCATTTTTTATTCAATTTGACTTGAATTTCCAGCTGTAGATTCTTAAAAATATGAAAAACATGTTTTTGAAGTAAAGTTTTGATTTTGCCCTTCTTTTTCGAAAATCCATTTCGGGGGTCAGTTTTGATCCCGAACCAAAGGTAGTCAAAATGGATGTTGTTGGCTTTATTTTGACTCATAGATTTCATATTTAATTTTTAAGTGGAGTTGAGATCATTCGTGAAAAGTAAGGTCATGGTTTCAAAGTAGGTTATGACTTAACTCTTTCAGACTGGGATAAGTAGTAAATGATGGTACAAAATGCATGTTAAAGGTGAAAACTAATTATGAAAAATGGCAATCTATGTTTTGTGCCCGTGTGGGGACCTATATGTGATGTAATTGTTGAAATTGAGATATGATGTGATATGTGTGACCATGTGGTATCCTATGTGGTGTTGATAGCCTTGAATACATATGAATAATTATATTGTGTTGTTGAAATGCCTAATGTGGTTTCATTAGTATATTGTGATATATTCATACTTATTGTTATATGAGAAGTGTGAAAATTCATGGATGAAACGGAAGTAATAAGTGGATATTAGCTCACATGGTTGTGAAATTGTAACATTGTGGTTAGTTATGGAAATACATCATGTGAATTGGGTGTGAAAATACATCACCTAGATTGGTTGTGGAAATACTCATTTTGAATGGTTGTGAATATTGCATCGCCATTCTCATGTCATCATACGCATTATTTCACTTGTTCATTTTACTGCTTTATATATACTTGTTGTCATGTATGTGTACTTGATTTATGTCTTATGTTACGTATGTGCTTTGAAAATACTAAAAATGCTGGAATACTGAATATTGATATCGGATATTGGATTTTATGGACCATCTTCGAAGGATCATGCCAGAGAAGAGTTGCGACTATTGGTGATCCTGAGGTTGTATGCCAAACATGAGGCTATGTGCCAAACTTAAGGTTGTGTGCCAAACTTGAGGCTGTGTGCCAGTACCATGCATTACCATCATCATCATATACACCGCACCCACTTTATTGTGTTTATGTTGTGTTTGAATTTCTTTATTGACTTGTCATCTACCTATTTGTTCTATATCTTGACTTGTTAATGTTTGATTGTTCTTCCTTTAATTGTACTTGATGATCTTGATTATACATGTCCCTCTTTTGTTCTATATGTATATGATATTGTGTATATTTTTATCCCTATCTTGTGTGTTGTTGTATTATATATGGATATTATAGAACTGTTAGTGCAAGCGGTGTGAGCTACCGTTGTGGGACATTGATGCTCTAAATTGTAGTGGTGCTTGAAGGTGTTATGAAAAAGAAAGTGCTATCATAAGAGGTATGTTATGAAAAGAAAAAGGAAAAGAAAGCTGAAAAGTCAGTTATGCTTAAAATTGCAAAACAAAAGAGGAGAACAAGGGTGGTAGAATAAAACAAAGAATGGTTGAAAGAAAAGTGTCAATGATACAATGCGATGTATTAAAGCGCTTAGGAACTTAGTCACTATTTCTGGCCAAAATAGTCCTACCCGTCCCTTAGCCTACATTACAACCATCAAAAGACCTATTTGATCCTGATCTTAGCATTCTAACATTTAGTGGAGTACTACACTAAGGGCAAGCCTATGGTCATCAGTTGCTGCATACGAATTCTTTGTGAGAGCGAGAGCAAGGATATTTTGATACCCATGTTTGAAAAATATGCTATACTTGTGAGTGACTATGGGTAATATATTGTGAGACACACATGGTTGATGAGTTTTGGATAGTTGTACATGATTCTTTGTGCCTTAACCTTTGAATATGAGTTGACCACCATCACGAGTCTATGCTAGAGGTTAAATGGTTTCTACTAATGATCGGAAAACTACTCTTTGTTGATAATTGTTGTGCTTGTCTTGACGAATGTTTTGTGTTGTTGCTGTGAAACCCTAAGTTGATGTTTAGAGGGACATGATATTTTGTTCGAGGACGAACAAAGCTTCAAGTGTGGGGTGTTGATGATAGGTGAATTTACACGCCTATATCAATATATTTTGCCCATATTTGTGCCACGTTTTGAGAACAAATTATATATTTCATGCACTTTTAGTCCTTTTTCCTGTAAGTGAGCTAAAGAACATGATTAGCAAAGTTTCAGGTATAAATGATGCAGAATTCAGCATTTTGTGGATAACTTGACGCCAAAGAAAGCTCACGAAGGAAGGAAAGGGAGCTTGGACGCCTAAAGGACCAAAAGTGATGCATGGAAAATCTGTCCCGGGCTAAAACAACATTTCTGAAGACTTTGGGGACTAGCAGTAACTTATTAGGATTAGGATAATGATACATTAACCTAGTACAATTGGGTTAAGTATTTCATTAGCTTATTAGGATTAGGATAATGATACATTAACCTAGTACAATTGGGTTAAGTATTTCATTAGCTTAGTAGGATTTGGTTAAGTATTCCATTAGCTTAGTAGGAATAGGATATGGGTATTATAAATACCCTATCTTGCTAGAGATTTTTATTCATTCACTTACTATTCCAACAATTCTAATTCTTCCATTAATTCTATTTTTCTTCCATTCTTCTATTAAATTCCACAACAAGAGAGACGTTACTTTGCAAAGGACTTCACGCCATCCTCACCCTTACACCTAACGTGCAAATCTTTATTGGGGTACAATGATCATGTTTATTGTGACTTCCTTCGCACTCATGGGTAACTAAACCTCTCTGTTGGGGTTATGAAAGCCGAATGAGATACTATCTATTGCTGTGAGTTTGTGAGTTCGTGACACGTATGCTGCTTATATCATTATTCTCTTCATCTTAATGCAAATTCTTGTGGCTGCAGACGCATAGAATAACGCCAGTATAACATTTAACTTGTTCGAAAGAAAGGTTATCTGTCTGGAAAAGAGATAATGTCAAGGTAGTAGGGTCCCATCCCCTATTAAAAAGTTAGTGCCGTAACTGGATTAACCTCTTGGAGAATTCGTACCGTTAGACACGCTTTAAGCTCGAAAGAGTTAAAGTGAAATAATCCTCGAATAGGTCGAAAGACGCCTGGATTTACCATCGAATACAATTCTCTATAAGCACATGCATGTCTGAATTCAACACACTCATAGCCAATAGAGACGTATAACTCAGAAGGTGGACATAACCCCAACTCCGCAATTCTCATTGTTTCACAACCTACGAAACATTCTTTCCTTTTTACTTTGCCATTTTCAGTTTTTACTTTAATATTTTGGTTACACATTACAATCCCCCCTTTTTACGAGACTTGCACTAAAAGTCTAGTAATCCTTGCTTACTTGTTGGCCAAGCTATTCCCTGTGGGATCGACACCCAACCCAGGTTGGGTTCTATATTTGCTAACGACCGCTTTACACTCCTACGAGAGCTGTAGATTGAGCGTTATCAGTAGGTTGGCTTAGGTTATTTATTAAATAGCCTTGGGATCTGAATTTTACTCAATTTATTTAAATTTTAGTCAAATCAAAAGATCATTGGTCAATTACATTGTAATTGGGGTCAACTGGTTTTAATTATGGTTAAATTCAATGAATTGACTAAATTGAATTAAAATTAGATACGAATCAATACCCAATTTAACTCTGAGTTTCTTGGTTAAATAAATCAAATAAATATTTTTTAAAATAAATTATTTTTGAGAACAAGTTATTTAAAATCAAGATTTTACCCTTTGAATTAACTTTCAAGCTAACCCTTGATTAAAACTCGACTTTTGGTAGGTTAATAATTTAAGCAACAAAACTATACTACCTTATACATACAAATACGAAAATATAAATGTTACTTGAAACAATAGAATTCCCTAGATAAATAATTTTTAAAGTTTTTATCTAGATATAATAAATGTTGTAATTTTATTTAAAATCAAAGAAACTCGAAATTAAACTTAATTGTGAAGGGCAAAAATTAGGTGTCAACAGCTTCTATGAATCCCTACTGCTTTTTGTACCAGTTTTGACTGAATTATGTGGTAAGATACACAAGAAAATTTGGATCGATGTTGGTGATTTCATTCTTGTTGGAACTAAAGAAAAAAAAGGAAGAAAAAAAATGTTTGTATATGTATGAAATTTGACATTACTGGAGGTTTTTATGTCACACCATATATATATGTATGAAATTTGTTGTTACTTCATTCCATATACATAACATTATTATGTATATGAGTCATACACTTTAAATTTGTTATATATATGTGGTGAAACGAACACTGATGGGTTATTTATTTTAGAACATATTCATTACACAGTTATGTATATGTTATGCATTAACAGTGTTATACATAACATAGTTATATATATCAACTCATATATATAATTATATTATGTATATGTGTTGAAACAGATACAGTTGGACTGTTGTATTTTTAGAACATATACATTATAGAGTTATGTATATATTATTCATTAACAATGTTATACGTAACTTAGTTATGTATATAACTCTATTAGACAAGCTGAGGTATGTTTATTTCAGCCTATATATATGAAATTGTTATGTATATAAAAGAATATTAGGCATGAATATTAAGCATTGTTTTATATTTTCAAGTTTTGAAATGTTTTATTTAAGTTTTGTTGCATATTAAACTAATATTGATTTGCAATATATATTATTACAGGGAATGCAATTCGGATGCAATTGTCGAAATAAATCTCAGATTCCTCAATCTTTAATTCTAATCATTGAAATTATTTTGATGTTTCAGAATTTTGAAATTACGAAGTTGTTACTGAATTTAAGGGATCCATTAATCATAATTTCATAAATATAGCATTAATTGTGTTATGTATTTAAGACAAATATTTTATTTTCTTAATTATAATTAAATCAGCTAGTTCAGATATATAAAAAGTAATGTATATGATCGACAACCATGTATAAGAATAGGGAGAGAAAAAATTTAATTGAAAGAAAGGGACAAAAGGTAATTATATTTCAAAATGGTGGAATTATGTTATTTGCACTAAGTAAAACTGGATTGAATATATCCTTCTTATTTGTCATGAGTTATTTAAATTTTTTCCCCTTTTGTATTTTTAAATTTTTTTTTTAAAAAGAAAAAATATATCCAGAGGAAAATGTGATAAATCAATGAGAGAGGTATTATGAATTAAATGGAATTTATAGAGGAATAATAATTAAATAATTTCTACTGCAAAACTACATAAATACCCCATTCTACCAAACTCTATAACTAAAATTCACAAAGGAAATACTCATAAAATTTTAAGAATATTTGATTCCCAACAGTCTAATAATTTTTTTTTTGAAGAACAACAAAGCATTTAGTACCACCCTGAACTATGACGAAATTTGCTACGACACACTCCAACTTCACGGGGGTTTTATTATCCCTAAACTAAATTTTAGCGTATTTTTGTCAATTTTTTTAACTGACGTGATACCTTTTGTCAATTTTTTTAGCTGACGGAACACCTTTGATGTAGGCTCCATTTTACATAATAAAGGTGTCACGTCATCATAAAAGGGTGATAAAAATATATTAAAATTGAGTTTAGGGGGTAATAGGACCCCTATTAAATTAGAGTATGGCGTAATAAGTTTGATCATGGTTCGGAGAATACTAAATGCTTATCTCTTTAAATAATGATCAAAGAAAGTGAAAGAAAAATGTCTACAATAAAAGCAGACTAAAATGCACAAACAATGCAGGAGTGAAATTTCTACAACAAAATAAATTTGGTAGGAGAGAAATATTGGATTCATCTTTGTTGGTTCATTGGGGTTTAATTTACTTTATTTTTAAGAAAGTTAAACTCCATTTTGAGCTTTAAATCTAAAAATTTGCTCTGATTTAGGTGATTGTTGTTGTGAAAAAATGATTGGTTGATGATTGACTAAGCAAAGTTCAGTAACTAGAAACTGACTCGGAGCTGGTAGAGACGACATTTCGAGGATCACTACTCAAGAGATTTGAGAAAAGCTTGATGAAACTATGAAATAGGTATGGTGGTAATTTTGTGATATAAAAAAATGAATTAATTAGAGTGAAGTGTCAAAAATACGTCTAAAGTGTCTTCTTTTTGTGAGTTTCATACCTAAATTATTAAGTGTTTGAGTTTCCTACCTGTAATATCACAAAATATTTAGCAAAACACGTTTGAACTATTAGTTGCTAGCGAAACACATCTGAAATTTCAGGTATGAAACTCAAACAATTGATAGTTCAGGTGTGTTTCACTAAAAAATTTTTGTGATACTTCAGGTAGAAAACTCAAATACTTAATAATTTAGGTATGAAACTCAAAAAAATTATACTTTAAATATGTTTTTGACTTTTAACTCAATTAATTAAATAATCTCTATTTCGGAACTAACGTATGAACTATTTTTTGATTTCAGACATTTTTTGTCGTTTTGTTCAACCTGTGCATGCCTACAAAAGGTGTATTTACCTTATTGCACAGGTCAACATTGAACTATTTCCATCATTGTCAACGGAATGCTTTGCCTTTCTTCAGCCCAACCAGAGGAATCCGGCAAGGCGATCCTCTATCTCCATACATTTTTATCCTGTGGGTAGAAAGATTATCCAAAGTAATTGACGCTCAAGTAAGTATGGGCTTATGGTCACCTACAAAAACTTGCTCAAGGGGCCCTTCAATATCTCATCTACTTTTCGCAGATGATATTATCCTTACTAGCAAAATCACGGATAATTCTTGTCGAAATGTAGCCCTCACTCTCTCCCGATTTAGCGTAGCATCAGGACAAAAAATTAATCTGGCCAAATCACATTTATTTTTTTCTTCTAATATATCGATTAGAAGTAAGGAATATGTCTGCTCCATTTTTGGAATTAACGAGGGAGATACTTTTGGCCGATACCTAGGTTTTCCTATAACTACTTTCAAACCCGTTTTTCGAGACTATCAATTCCTACTAGAAAACTTTAAGTGTCGCTTGGCGGGCTGGAAAGGTAAGTTCTTAAATGCTGCTGGAAGAGTAACTCTTATCAAATCCGTTCTCAGTAGCTTACCAAATCATATTATGCAAACCAACAAATTGCCTGCTAAAGTCATTCGAAAAATTGAAAAAACTGAATCAGACTTCTTGTGGGGAACGACGGAGTCGCATAAGAAGTTGTATCTCGTTAATTGGAATACTGTAAGCACGCCCAAAAGATATGGGGGTCTAGGTATTTAAAATTTATTAAATAAAAACTATGCGTTACTTGTTTCCTCGGCTTGGAGGTTATTTCACTCCAAAGATTCCATTTGGGCATCCCTTTTACGGAATAAATATTTGAATCCAACTCCTTCCTCGGCTTCCACTTCGACTACCTGGAAGAACCTACAGTTAGGATGGAGATACTGCCAAAAAGAACTTATATGGCAACCTTCCAACAAGAAGCATATTAATTTTTGGTACCAACCTTGGCTAGGTCCAGGATCTACTCTACGATCTCTCATCCATGGCCCGCTACCTCGAGCAGAGGAATCCAAAGTTATCTCAGACTACCGTCTGAATAAGTCTTGGAACCTTTCAGCCATTTCTTTTGAACTACCTAATCCTATTTCTAACAAAATTCAATCAACTCATTTTCCTTTATATTAGAACAACTATGATAAAATTAAGTGGGGTCTCACCAATACCGGCAAGTTTACGGTTTGTAGTCTTTATAATCAGATAGCTGTAGAGAATTTGTTAATGGCCCCTTGGGACTTTGCGTGCATTTGGAAGCACAACACAGTTCCAAAATTTAAGCACTTCCTATGGTTGTTGGTTCTTAACCGTCTTCCGACATCGGCGCATCTGCACTATATATCGTGCCTAGAGTCACCGTATTGCAAGCGTTGCAACAACTCAACTCCTGAAACTATATCTCATATATTCTAGACTTGCCCAAAACTTGAACAGTTCTGGGAAAAGTTAGCACCAAACACTACCTTCTCACTGAAGCCCCCGAATTCTGATGATTCCTTCACTGTTTGGCTAAAACATGCTCTTCAAAGTCCTGACCACGGCTATCACGGATTACCTCTTAACGTTCTAATCCCCTACTGTTTATGGGTCATTTGGACCAATCAGAACAAACACATTTTCAAGGGTAACCTAGAGCCTCCGTCTCCAATGCTTGCGCGTAATTTGGTGAATGAGTATTGTTTTTTAGCAAGCGAACCAACTCATACTTGAAATCCCTTTACCTTATATGTAAAATGAAACCCTCCGAAAAGGGACTGCCTAATGCTAAACACTGACCCATCCTTATCGTTCAATATACAGATAGCTGGTTTGGGGGGTGTTTTTCGAAACAGTAGCGGCAAATGGATTAGGGGGTTCACTGCACATGCTTTAGCGAAGGATATATTTTATCATGAACTTCAGGCTCTTTTTGTAGGCTTGAAACTGGCACTTCTACATAATCTCGGGCCGTTAGAAATAAATATTGACGCGGAGCAGATTATTAAGTTTTTTACTAATACAGAATCTAATCCTAATAACTCTGCTTTATTGGCTGATTGCAGATTCCTTCTTCTACGTCAGGATAGTCCACCACTTATCCATATCTATAGAGAACAGAATAGACTTGCGGATAGCTTCGCAAGAAGGGCCATCACTACTGCACTACCATCCAGCCTAGCTTTTATCTCTCCAGTTATGTCTATTACTACGTTTTGGGTGCCTCCTCAAGACTCTTTACAAATTTTGTGCGGTGACGAACAGGGAGACATTACTACTAGACGTGTTAAGGCCTATGGGGTGTTGTCGCCTAGCGTCCCTGGTAATATACCTACTAGTTTGCCTACTAATATCTTGGCTTGGACTAATACTAATACTGGATGTCCTATAAATATAGCACTAAGTGCAGATACTATGGTGACAGTGCCATCAAACTCCTCTTTGTAGCATTTTGTTATGATGCTAATATATCTATCTTATATTACCAAAAAAAAAACATTGAACTATTTTTTGATTTCAAACATTTTTTGTCGTTTTGTTCAACCTATGCATGCCTACAAGAGGTGTATTTACCTTATTGAACAGGTCAACATTTTTATCAAATGCCATTTTCTCTTATTTAAATCCTAAGTTTATTGATTTTAACGTACTTTTGTAAAATTTTCATATCTTTTGTAAAATTTTCATATCTTACATAGTTTTAAAAAATCAAAAGTTAGTAAAATTTAAGGATTCGTGAGGATTTCATCCTATGCCTTGAATGGTCCTAGCTAAAACGTGTTTTCTCACGTTTCTATTTTACAAAACATACATACATACATATATATATCTCTATATATATGTTTAATCAATAATCTATAATCTATATCTATCTATAATCTATATAGTCTATCTATAATCTATATCTATCTATAATCTATAATCTATATCTATATCTATAATATATTAAAAATGTGAATACCTTTAGAGAAGTGATTTGAACTTTTTACCCTTCAGATTTCGTAATATACAAAATTATCTTTTTACTTATTTCCTTCAATTATTAATTAATTATTGAAAAATTAAAGTATCCTAAAATATATGATAAATTGATATTGGTAGATTTTCTTTTTCCTTATGTGCATAAAAAAGGAGTCTCATAATATATGGTAAGAAAAATTCTGTAAAATATGTTTTAATTTTTGGATTAGTTTTAATAGACAATGTCACTTTTATCTGTTTTTAAAACATACGTCATTCTTAATCAAAAAAATTAAGAAGACAATGTTAACCTATGATTTCTCAAAATTTCACATATAATAAAAGTTGAATTTGTGATTTCATCTTTATTGTCGGTTCTTGAATCTTAGTATATTTGATTTTTGGAATTGTTGGTTCTAGACTTTTTTTGTAAGTATTATTATAGTATTTATTTTGATAAGTTGTATGCCTTCTAGAATTATTAAAGTGTAATTTAACCTTAGGTATGTTTCGAAGCCTTTTTCAACAATAATTGTCACAAATTTCTCAACTTTAATCGTATCGTTATGATACTCAATCATCGTATTATTTTGTTGTAGTTTTTATTTTGTTACTATATATCGTCTATTTTCTATGCTTAATATAAGTGGCAGTTGAATGCTTAGTCAGACTTTAAGAACATTTTATGTAAAGGTTAGATTTAATTTACTCGTATTTTTATATATATCGATTATCATATTATTTTATTGCAGTTTCTATTCTCTTTCTATATGCTATTTTTTCTGCTTAACACAGGTGGTAGATGAATATTTGATCGTGCTTTAAATAATTTTTGTGTAAAGGTTAGATTCAATCGTACAATTCTAATATTAACATGCAACGCACGTTTCTAATACTAACATCCCTATTACTTTGTTTACCGCTTGGTTCTTATTCTCTAATATGATTCTACAGAAGTGTTGTTTTCTCTGATAATGCAAGGAAGGATCTTGATTTGAATCTTCAACGATCAATGACTTTGTAATTAATTCAATTGATTACTCTTGCAATATATTAATTCATCTGATTTACGTACTTCTTTTGATGATAATTTGAGAGTTGTTTTGTTTTTTTAGCAGATTAATTCTACAATTATATTGTCAACATGTAGTCTTTTTTATAATGTACTTCTATTTGTATGTTTCAGGCAATGCTTGCAGATTTTGGATGCCCTCTTAATTTTGTGTGTGTGAAGAATATTGTTGGTCTTTTTTGGCAGTGCAAATGGTCATAATCTTGGGTTAGTGCTCAGGTATTAGTACTCTTCTCTCAAAAGAATTCTGCATTTTGAATTATAATAAACAAAGGTTACATTATATATATATATATATATATATATATATATATATATATATATATATATATATATAGGTAGAATTAAAAAGCAAGACAAGAAGTCAACAAGTGACAGCACAATAAAATATTATAAATAGGGTTTTACTCTTTTACAAATTTATCTTTTTTAACATGTAAATATTATCACTACTAGAAAAAAAGCAAAAAGCCACCATCCAAAACCGACCATAATACAGTGGTCGGAAAAAAACGACCACTTGTGATCAATTTTGTTATTTTATTTTTTAAAAAAAAATTATTAAAAAAGAGACCACATGTGGTCTCTATTGTAGTCGCTATTTTATTGTAAAATATCAAAATAAATATTTTAATAATTTTAATATTAATTATTATATATTTTAAAAAATAAAATGTTAAAAAAAATAACAAAACCGACCACAGTGGTCGGTTTTTATAAAAATAATTAAAAAAAAATTCTAAAATGCGACCACTTGTGGTCGATTTTTAAAAATATTTTTCTTTTATTTTAGAAATAAAAAACCATCCACTTTTGGTCGGTTTTGAAACTAAAAAAAAAATACTTTTAAACATAATATTTATATGTAATCAATATATATATATATATATTATTTATTTCACAAAAAATAATTATATAAATTTTTGAAATTACATTGATTACACGTAGTAGATAATCAGTATAATAATAATAAAAATCAATCATTCCACAATTTTTTGAAAAAATTACACTTAAAATATATCAAATAAAATAAAAAAAATTATGTTCAACATTATCTTTATATTTTATTTATGTTTCAATATATAAAATAAATATTTTCTTTCGTATATACGTTAAATGACGTTAAACATGCATAACCTTTAATGAATATGTGTGTGTGTGTGTATATATATATATATAATGTGTTACTATATATTTTGGTCATAATAATGTAATATATAACCGATAATTCATCAAAAAATAATGAACGTGTTCTATTATAAGGTAACATTCTTGTGGATGTGATGTATGTATACGCATCAAGAGTTCATATATACAGATATCTTTTCATATATATATATATATATATATATATATATATATATATATATATATATATATATATATATATCATGTAGTGTTGAATTGATGAACGATGTAATCAAAACCTAATATATTAAGCTAATCAAATATAATTAATCGAACACTAATGTAAGTATGTATAAGAAACACATCGCATTATATTATTGGATAATATACTTGTATACGCATATGATGTATATAGTATGTATTTTGAACTTTATATAATCGATAGTGTGTATATGTGTCTGTATATATGTATATGTATATATATATAATATATACATATTATACAACGACGGTATATTAATGACATAAGATAAATCAACCGATTATTTATTTGAGTATATGTGAAATACAATGGGGTAGTCGATAATGTGTATATATGTGTGTGTGTATGTATAGGTATATATGTAGTATATATATACATATTATATAGTGAACGTATGTTAATGACATAAGATAAACCAACCGATAATTCAACTGAGTTTCTGTGAAATATGTAGTATATTATTATGGGGTAGTAAAATTAGGTATGTGATGTATATAGTACATATTTGAATATTGATAGCCAATTGAATAAATTTATATATACGTATATCTCGTGTAGTGATGAAATAGATATACTATTTTGTTTCAATATAATGTAGAAAGACGTATATTGTTGAAGTTGTAATAACGCAACACAAGTATTATGAGGTATATAGGGGGGAGAAAGGAAGTAGGGGAAGGAGACAGAAAATTGAATCATGAAACTAGCATATACTTACCATTTGCTTTGAATTTTAAATTTTGAACGACTGCTAAAATTGGATATATGTATATATATATATATATTGCATAGCTCGTGTAGTGACATATGCAGTAATCGAAAGCTCGAAAACTGAATGTATATATCAAGATATTTTGAATAATACATTGCTATAATACTTATGAAGAAATAGATATACTATTTTGTGTCAATGTAGATACGCGTATATTGTTGAAGATGTAATAATAACGTAAGACGTCGATAATTTATCTGATTAACACGTTATATATATATATATATATATATATATTATATAATTTATCTGTTATAAATATTATACAATTTATTAAAAAAATAATCTATTAAAAATTAAATTAAATTTATTAATTAATTTATTAATTGTAGTTTATTAAAGTATAATTTATCAAAAACTTAGTAAAAACCGACCACATGTGTTCATTTTTCTGTTAGTTAAAAAAAAAATTAAAAATAGCTTTTAACCCGACCCGACCCACCCAATCCCCAAATAAAGAAAAGGGAAAACGGGAATCAGCAGCCCTAACTCAAATTTTCTCCAATTCTTTCAAAAATTCTTTCACTCTCAAAGTTTGTCACGCCAGGATCTTATCCACCATTATTCTCCATCACTTCAATTCGGGTAAGTGCTGAAATTGTTCTTATTGGATAGTAAGGTCGATTAGGGTTATTAATCTTAGTTCGTATTTGTATAAATATGGTAAGTTATGGTGTATGGTTATGTTATTTTTCCTATAATTGATTTCGAACCGAGTAAATCAAATAACTTGTGGTAGAATCCCAAACTTGAACCAATAAAGTTTACTGTTCTTAGTTCTGGATGACGTTTCATTATGAATCATATAGTGATATCTATTGCTTAGTTCTTATGTATATAGCCTATCACTTTTCTGTCGTTTTGTTTTTGGGTAAAATAATGTGTCACTTTCACATAGTTATATCTATTGGACATGAACAACCACTCTCCCCCACTGACATTTTCACTTCAGATAAATTGTACACCTTCAAGATATGGGATACAGGGCACTATAACTATTTATAGGGATTTGGAAACAGTACTGAAAATTACATTAAAATGCTTAAAATATGTTTAGGAAAAAAAAGGCTACTACTATTAGAAACAGTATTATTAGGTGTTCACATGTCATTATATATGCTATAAAACTAAATACTACATTAACTCTCTCCTATTTCCAATACTTAAACATGAATGTAGCATAGAGTAGATGGGTATTTTGAAGAAAATTGCAATAGTCTGTCTTTTAATTTGCTAAGATCATCATTTAGCAGCTTCCTATGAGAGAATCAAGAAGCAGATTGAAGCTGTCATTTTGAAATATCAAGACATTAAGAAAAATATCAAAGGTAAGTTGACATAGTGAAGCCGTAGTGAAGCCTTGTGGGACCTTGTGCGATTCACTATTGTTGTTATCTTCCTTTTATTGTTCATATTGAAGTCTAGTGAAGCCATGTATGGCCTTGTGCGATTCACTAGCATTGTTCTTGACATTTTGTTGTTGCTTGTTTCTTGTAGGTCAACATGATCTTATATCATTTCTTGTTTTGAATGTGGTTTGTTCGGTGACTTAGGTGGTTAAAAATGGTTAAGTGTAGGGACTTTAAAGGGGAATTATTTGTCAAGAATGTGATTTGTTCGGTCACTTTGTCACTTAAAAATGGTTAAGTGTAGGAACTTTAAAGGGGAATTATTTGTCAAGAATGTGGTTTGTTCGGTCACTTAGTCACTTGAAAATGGTTTAAGTGTAGGGACTTTAAAGGGGAATTATTTGTTTTGAATGTGGTTTGTTTGGTGACTTAGGTGGTTGAAAATGGTTAAGTGTAGGGACTTTAAAGGGGAATTATTTATCAAGAATGTGGTTTGTTCGGTCATTTAGTCACTTGAAAATGGTTAAGTGTAGGGAATTTAAAGGGAAATTATTTGTTTTGAATGCGATTTGTTAGGTCACTTAGTCACTTGAAAATGGTCAAGTGTAGGGACTTTAAAGGGGAATTATTTGTTTTGAATGTGGTTTGTTCGGTGACTTAGGTAGTTGAAAATGGTTAAGTGTAGGGACTTTAAAGGGGAATTATTTGTCAAGAATGTGGTTTGTTCGGTCACTTAGTCACTTGAAAATAGTTAAGTGTAGGGACTTTAAAGGGAAATTATTTGTCAAGAATGTGGTTTGTTCGGTCACTTAGTCGCTTGAAATGGTTAAGTGTAGGGACTTTAAAGGGGAATTATTTGTCAAGAATGTGGTTTGTTCGGTCACTTAGTCACTTGAAAATGGTTAAGTGTAGGGACTTTAAAGTGGAATTATTTGTTTTGAATGTGGTTTGTTTGGTGACTTAGGTGGTTGAAAATGGTTAAGTGTAGGGACTTTAAAGGAGAATTATTTGTCAAGAATGTGGTTTGTTCGGTCACTTAGTCACTTGAAAATGGTTAAGTGTAGGGACTTTAACGGGTATTTTGTTGTTTTGAATGCGATTTGTTAGGTCACTTAGTCACTTGAAAATGGTTAAGTATAGGGACTTTAAAGGGGAATTATTTGTCACGAATGTGGTTTGTTCGGTCACTTAGTCACTTGAAAATGGTTAAGTGTAGGAACTTTAAAGGGGAATTATTTGTCAAGAATGTGGTTTGTTCGATCACTTAGTCACTTGAAAATAGTTAAGTGTAGGGACTTTAAAGGGGAATTATTTGTCACGAATGTGGTTTGTTCGGTCACTTAGTCACTTGAAAATGGTTAAGTGTTGTAACTTTAAAGTGAAATTATTTGTTTTGAATGTGATTTGTTAGGTCAGTTAATCACTTGAAAATGGTTAAGTGTTGGAACTAATTAGTGAAATTTGATTGAATGCGTAGATGATCCTGATTATAGCTGGATATATCGCCAGAACAATGATAATAGAATGGGTATTAGGGAGGAATTCGCTGAAGGTGTGAAAAGATTTGTTGATCATGCTAAGACACTTGAAGTTTGGACACGTTTTTGGGTTATTCATTGTCCTTGTGTTAGATGTGATGGTATAAATCTTGTTGGTGAAAAAGATGTAAAGGAACATCTTTATAGAAAGGGGTTTCACGAGAACTTTTTAAGAGTGCATGGTATTCATGGTGGTGGAGCGCAAAATAACTTTGTTGTGGGAGAAAGTAGTACGTCTGAAGGGCATAATAAATATCAGGATATTAGGATGACAAAAATGTTGCACGATGCTTTTGAGATGCAACAGGGGGTTCACTTAAGGGAAAATTTTGAACATGTTCCTAATAGTAAAGCGGGGAATTTCTACAATGAATTGCATGCTGCTAGTCATCCTTTTTTTATGGGTGTTTGCACTCTCGTTTGTCTGTTGCTGTTAGATTATTAAGTATTAAATCTGACTGGAATAATGCGGAAGGAGGAAAGGACTTAATTATAGATTTTATTAAAGAGTTAGTTGACCCCAACTTGGAGGTTCCTGATTCTTTCTATAAGGAAAAAAGATTGGTGTCAAAGTTAGGTCTATCCTCGGTTAGAATTGATTGCTGTGAAAATGGCTGCATATTATACTTTAAGGGGGATGCAAACCTGGAGTTCTGTAAGTTTTGTCAGCACTCTCTCTATATTGGTTTTTCGATTCTTCAGCTGGGAGGCAATCCATCTGGTTCTTCAGATCCTCCCACGCCAGTGCATCCACCATCAGTTACTAGGCAGCCAGGAGACTTAGATGATTCTGAGAGGATTTATCTTATTATAGTTACGAAAGGGTAAGATTTCTAAATATAATAACGTTACACATTTTTTCATTACTATATTATTATGCTCTATGAAATTACTGTTTGATCTTGTGTTGTAGGTTTAACCCGGATACTGAACTTGGACATAGGGCGCGAATATGTATTGGTCGGCACTTCAACGACTTTTGGACCAGATGGCAAAAAGTACCAAAACTTGACAGGGATAGAATGTTTGATGAATTTAAGGTAAGGATTTAACTTACTGACACTTTGGTAGAACAAAACATTGATTATTATTTTTTTGTTGTAGAAATTTTACTGGTGGGATAATGAAAATACATTTTTTTATAAAGAAGAACTTTATGCAAAGATGTAGAGGCAGATTTAATGATCTCTTGGATTATGCCCGACAAAACATGGTTAAACCTACGTGCATGACTAAACCTGCATGGAATCGGTATCTTATATATTGGAATAGCGACTAATTCAAATTGTTGAGTGAAAAGGGAAAGAAAGCCCGGGCATCATCCAAGGGTGGCTCCCTACATACTGCGGGTGCCAAAAGTACTCTTTCTGTGATTCAAAAAATGGTATCTAACTTTACAGTTTTAATTGTTTGTTTCTATTAAAATTTTATTATTATTTGAATATTGATAATTTTTTCATATGCAGGAAAAAGAACAGGGTAAGAAAGTACCACATGATGTGATATACATTGAGACTCATGTGAAGAAAAAAAAGAACCCGACTGATGAAGCTGTCTGGGTTGAAGCTCGTGCAAAAGCTAAACATGTAAGAAACAAATTCTGAATTTGTGAATTTTTTTCTCAAAGTTGATATTATTCAGTTATAACTACTTTAATATTTTTTTACTTTTAGTATTAACTTTACTTTGAATATAGGACGAATATATGCGCCTTGTTGGTGCGTATCGTAGTAGTCAACCAGTTGAAAGTCAGGGTGACCCAATTTCCAAACATGTCGAGGTGGAGTTATGGACAAAAGTTGAGGGTCCTACAAATAGAGACCATTTGGCCGGATACCACAACGACTATTTTAGCAATAATGTTAGGTGTTCGTCCAGCCCTGCATAACCGAGCTCTTCAGTTAATATGAGACAATCGAAAGATTACAAACTACAGTTTCTTAACTCACTCAACAACTTGCTTCACAGAATGAGAGGGAGAAGAAGAGGGCGAAGGGAACAACATCTTGATTCAAGAAGTTACAGCAACAGTTGAAGACTTTCATTCAAACTGTGGGGGTTATTCCTCCATGTCCTGGTGATGAAGCTCGAGCTGCAAAGGGTCTAATCCCCCCGGATGATTTCTTCACGGATGAGGATATGGACAACGAAGACGAAGATGAATCAGATGATGAGGTTTAGGTTTTTTCATGTGTGTTGTACTTTGAATTTAGACATTTTGATGATTGAAACTGTTGATGTATTTTGATACTCAGTTTTCTTGGACACTTTGTATGTATTGTTCTCTTTTCAAAGTCTTTATATTTGACTTTTTTTTGTTATTGTTGTTATATGTATTTGATTTGATACTGCAATGTTGCGTTGTTGCATGCTGTAATTAGGTCTGAAATATTTTTTTTTGAAAATTCACATAAATACCGACCACTTTTATTATTAAATCAATTAATTTATTTATTACAAAACCGACCACAAGTGGTCGATTTATTATTAAATTAATTAATTAATTTAATAAAAAACCAACCACTTGTGGTTGGTATTTTTTCCCAAATTTTTTTTTTCCTATTTTAATGAAATAATAATCAATTTTAAAAATATATATATATTTTTTAAAAAATACCAACCACTTGTGGTCGGATTTTACAAAATCTACCACAGGTTTTCCGACCACATTATTTGGTCGGTTTTGTGGTCGATTTTTGGGTAATACCGACTACTAGTAGTCGGTTTTTGACGGTCGGTTTTTCCTGTTTTTCTAGTAGTGTATAAAACATATCTAAATATTATTTATCTAAGTATTAAATAAAAGATAATACTAATAATAATAATAATAATAATAATAATAATAATGCACCAGGGCCACAATACATGGTAATAGTAGTATTAATGATAAGAAGAATAAAATAAAATAATAGTAGGGGGAGGCAGTACACAGTAGTAATAGTCATATACGACATCAAGTTAATTTAAAAAATCAAGGGGTAATATAGTAAAATTACGATTGAAGCAGCTGAAGCAGGCATGTCAAGACGTGTCTGCTTATCCCCACTTATTATAGATAGTAATATATTATAAAGCAAAACTAAAAGCAAGACAAAGAGTTAAGTGGCAAACTATCAAAAAACCACGTGACAATTTTTAGGACAAAATTTAATAATATTGTAATAATAATCAGTTAAAAGATTAAAAATATATTATCCTTTATTAAAAAAAAAAGATTTCATTAGCTTAAAAATAAAAACTCATGATTAAAGAGTTCTAAACGAACTTTTACTCTTTCGTGTATTTACCTCTTTAAAAATTCAAATAAATGCTATAAAGCTATCTAAATATAATTTATTTAAATATTAAATTAAAAATTAAAATATAATAATAGTACTAATAATAAATAGTAGCAGTAAAATTAGTAATGTGTAGTATGTGTAATAATGATAATGAATAAATAAATAAACAATCACTACTGCATACGTTGTAGAAGCAGTAAGTTGAATCTAAATTCCATCTCAAATGAAACTAATTACATAAGATCCCGGATTAATTTTCTCTCTCCCAGATTTGGGAATATACATATACATGTCGAAGTACCTCATACATACTCCAATGTATGAGGAAACTGTTTTTCCTAAAATTACGAAAATAAAATCATATCCATTATTCTCTTACCTTAATAAGAGCAGTAATTAATGTTCTGATTTTATGGGTGCTTAAAAATGGTAACTGTAATTCAAATGTAAAAAATATCTTGAAACAACACCACAATTTTGTTTTGTTATTGAGATTTGAAATTCAATTTGAAAAAAAAAATGATTGTTTTCTTCCGTTTCCCAAAATCAATATGAACATCACTATTGTTGAGGCATTCGGGGCTTTGGCATTCTATATTCTTTATGTCCAAAGTACGGAGTTTGATAAAATTCAAATTCAAAAATATCTTGACTATATAATGTTATGACATTTGTAATTACTATATACTATTAATAATGTATCCGAAGTATGGAGTCTGATAAAATATTGATTAATTATTTAGATTTAATTATGGTGCATACATATGTAAAGTTGTTTCATATATAACTGTTTTATATATTATAATGTTGTTTTATACTTTGCATTGTAATATATATTATATGAGGATTTATTATACATGTATTGCAAAGTATAATGACATAAGTAATGTATAATCATATCTCATTCAATGGTTAAAAAGATTATTACTGTATCCGAAGTATGGAATCTAAAAAAATATTGGTTAAGTATTTAGATTAAATTTTGTTACTTGCATATTTATAATGTTGTTTATTACTTTGAGTTATAATATTTATTGTATTAGGGTTTATTATACATCTATAATATATTAAAAGCGTGAAGACCTTTAGAAAAGTGATTCGAACTTTTTACCCTTCATTAAAAGACTCTTCTTTAGACAAAACTGTCTTTTCACTATTTTCTTAATTTATTATTTAATTATTTTTTATTATATTAACTTCCTAAAATATATTGGACTCCTAAAATATATGATAGTAAAATTAATTAATATTTTCATTTCTACTAGACTTCCTAAAATATATGGTAGAAAAAATAATTAATTTTCTTTCTACGGTTCAATTAGAAAAATACTCCTAAAATAGGACTTTATTAAGAAAATACTTCAATAAATATTAAAATGTACCTTAAAATAGAAAACAAACAGGTTTGTCTATTGGGAGAATATGATTGATTCTCATCTAACTTGATTCGATTGAATGTCTAGATTGGTGGATGCTTGATTTTCTAACCCTCAACTTCTTTACTATTTTTGTCAACATAATATAATTCAACATGTGTGTATATATATATCTTCCTTTTTTTCATTCAAAATCATTCTTTAGGGTCAAAATTTTCGCTCAGACAAGAATTAGTTGAATCAAAATCATAGCTTTGTGATCATTATTATATTATTTTACTATAGTTTACAAGTCGTAGATGAATGTCGGTTAACTTTGAAGAATTTCTTGTGTAAAGGTTAGCTTTAATTGTATTGTTTTGATATCTTTATTATCTTTTTGTTTTATTTTAATTTACAGGTGCTAGATAAATGTGGGTCGACTTTGAATTTTTTTTAGGTAAAGGTTAGTTTTAATTGTATTATCGTAGTATCTCTGTTAGTTTGTTATTTTGTGGTAGTTTACAGTTCATAGATGAAGTTTGATTATAATATTTTGATATCACTTTTATCGTATTATTTTATTGCAGTTTACAGGTGATAGATAAATATTGGTCGGCTTTGAGGATTTTTTTAATGTAAAGGTTAGGTTTAGTTGTATTATTTTGATATCTCTATTATCTTATTATTTTGTTAATGTTTATAGGTGGTAGATGAGTGTCAGACGACTTTGAAAAAATTGTTGTGTGTAAAGATTAGATTTAATTGTATTATTTAGATTTCTCTACCATTATATTATTTTGTTGCAATTTACAGGCGGTAGATGAATGTCGATCACCTTTTAAAAATATTTATGTTAAAAGTTAGGTTTAATAAATAAATTCTCCATCTTTACATACGCAAAAGATATTAAATTTAATTATTATATTCATCTTTATTATTTAAATAATCCTATTTAGTGTAATGTTTGAACTCATTAAAGTGAGGTACACGCTCAAGGCACGTACACCTAACTAGTATATTTAAATGTATGATGACGTAGTGAATGTATAATGTTATTATACAATCTATTTAAAGGTATGAGATTTCAGTAGTTGAAAATATAATGATATCTGACATGCAATTTAGTGTATACTTATTTGTTATACGTTACAAATATTAACACTTAAGTGTATAAATGTTTGTTATATGTTAGATATAAATGACAATTTATTGTATTAGTTGTAAACATAGATAGTATTAACATTCTAATGATTGAGAAGTACCGATACAATAGATTTTATGTCATTGCAATACATTGAATTAAAACTGAAACATTACCCTTGTAAATGATGTTGCTGACTATACATAACATATGTATGTATAAGCAGTTTCAATAGAATAATAAAAATTAAGAATCCAAACCAACATCAAAAACAAAGAAGTTGATACGGGTACGATCATGATCGGGGTTCAATGCGTCAAGACTCAAGCTCGGGGGCTGCCCATCCAAGGAACAAGCTTTGAAGTGTAGAGAACAAGTCCCACAAGCTCCAAAACTGTTCACTGCTCATCCGCGTTCACTGTTCATCCGCCCTTTGCAAGGGTTTTTTAGTCATTTGTAATAAGTTAACCTAGGTATAAATAGAACCTCATTAGGTCATTTTTGGGAGATTTTTGGAGAATATATTTTGTAGCCTCTTTGAGAGTCTTTAGCAAGGTGGAATCCTTGGACAAGATGGAATCCTTGTGTTGATCATTTGCTTAGAAACGAAGATTACTTAGGAATTCCGGTTTTCTTGAGGTCACGTAAGAGATAGTTTTAGGTTGTTTATGATATTAAAGGTCCAAAAGTGGAATAAGCTTTTGGGTTGTTAATATTATACCATCCCTTTGTCTATCTATCTATCTATCTTTACTTTCTTGTAATCGTTTGTCTATATCTAGGGTAATCCATTTGTATTCTTGTCTTGTAACCGTGTGTTGGTGTTATTACATCTTGTTCATCAAGTGTTGTTGCTGTTTTAGTGTGTTTTACTCTTGATATCACTTCCCTTCTTGTTCTTCTTGTGAATCCGCGAGAGGTCATCAAAAGGGTCCATAGTTCTTGAACTAGTGGACTGATTTTGGTGTTTGTGTTATTGTGTTCTTGGGGATTTTGGTATCATTTGGTATCAGAGAAAGGCTGGTTGTGTTCCTACACTACCAATCTTGGGTTCTCTTGGATGAAATATTTTTTAAAAAAAAAAAGCTTAAAACTGAAAAAAAAAATCCAAAAAAGTGCAAATCTATCCATTTTGTGTTCTTGGCCGAAAATTGTGTTGTTGTTATATTGGCCAAGATTTGTTTGTTGTGTGTCTAGAACTTGTAGTCTTTTGTTTGTTTAGAGTGTTTCTAGTGTTGGTTTCTTTCTCATCAACACTAAAAAATGTCCAAATCTAAGATTGAACTTGAACTTGTTAAAGTTGTTGATGTGAACAAGGTGTGGCCGAGTTGGATGTTGTTGTTACCTAAACCTTGGCCGATTTGATGGTCTTATTGTAGTGGAGTTGGAAACTGAAATTGTTATTGTTCTTGGACTTGTTGTGTTCTTAAGGTTCTTTACCCTTTCATCACTTTGTCAATCCTTAAAGTGCAAACTAGATCTAAAAAGGTGAAAGACATGCTTGTAGTAGTTGTTAGTGAAAGACTTGTCCCTAGCACTTCAATGACTTTTCATCTACTTTTTCTTGATGTAAGGACCTTGTTTCAAGGAGAAAGTTCAAAGAAGTCAAGTTTTGCTTTTGAAATTTGAACAAAAAGGCTCAAAGACCACTTTTTCCTCCATTAACCAAATCCACCAATTTCAAATTGTATATTGATCATGACTTGAAATTGGGAAATAAAATTTTGATAAAACTCGAGGACAATAGTGGACTACCACGTCACTAAAGTACTGTTTACGCAACATTTTTGAGTTCAAATTTTAGATTTCTTAGTTTTATTTTATTGTTTCCTAGTTTCGTTTGTTTGCTCGACACTAATTGACAACCTAGTAATACCCTACTAGCTTGTAAGTTAATTTTGTGTACGTTCTTCGTGTTATATTTGTTGTGTGCTTTTCTCATTTTTGAGTCGTAGTATCTTTTTTGGTTCAAGTTCGTACATTACTTATTTGAGTCGTTTCAAACAAGAATCTACTCCGACCTCGAGCCACAATTTTGGGACCAAGTAACCTCATTGGAGTATAAGTGAGTTATCAACATTTGTAAGGCCAATAGAGTGAAAAATCCAAAGTGTGAAAGCGAGGGATTGTTGACTATTTTGAGACGCATTGTGGACTATTTTGTGACGAATTGTGGACTGATTTTTGCTAATCTTTAATGTATTTATTTTTTTCGTGTTGTTTGTTTAGTAGCTCTTGTTGGGTACAATGGCGAATGAAACTGAAATGCCTAGCTGGGTTAAATCCATCATGGCAAGGCTTGATGCCATAGATAGGCGAATAATGAACAGAATGGAAGGAAGATTAGAAGGGATGGAAGGCTCTCTATGCAAGAAGTTGGATAACTTGATGGAGAATCCAAGCCTTCCTTATCAAATTCCCGTAAGTAGCCATGCTCCACATGAGCTACAAGGTAATCAAACTAACTTTTGCACTCTAGTGAATGAGGATAATAGCCAACTAAGTACGAATGATAGTTTATCTTTAAGTGAGCCGAATGTGCCTTTATTTTGTGATGATAATGTACAACTTGAGATTATGGATACACTAGTTGATTCACCTAGTGTTGAAGCCCTTGTGGAAAGTGGTAGTACATTGTCTTATGGAAGTCATGAAGAGCAACTTGTGTGTGAAAATGATGATGTTGAATATATTATCCAAATAACTAAGGATGACCCTCTAGTTGTTTTTGTTATTGACCATAATAGTATAGAGGGGACATTTGATCATTATTGTAGTAGTATTGGGGTAAGGCAGTGTATTCCCAACCCGTGCCCATGGACACTCTACCCATTTGATTCTGGTGATCATTTGAAGTGTGGTGATGAGGATGTCTTTTTGAATGACTTGAATGTACATGGAATGTATAGCTTTCCTCTCTCGGATTTCAAGTCTAATTGTTTTTCCAAGAAGTGTCTATGTGTTTCCACGTGATAAGCGACAATTGTTCCTTTTTTCTTGTCAAACTTATGTGGATAAACTAGTTGATTCTCCCTTGGTAGGGTATTCGGGTAAAAGGTATGTTTGGGTATATGTGAAGTTTGAGACACCTTGGCAAGATGCTATGATTGATTACACTAATCCTAACCCTCATACCTTGAGGAACTTTTGTTTGCTTGTCCTTCCTATTGCTTTGCAAGGTTTGGATTCGAGCATGAATCCTTTCTAAGGAGGAGAGGACGATACGGGTACGATCATGATCGGGGTTCAATGCATCAAGACTCGATCTCGGGGGATGCCTATCCAAGGAACAAGCTTTGAAGTGTAGAGAACAAGTCCCACAAGCTCCAAAACTGTTCACTGCTCATCAGCATTCACTGTTCATCCGTCCTTTGCAAGGGTTTTTTAGTCATTTATAATAAGTTAACCTAGGTATAAATAGAACCTCATTAAGTTATTTTTGGAAGATATTTGGAGAATATATTTTGTAGACTCTTTGAGAGTCTTTAGCAAGGTGGAATCCTTGGACAAGGTGGAATCCTTGTGTTGATCATTTGCTTAGAAACGGAGATTACTTGAGAATTTCGGTTCCCTTGAGGTCACGTAAGAGATAGATTTAGGTTGTCTGTGATATTAAAGGTCCAAAAGTGGAATAAGCTTTTGGGTTGTTAATATTATACCATACCTTTGTCTATCTATCTATCTTTACTTTCTTGTAATCGTTTGTCTATATCTAGTGTAATCCATTTGTGTTCTTGTCTTGTAACCGTGTGTTGTTGTTATTACATCTTGTTCATCAAGTGTTGTTGCTGTTTTAGAGTGTTTTACTCTTGATATCACTTTCCTTCTTGTTCTTTTTGCGAATTCGAGAGAGGTTATCAAAAAGGTCCATAGTTCTTGTACAAGTGGACTGATTTTGGTGTTTGTGTTGTTGTTTTCTTGGGGAGTTTGGTATCAGAATTGTTGTAATTGTTTAACATCTCTAGGTGCTTGATGAAATTTGAGAATGCTTAAATAAAAAATTCAGTGAATCTCGTGCATTGCGTGCAACTTCCAGATCCATTTGAGATACTGTAAATCCGCAATTATGAATTGGAAAAGATGATAGAAAGAGAATATATGTTTGAATCCATTCCTTGTACAACAGGATTCATTAAAATGAACAACAAAAGAAACAAATATTATTTTCAGATGAAAAATTTACCCGTATAGTAACTGATCTGCTTGTTTTCTTTTCTTACGTCAACTTGAAAGGATGAGGAGATTTTTGTGTGTGTGGACATGTGATGAAATTGGAGAGAGATTATTGTAAATCGCCAGAATTTGTGGGTGTAGGGAGATAATAAGGAGGTTTAATGGAGATAGATAATTAGAGAGAAAAGATAGCAAGATTTTAGGAGGAAAATAAGGAGCACAATTTGCAGCAAAATATGGTGGTTTGAGATGTATAAGAAGGAAGAGAAAGAAGATAAAAATAAGGTAGGGATTTGAGTAATTAATTTGGGATTTTGGTAATTTGTTTTCCAATATAGGATTTTATGTAATAAGGTAAAATTATCTTGTGTATATATGTAATTTCTAGTTAAAAATATCCTCAGTTATCCCTACACATAAAGATTATTATTGAATTTAAATAGAAAATCAGTTGTTTGGCTGCAAATTCTCCTTTTCTTATAGTAATAATAAGTTTTTGCTCCTTTATTTTTTAAAAATGATATTTATCCCAATCAATATCCTAATCAGTTAGTTTTTTGAATTTAAATTTAAATGAAATTTGAGTTGGAATGAAGTTCTACTACTTAAGTTACTCTATATACTTCTATACTTATTTATAATGCTAAGCTTTCCTTCTTCTTTTTTAAATTATTTATTATTGATCATTAGGTTTATTCATGGATTTATTTACTGAATTCTTCATATTTTATATTTTTAGTTTTTTTTTTTTGTTTTAACAATTTCACTTTTTATATACAAATGAATGATATTACATGCTAATCTATTTTTCTAGTTTGAATTCAAGTAAGTAATATTTTCTATTATTATTTTGTACATTTAATTTTTGATAAAAAAAAATACAAAGAGATCAATTGTATTGGTTATCCTCATCATTTTTCCTTTAATTTTAGTTGTTGGTGGAATTTTTATTATGACTATGGTCGATGACAAGCAGTTATACCTCGAAGGCAGTATGGGAAATTCCCTACCACAGTTTTAAGTATTACATAGGAGATTACGGAAGCAATAAAAAAAATCAGCTAAGTAATAATTCCTCCAGGCTATAATGAAAATCCACTCCGTTAAATAGCACATTGACAAGTTAAACTCTGTCTGTAACGCTTCTTGCTTTTTGCCTCCCTCTTTTACAAATTTAAGGTATTTTTGAATGCCTGTCCGATCAAATCAATCTACAACAATTAATGACTTTTATCCATTTGTTAAAATATTTTTTACACACACATATATATAAGAGTTTATTTTTAAATGCAGTTTGTGAAATATAAATTGATGTTATCTCTATTCATTTCTCGCAGTTCTTCATCTCTCATTACAAATAGTTACACCCTTTAAATATAAAAAGTTGACCAATAATAATTGGCTTCAAATTAATATTTTTTCTGTTACTTAATTTATGAATAAGTTTTCTTGAGAGTTGTTTTTATTTTTTTAGTGATGATTTTGTTGTTATTGTTCACTTGCAAAGAGGTGGGAAAGGCGTAGAATATTAACAACGTGATTTTTTTTTATTGGCACAACATAATAAAGAAAAATATATAATAACTTCTTTTTTACAATTACAGGATTGTTTTTTTTTTTTGTACCTAATTAGTTAGAGGTGGGGCGATTGCGGTGGGGGGAGGGGGGGGGGGGTAGAAAATTTTTTTCACATTTCATTGAAAAATATTATGATAGTTGAATTTTTTTTAATGTAAAATGATTTAGCCTGGTATAAAAGCAATTAATTTAATATATATATATATATATATATATATATATATATATATATATATATATATATATATATATATATATATATATATATATATATATATTATATATTATTTATAAATTTTAAACGAAAGAGATGAGGGGACAGTATGATAATAATTTAAATTGTTATTGACAATCTGAAATCTTTAAATGATAAACAATATAATAAAGAAAAATACGAAGCATAATTTTTTTTTTCTTGCAATTTTATGATTGTACGTATTTATTATCTAGTAAACTTACCGCGCCTAATCCGCACCCCCTACAAATGGTATCAAAGCCTATGCTGTTTAAAGTTACGGAAGTAGTATATATTTGGATTTATTTGAATAATTTATTAATTATGACTGACTTATTTGATAAAACTAAATTTATATATTCCCCAAAATATTATTTAGATGAATAAAGTACAAAAATTACCAAAATATAAAGAATTAAAACAAATAATATCTAAAAAACGTAAAGAATTAAAAATAAGGATAGAATGACTATAATATAACATAATTGCCGGAGTTAGTAAAAACTCAATAAATGCACAAAAAGAAGAAATATCAAATTTAGAATCAACAATAGATAGTCTAGAATATACATACCAACATGATCTATTAACAATTCAATAAAAAATGAACAAAGAAGAATTTATAATAGATGAAAAAATATATGAAAATCATGAAAGATTAAAAATAAAAATTGTATTTTCTAATCTTGGAAGAAGATATAAAAAAATAGGTGAACATTTATATTTAATGTTAGAAAAAGAAGAATTAAAATTAGAAGATAAATTGACAGTTATGGTAAGAATAGAAAAAGAAAATGAAGAAATAGAAAGAAAAAAGGAAATAGAAAAAATAAAACAACAAACTATAGAGGAAATACGAAAAATAGAAGAAACTAAAAATAGTAGGATTGCTGAATTAGAAAGAGAACTACAAATGCTAAAAGATTTGTATGAAAAAAGACAAAAAAAGAAGAAGATAAAGAACAAAAATAATTAAATGAGATAAATCAATTTAAAGAAAAATTAGAAATAAGCAATAAAGAAATAGAAACTAGGGAATTAGAACTAAATACAATAGATGTTGAAGAAAAAAATAATTATGATTCGGAAGATAGTGAAACATATACAGAAATTTTAACAAATACAAAAAATTTAGAAATCAATGAAAAATAAGAAGTAATTAATGAAGAAAACTTAGAAAATAGAAACACAGAAATAAATATTCTTGATAAAAAAGAAGATAAAAATATAATACCTAGAACATCAGAAATAAGAAAACCTACATATTATAAGAATAAATTTAAAAGATGAATATGACAAATGGACACCAAAACAAATAGTTAATAAAAATTATAACTTTTTAGACTTAGATTGTGTAATAGATACAGAAAAATAATATAATTATGGATAGGATATATAACGAAACAATTATTAGATAACAATATAAACATAACAGATGCACCAGAATATATAGAAAGAACACTAATAGGAACAGTAAAATTATGGTTTTCAAATTTAACTGAAAATAGCAAGAAGGTATTAAGAACTAATAAACCTACAGAAGGAACATCATTAACAACTACAACTAAATTAACACTTATAGAATTATTAAAAAAATATGAAATAGCTATAAAAGATGAATTTAGCAGCATGACAACAACAGAAGAAGAACAAAATGAAGAGAAAGACACAAATAGGATTTTAATGTTAAAATTAGCAATATGTAATATGTGTTACATAGATGAGTATACTTGCGCATTTAAAGAATATTATTATAAAGGAACATATAATACAGAAGAAAGTAAAGAAATAAGAAAATTATATTTTAATAAATTACCTAAACCATTTAGTTCAAAAATAATAAAAAATTGGGATGAAGCAAAAATAATAGATACTTTAGGAGCAAGAATAAAATTTTTACAACAATGGTATAGAAACCTATGTGAAAAATATAGAGAAGAAATAAAAATAGAAAAAACATTAATAAGAAATTTAGCATGTTGCAAAGATAAAATAGCACCTCAATTTGGATGCGAAGAAAGATATTATAAGAAAAGAAAAAGACATAAGAAATATAAGAAATACAAAAAATCAAAATATAAATATAAGAAACCAAGAAAAAGATATTATGTAAAAAATTATAAACATAAAAGACCATATAGGAAAAAGAAATCTATAAAAGAATGCACTTGTTATAATTGCGGAAAATTAGGACATTTAGCTAAAGATTGTAAATTACCTAAAAATCCAAAAAATAAACAAATATTAGAAATAAAAATAGAAAATACAGAATATATGCAGATAGATTATATAGATTACGAATTAGAAAGTGAAGATAGTATATATGCAATTTCAGAGAATGAAACAGATAATGAAATAGATAGCGAATTAGATAAATTAAAGGACTGAAGAAGATATAAAAATAATAACAAAGGAAGAATATTTAAGTGAAGAAGGAACAGATCAAAAAATAATATTTGATAGTCATCTATTTAATGAAATAAAAGGAAAAGAATTAGATTTAAGTGTAGAAAAAATATTTAAAATACCAACAATAAAAAACATATTTAGTAAAAGAAAAGAAGAATACTACGTAGTAAGCCAAAAATAACATGTAATAGACTGTAGATATGCAAAAGGTAAAGCTTGTATACCACTAGTAACAAAAAGGTTAATTAATAAAGAAATAAACGATATAAAAATTAGAGACCCAATAAAATACGTACACCTAGGAGGTACAGAGATATTAATAAAAGCATGTTTCAGAGAAGAAATAGATACACCAATAGAATTATACCTAGCAAATGATAGAATTATAAAACCTATAGAAAAAAGTATAATAACTGCCATAAAAGGAAATTTAATATACCAAAAATTTAAATTTATAATAAGTGCAAATTATTCAGTAGCAATAACAGATAAAAATATAGATAAATTATTAGTATTATATTGGAAAATATCAGGAATAGAACTAACCCCAGGAAGTAAAATATTTACAGCAAGATGTAAAAATCTATATGTATTAACAAAAAAATATAAAATAACGGGTAAAAATAAAATTAATAAAATTCAAATAGAAAGTCCTTTCGAACAATTTGTAAAAACAATTGATACTAATGATTATAGTTGTAGAGACATAGATATAGAAGAAAATTTAGAAATAATAAATGATAGAATAAGAACAACAAAAAGAATAGTTTATGAAAAACCAGAATCATCAAGTTCATCAAGTTATGAAACAAGTTCAACAACTAATTTAAACCAATATTACATAACAGGAACAATAAATGAAAAAGAATATTTAATACTCTTAAATACAGGACAAGAAGAAAATTATATAGCAAGATATCTAATAAAAAATAAGGAAATAAAATCTGACAATAATATATGCCCAGATCTACCAAGAAGCTTAATAAACACTAAAAATATAGTAGAAAAAGAAATAACAATAGGAGTTAGAAAAATAAAAATAGAATCTGAAATTAAGGAAGAAATGCAAAAAACAGACATAATATTAGGAATAAAATGGTTAGAACAAGTAAAACCATATAATATAGAGCATACACAATTAACTATAACATATAATAGAGAGAAATTATTCTTAAGAAGAGCTTTAACGTGATATGAAAATATATGTATTAATGAAGATAGTAGTAGAAGGGTGTTAATATTATACGCCTATGATAGATACAGGAGCAGAAGCTAATTTATATAGATATAATTGTTTACCAAAAAGTAAATGGGATAAATTAAAGACACCAATAATAGTTAAAGGATTTAATAACGAAGGAAGCTTAATTTAATTACCTATAAAGATAAGAATATAAAAACACAAGTATGGGATAAAATATTAACAATAGAAGAAATCTATAATTATGAGCTAATGATGCTAGGCGAATTTACACGCCATTAGATTTTGCCCATATTTTAGCTAAGATTTGAGAACAAATTATATATTTCATGCACTTTTAGTCCTTTTTCCTGTAAGTAAGCTAACGAACATGATTAGCAAAGTTTTACGTATAAATGATGCAGAATTCAGCATTTATGGATTACTTGACGCCAAAGAAAGCTTCACGAGGGGAGAAAAGGAATCTTGGACGCCTAAGGACCAAAAGTGATGCATGGGAAACCTGTCCCGGGCTAAAACAACAATTCTGAAGACTTTGGGGACTAGCAGTAATTTTTTAGGATTAGGATAATGATACATTAACCTAGTACAATTGGGTTAAGTATTTCATTAGCTTAGTAGGATTTGGTTAAATATTTCATTAGCTTAGTAGGATTTGGTTAAGTATTTCATTAGCTTAGTAGGAATAGGATATGAGTATTATAAATACCCTATTTTGCTAGAGATTTTATATCTTCTTTCCATCTTTCTAATATAAATTGACTACTACTTCTAATTCTTCCATTAATTCTACTTTTTATTCTTCTATTCATCTATTTTTCCACAACAAGAGAAACGTTACTTGCTAGGGAAGTTCACGCCTAACGCCTACCACACCATTATTACACGAAATCTTTCTTGTGGTATAATAACAATGTCAATTGTGATTTCCTTCGCACTCATGGGTAACTAAACCTCTCTGTTGGGGTTATGGAAGCCGAATGAGATACTATCTATTACTATGAGTTTGTGAGTTCGTGACACGTATGCTTCTTATATCATTATTCTCTTCATCTTAATCTAAATTCTTTGTGGTTGCAAACGCAAGAATACGCCAGTATAACATTTAACTTGTTCGAAAGAAAGGTTATTTGTCTGGAAAAGAGATAATGTCAAGGTAGTAGGGTCCCATCCCCTATTAAAAAGTTAGTGCTGTAACTGGATTAACCTCTTGGAGAATTCGTACCGTTAGACACGCTTTAAGCTCGAAAGAGTTAAAGTGAAATAGTCCTCGAATAGGTCGAAAGACGCCTGGATTTACCATCGAATACAATTCTCTATAAGCACATGCATGTCGGAATTCAACACACTCATAGCCAATAGAGACGTATAACTCAGAAGGTGGACATAACCCCAACTCTTCAATTCTCATTGTTTACAACTTAATAACTATTCTTTCTTTTTACGTTGCTATTTTCAGTTTTTACTTTAATATTTTGGTTACACATTACAATCCCCCCTACTTACGAGACTTGCACTAAAAGTCTAGTAACCGTTGCTTACTTGTTGACCAAGCTATTCCCTGTGGGATCGATACCCAACCCAGTTGGGTTCTATATTTGCTAGCGACCGCTTTACACTCCTACGAGAGCTGTAGATTGAGCGTTATCAAAAATTGGCGTCGTTGCCAGGGAATACGAGTGTCAATTAAGTTTGTGATAATTACTAGACCCTTTGGTCAAAGATTCTCGTACTTTTACTTTTAGTTTTTGTTTTTGTTTACTGCAGGTTTTTTCAGTGCATGCCCCATACTAGAAGTTCTGGTCAACCGTTATTACCTATCAATCCTGAACCACAACGTATTGGCAGAATGGAGGCACAACATGAAATCGAAAGAATGGTTGCTCAACAGGAGCAGGCAAGATTAGCTGCTCTTGCCGCCGCCCAAGTACACCAACAAAACATTGATAACCCTGGGCGAGCAACAAATCCTGACGATGAGGATTTAGGTGATGATGAGTTATTAAACCCTAGGCATAATGCTGAAATCGCAACACCTGCCAACAAAAGAGGTCATCAAGCTCGGTTTAGGTATGATTGCCAACCCATGCATCCAGCTTTTGACAACGATGATGATGATCTTGATGGAGCCGGAGCCACTGGAGCCATAATTCCTCCACCATTAGCGCCCGGAGCCAAGTTCAACATCACAAGCACCATGATTCAGTTATTGCAACTCAAGGGATTATTTGGTGGACTAGCAGGCGATGATCCGAATATGCATCTCATCAACTTTATTTCTACATGCAAGTCGTTTGACAATCCTGGTGTTGGTCAGAATGCAATTCGATTACGTCTATTTCCATTGTCTCTGTCTGGGGAGGCAACTCTATGGTTGAATGGGCTGACTCCTGATTTTATTACAAATTGGAGGCAATTGAGAGATGCTTTCCTAGAAAGATTCTTTCCGCCATCCAAAAGAGCACAATTGAGAGATGAAATCAGCAACTTTCGTCAGCTTCCCACTGAATCTCTTCATGAAACATGGGAGAGGTTCAAGACAAAGATAACGAGATGCCTAAACCATCACATGACTAATGTTCACCTAATGAGGATATTATACAGAGCCTTGAATTCAATAACTAAACCAGTGGTGGATAATGCAGCTGGAGAATCTTTTATGGACCTCACCTTTGGTCATGCAAGCAATATGCTTGATCGTATGACGAAGCAAAGTAGAGCTTGGCATACCAGGGATTTTGAGGTAGCAAGCCCCACTTTATCTATTGGCATTACTGCAGACCAAAGAAGAAGAGAAGAAGAACGTGATCAAGATATGGCGCACATGAAAACACAAGTGGATCTTCTTACAAAGCATTTATTATCAGGGAAGACCGACAAAGTGAAAGCTATTGCGTCTAAAGGAAGAGACGAATCTGATTCAGAAGAAGAAGCCAACTACTTGAACAATCAGGGGGGTTTCCGAGGTAATACCCAAGGAAACCAAGGTCGGAACTATTATGATAAATCTGGAAACAAGGACCAAGGTAGTTGGAAGAACAAGAATGAAAAGAGTGGTTTGTACGTTCCCCCTGGAAGACGTGACGCCACCACATCTAGTTCTGGAAGTATGGATGACATGCTGGCCAAAATATTGAAAGGAGTGGAAGCAACAAGCGCTGCAGTAACGGAGGTAGTTAATGATTTGTCCTCTATGAAACAAATAGTTGATTCTCATTCCACTTCAATCAAGCAAATAGAGCAGCAATTGAGCCAACTTTTAGCAGCACTTAATCAAAGAAAGGCGGGCACCTTACCTAGCGATACTGTACAAAACCCAAGGAATGATGGGTCATGCATGGCCATTAATACCCAAAGTGGTAAGGTGCTGGAAACTTCAGCAAAAAGCAAGCAAGTGGTTGACGAAGTAGTGGACATTGATGATAAGGTGAAAGGTGAAGAATTCACAGAAAAAGGGCACAACGTCCATGACGTCAATCCCAATGAATTGCAACCTGAAAAATCTGAAAAACGGAAGTAAGAGGAGAAGAAAGACGTGGAGAGAACAATTACATACCCACCACCACCTTTCCCTCAAAGATTAAAGAAGGTGGCAGATGACACGAAGTTTAGCAAATTCATGACTATGTTAAAGCAGCTGACCATTAATGTTCCATTGGTGGAGGCAGTTGAACAAATGCCTGGGTATGCAAAATTTATGAAGGATCTTTTGAAAAAGAAGCGGGCAGCAAGTTATGAGTTGAAATATGATGTTCATCACTACAACGCAATCGCTACCCGATCAATAGTTCAGAAGAAGGCCGACCCCGGAGCTTTCACTATTCCTTGCACCGTTGGATCTTTGAATTTTGCCAAAGCATTATGCGACTTAGGAGCCAGCATCAATTTGATGCCATTATCTATCTATAAGAAGCTGGGGTTGGGTGATCCTACTCCAATCAACATGAGGCTCGTAATGGCGGATAGGTCGGTAAAATGACCTATTGGTATTCTATGTGATGTCCTGGTAAAGGTTTCTTCATTTATCTTTCCGGCAGACTTCATTATTTTGGATTGTGAGGCAGACTCAGAAGTTCCCATAATCTTGGGGCGTCCTTTCCTTGCTACGGGAAGCGTACTTATTGATTTGAGAGCTAATGAGCTTTCGTTCTGAATAAATGACGAAGTAGTTCACTTTGATGTTTGCAAATCAATGAAGCAACCCAAAGATCTGAGTGTATTTTCGGTGGCTGATGTTTTCTTTGATGATGAGAAAGAGTTACTTGAAGAAGAGCAACTTATTGATGACCTTTTGGCGGTTGTGCTCATGAATGGAGAGAATGAGGATGCTGAAAATCGTGAAGAAGTTATTGGTGCTCTATCAGGATTAGGGACATATTGCTATGCTCCCAAGAAGCTGGACCTTGATCTCAAAAATTGACCCACACCACCAGCTAAGCCATCTATTGAAGAGCCACCCACATTAGAATTGAAGGAGCTACCAAGACATTTAAAGTATGCATTCCAGGGAAGCGGAAACACACTTCCAGTCATTGTTGCAGCAGATTTGGGTGAGCAACAAGTTGCAGCTCTCATTGCTATTCTACAGAAGTATATTAGAGCCATTGGATGGACCATTGCGGATATTATTGGTATTCCACCTGGGATTTGTACACATAAAATTCAGCTTGAAGAGAATTGCACACCCACCATTGAGCATCAAAGATGTCTGAACCCACCTATGCAAGAAGTGGTGAAGAAAGAAATTATCAAGTGGTTAGACGCGGGGGTTGTGTATCCAATCTCTGATAGTACATGGGTAAGCCCGGTACAATGTGTTCCCAAGAAAGGAGGCATGACGGTGGTCGCGAATGCGAAGAATGAGCTTATTCCACTCAGACCCGTCACTGGATGGAGAGTATGCATGGACTACCAAAAGTTGAATTCTTGGACACTCAAAGATCACTTTCCAATGCCATTTATGGACCAAATGCTAGATCGATTAGCGGGGAAAGGATGGTTTTGCTTCTTAGACGGTTATTCAGGCTATAATCAGATTTGTATTGCACCCGAAGACCAAGAGAAGACAACGTTTACATGCCCATATGGTACGTTTGCCTTCAAACGTATGCCATTCGGGCTATGTAACGCACCACCACCTTTCAACATTGTATGATGTCAATTTTTTTTGATATGGTTGAAGACACTTTGGAGGTATTTATGGATAATTTTTCAGTTGTTGGTGAGTCTTTTGAAGCGTGCTTGGCAAACCTAAGCATGGCATTGCAAAGATGTGTAGAATTCAACCTAGTGCTGAATTGGGAGAAGTGCCACTTCATGGTAAAGGAAGGAATCGTTCTTGGGCACAAAATCTCTGAAAGAGGGATTGAGGTTGATCGAGCAAAAATCAAAGTCATTGAGAAGCTACCGCCTCCAATTTTGGTGAAGGGAGTTCGTAGTTTTCTCGGCCATGCAGGTTTCTATCATCGGTTCATCAAAGACTTCTCCAAAATTGCTAGTCCATTGTGCAGACTCTTGGAGAAAGATGTGAAGTTTGACTTCAATAAAGATTGCTTAAAGGCATTCGAATGCCTCAAATGAAAACTCATTGAAGCCCCTATCATGGTAGCACCAGATTGGTCTCTCCTGTTCGAAGTCATGTGTGATGCTAGTGGTGTAGCCGTTGGAGCTGTGCTTGGTCAGAGAAAGGAGAAATTATTTCATCCTATCTACTATGCGAGTAAGGTCCTAAATGAAGCCCAAAGGAACTACACTGTGACAGAACAAGAGCTCCTAGTAGTTGTGTATGCGTTTGAGAAGTTTCGTGCCTATCTATTGGGTACTAAGGTGATCGTTCATACAGACCATGCAGCTCTTAGGTATCTAATGACAAAGAAGGATGCAAAACCAAGATTAATTCGATGGGTATTGCTGCTGCAAGATTTTGATTTCGAAGTTAAAGATAGAAGAGGTTGCGAGAACCAAGTGGCCGACCATCTATCTAGACTCGAGAACGAGCATGTGGCGCAACCTGATATCGAGATTGATGATGCATTCCCTGACGAGGAGATCCTAGAGACGATAACAGAAAAATTACCATGGTATGCCGACTTTGCAAATTTTGTGGTAAGTAATGTAATACCTGCCAATTTATCATACCATCAAAAGAGGAAGTTTATGCATGACGTACAACACTACTATTGGGATGAGCCATATTTGTTTCGACAATGTGCGGATGGTATTATTCGACGATGTATACCCCATGTAGAGGTGCCTACTATATTGGAAGCATGCCACACTTCTCAAGTTGGAGGACATCACACAGGCAATCGGACGGCAAGAAAAGTATTGCAAAGTGGATATTATTGGCCTTCGATATTTAGAGATGCCTATGAATTTGTTAGAAGATACGACCAATGCCAAAGACAAGGTGCTATTTTGAAACACCATGATATGCCCATGTCAAAAATTCTTGAGGTAGAACTCTTTGATATGTGGGGCATTGATTTCATGGGTCCATTCATGAATTCATTTGGAATGAAGTACATCTTAGTTGCTGTAGATTATGTCTCAAAATGGGTTGAAGCTGTAGCGTTGGCCGACAACGAGGGAAAGCGTGTTGTAGCATTTTTGAAGAGGAATATCTTCTCTCGCTTTGGAGTACCACGTACTATCATAAGTGATGGAGGATCTCACTTTTGCAACAAGCTATTCAAATCTGTGTTGGCCAAGTATGGTGTCAAGCAACATAAGGTAGCCACGCCTTATCACCCACAAATGAGTGGACAAGTAGAGGTTTCCAATCGGGAGATCAAACAAATCTTTGCGAAGACGGTAAATGCTAATAGGAAGGATTGGTCTCGGAAGCTAGATGATGCACTATGGGCATATAGGACTGCGTTCAAAACACCCATTGGAATGTCCCCTTATCAACTAGTTTATGGGAAGGCTTGTCATTTACCCATTGAGCTCGAACATAAGGCATTGTGGGCGTTGAAGCAATTGAATTTGAATTATGATGATGCGATGAATCTGAGGTTGGAGCAGCTGAACGAATTAGATGAGTTCCGTCTCCATGCATATGAGAGATCGGACTTATACAAGGAGCGGATGAAGAAGTATCATGATCAGCGGATTGTTCGACGAAACTTTCAAAAGGATGATATGGTGCTTCTCTTCAACTCTAGATTGAAGCTATTCCCAGGTAAGTTAAAGTCTAAGTGGACTGGTCCATACAAAGTTATCCAAGTCTACTCGTCTGGAGTAGTCGAATTGGAAGACAATAATGGTGTTATCTTCAAGGTGAATGGTCAACGTGTTAAACCTTATATAGGTCCTCTTGACTCGATGAATTATATGGCCATCACTTATCTCGACGAAGTCTAAGTACTCGAGGTAACTATGTCAAGCCACGACAATAAATAAGACGCTAGATGGGAGGCAACCCATTGTTTATCTTTTATCGTTTATCGTTTTTCATTTTTTAGTATGTGTTTTGCTTTTGATAAATCAAAAATCCAAAAACAAGAGTCGTGCCACGACCAAAACTAAGGCGCTAGATGGGAGGCAACCCATCGTACTAATTGTTTTTATTGGTTTTGAGCAAATGTAGGTGCAAGAGGTATTCAACGAGGAGAGTGGTTTCAAATGACGATTTAGACGTATTGCATGGTAAAGGTGGTAAGTTTGGAATTAAGATGCATAAGGCTATGGATTGAGCATTGCTCATGACAAAATAGGCATCGAGCAAGGCTAGGCCTAGGTAAAACTAGGCCACGAACTAGGCAACGCCTATACTATAGCCTAAGGTCTCGGAATCTAGTGTGCAAAGGCATAGGCGCCGCCCATGCTCAAGTATGCTATAGCATAGGCGCCGCCTATGCTAAAGCATTTGGTCTCGGAATCTCATATGCCATACTAAAGGTGCCGCCTATGGTCACTTTGGCCATTGCACTAGGCACCGCCTATGCTAGCAAATGCTTTGCATTAGGGCGCCGCCTATACCATGCTTATGCAAAGCTAAAGGCGCCACCTATGGTCACTTTTTGTCTCCAAAATCGATTTTAAATGGGTCAAAACCCGACCCATTCTTTTCCTATATAAAGGGGACTTAGTCTTGAAACATAAACACATTGAAATCTTGACCTAGGCGCCGCACATACTCTCCAAAACATCTCAAAAATTTTCTTTTTGCTCTCCCACTTCACAAGAACATCTCCAAAGGCTTCAATCACGTAAGTACTCTTTTATTCTTCATCTATTTTTCGTAAGTACTACGTTTCTATGTCTATTATGAATTGCTACATCTTGAAGAAATATTAGTGATGTTAATGTGTTTGAATTGATTGATACTAAACCATGTGAGTGAACATATACGTTAGGATGATCTTAAACTGTTTCCGACTTGAATTTGATTTTGATGCATTGTTATACTAATTGCGGAATTGCTATAGTCATGAACATTGCTTAACCTTGTCACTTGAATACCTACATGTTAGAAGATCTCGTTCATCGGGATAAGACTTATAGTTGCCTACCGACATAGGAGGTTGTGATTATTGATCGAAACTATACCAAGATGTACTCCCTATGTAGTAGTCTCGTTATACCTAACATGAAAGAATTGCTAAGGTTGCAAGAAGTGATACATCTCTGATTTTCTTGTCGGAATATAGCGTCTACAATGCATGTCGATGAAGTCTAAGTAATCGACTACTTTCACTTCACTAATTTGTATCAACAACCTAAGTGTGGGGCGGTACCCCTACTGCTTGTGTATAAATTGTATATATCGAGCTGATGCTAATAGAAACATTGTTTAAATCTCAGGTACAATGGCACCCAAAGCAAGACAAGATAAGGCTACCACTTCCCAAAAGGGCAAGAAAAGAGGTCGCAAGGACCAAGGAGAATCATCCTCAATGTAATTACCACGCCGCATGTTTGGAATAAAATGGGTTCTTGAGGAGGAAGCCAAGGAATGGTATAGGAACAACAAGGAAGGAAAATATGTTCATGTCGACTTGATCAACAAGGACAACCTAGCGAAGAAGGAGTCGCGCATGTTGGCGAAAATCATGGCATTAAATCTGGATTTCATCTTCCGCGACATGGGAGAATGTAATCTTGATTTAACAAGGGAATTTTATGCCAACTGTTTGCCGAAAACCACAGGCAGCGAAGTCAAGATTCGGGGCCAAGTTTTCCAACTCAATGCGGATTTGATCAACTCCTTTCTTGGCTTGCCTTCAGTCGATCCAGCACCATTCAAAGAGCTGTACAATAGACCTCCTTATAGAGAAATTGGACACACACTTTGTGAAAGTAGATCCATGGCAAGGTGGAGCAGACAAAAAGCCACCGGACGACACAACACCTTCCCCTATGCTCCTTTGAATAGGGAAGCAAGAATATGGTTGCGTATTGTCAACTCTTGTCTTATTCCTGGGACCCAGTACACCAAAATAACAAGAGATAGAGTGTGTTTGGTCTAGGCTTTGATGACGAATGTCCCTATCAACATTGGGGCAATCATTCGTTCTACAATGCGGAAGTCTAGACTACACAAGCGGTCCCACTTCACTTTTGGCAATCTGTTGACAGCAATCTTGCGGAAGGAAGACATCAAAGAGGAACCAGCTAACCACAAACTCCCACATAACCCGAAGAAGGTTGACCTCACAAAGGTCAAAGATGCTGAAACAACACATGGCGTCAACCTTACTACTGCGGAGAGACATGCTTGAGATGAGAGTTTCTTCCGTCATCTTTATGGCATGACACCGTTCACCATGATGAGCGGAGGTCGTGTTCCAACTGCTGCAGAGCTCCAACAGCTGGACCATGACTATCCAATAAATATGCATGCGAGGGAGATATGTGGAGTAGGTACATACTTTGAGGAACCTCTTGATGATGATGTGCCGACCGATGATGATCGACGCATGCCAGACTCCGACGTGGAGGAGAATTCTGACGACGACTCCTATGATGATTCCGACGAAGAGGGTATGACCCCCGACATAGAGGAGGAGTCCGACTGACCAGGTTCTTTGCATTTATTTTCCACTGAGGGCAGTGTCCCGTTTAAGTGTGGGGTAGTGGTATTTGCATGCTTACTTCTCTATCCGCATTTGCATTTATTTATGTTTGTTTGCTTAGTTTGTTGTTTTTCGAAATTGGTTTTTTTGTTTTTTTCAATTTTTTTAGTAGTAAAATTTTTCTTACTTAGCTTCACATAAAATCATTCTAATAGGCAGCATGAGATTATAACAAGAGTTTGTGCTAACATCATGACTATTGAGACGTTTAGGCTCTAATTGTGACTCACTACGTGATATTGTGTGGTATATTCCTTCAGTTGTTGGGTCAAGAGTCTATACTACTCCCAAATAAAGTCGACCATGTGCCTTGTGTGTGTGAGGATATTGTATATTCTATGTTTGTGGCTGATGGTAGAACTTGCCTGGTATGTGTGCAAAACGAAAATAAAGAATGCAAGTTTAGGAGATGATTTAGGCATTTCTTTGGCAACCTATTATCCATTTACCTTTATTTTTACCTACCCATGGACATTATCTTAGTTAACCTCTTTTGAGCCTTTAGCCTATTTTCTTTGACAACCTCATATGTAAGCCTAATCCATTTTTTCAAGACCATAATTTGATCCAAATTCCTAAGTGCTTTAAAGTGTAAAGTCATGTGACAAAATAAGAGGAAGTTGGGTAAGTATGATGCTTTAGAATGTAATGGTGCTTGAATTTGTTATGAAAAAGAATTTCTATCATAAGAGGTATGTTACGAGAAGAAAAAGGAAAGGAAAGCTGAAAAGTTGCTTAAAATTGAAAAACAAAAGAGGAGAAAAAGGGTGGTAGAATAAAAGTAAGTAGAAAGGTTGTTTGAAAGAAAAAGTGTTAATGATACAATGTGATGTATTAAAGCGCTTAGGAACATAGTCATTATTTCCGGCCAAAATAGTCCTACGTGTCCCTTAGCCTACATTACAACCCGTAAAAGACCTAGTTGATCCTAAGCTTAGTATTCTGACATTTAGTGGAGCATTACACTAAGGGCAAGCCTATGGTCATCAGTTACAACATATGAATTCTTTGTGAGAGCGAGAGCAAGGATATTTTTATACCCATGTTTGAAAAAGATGCTATACTTGTGAGTGATTATGGGTAATATATTATGAGACACACATGGTTGATGAGTTTTGGATAGTTGTGTATGATTCTTTGTACATTAACTTTTGAATATGAGTTGACCACCATCACGAGTTTATGTTAGAGGTTGAATTGTTTCTACTAATGATTGGAAAACTACTCTTTGTTGGTAATTGTTGTGCTTGTCTTGATGAATATTTTATGTTGTTACTGTGAAACCCTAAGTTAATGTTTAGAGGGACATGATATTTTGTTCGAGGATGAACAAAGCTTCAAGTGTGGGGTGTTGATGATAGGCGAATTTACACGCCTATAGCATTAGATTTTGCCCATATTTTAGCTAAGTTTTGAGAACAAATTATATATTTCATGCACTTTTAGTCCTTTTTCCTGTAAGTGAGCTAACGAACATGATTAGCAAAGTTTCAGGTATAAATGATGCAGAATTCAGCATTTATGGATTACTTGACGCCAAAGAAAGCTTCACGAGGGGAGAAAAGGAAGCATGGACGCCTAAGGACCAAAAGTGATGCATGGGAAACCTGTCCCGGGCTAAAACAACAATTCTGAAGACTTTGGGGACTAGCAGTAATTTTTTAGGATTAGGATAATGATACATTAACCTAGTACAATTGGGTTAAGTATTTCATTAGCTTAGTAGGATTTGGTTAAATATTTCATTAGCTTAGTAGGATTTGGTTAAGTATTTCATTAGCTTAGTAGGAATAGGATATGGGTATTATAAATACCCTATTTTGCTAGAGAGTTTATATCTTCTTTCCATCTTTCTAATATACATTGACTACTACTTCTAATTCTTCCATTAATTCTACTTTTTATTCTTCTTCTATTCTTCTATTCATCTATTTTTCCACAATAAGAGAAACGTTACTTGCTAGGGAAGTTCACGCCTAACGCCTACCACACCATTATTACACGAAATCTTTCTTGTGGTATAATAACAATGTCAATTGTGATTTCCTTCGCACTCATGGGTAACTAAACCTCTCTGTTGGGGTTATGGAAGCCGAATGAGATACTATCTATTACTATGAGTTTGTGAGTTCGTGACACGTATGCTGCTGATATCGTTATTCTCTTCATCTTAATCTAAATTCTTTGTGGTTGCAAACGCAAGAATACGCCAGTATAACATTTAACTTGTTCGAAAGAAAGGTTATTTGTCTGGAAAAGAGATAATGTCAAGGTAGTAGGGTTCCATCCCCTATTAAAAAGTTAGTGCCGTAACTGGATTAACCTCTTGGAGAATTCGTACCGTTAGACATGCTTTAAGCTCAAAAGAGTTAAAGTGAAATAGTCCTCGAATAGGTCGAAAGACGCCTGGATTTACCATCGAATACAATTCTCTATAAGCACATGCATGTCGGAATTCAACACACTCATAGCCAATAGAGACGTATAACTCAGAAGGTGGACATAACCCCAACTCTTCAATTCTCATTGTTTACAACTTAATAACTATTCTTTCTTTTTACGTTGCTATTTTCAGTTTTTACTTTAATATTTTGGTTACACATTACAATCCCCCCTACTTACGAGACTTGCACTAAAAGTCTAGTAACCGTTGCTTACTTGTTGACCAAGCTATTCCCTGTGGGATCTATACCCAACCCAGTTGGGTTCTATATTTGCTAGCGACCGCTTTACACTCCTACGAGAGCTGTAGATTGAGCGTTATCAGCTAACATCAAAAGATATACTTTTAGGAATGCCGTTTTTAGATAAATTATACCCACATATAATAACTAGAATGGATTGGTGGTTTACAACGCCATGTAAACAGAAAGTAAGAGCAAAAAGAGTTACTAATAAAATAAGAAAGAAAACTGATTGAATAGAAGGAAGTGAAAAAATTACACAAAAATTAGAAAATATAAAAAATATTGAAGATACAATAGAATTGCTCGTATTTTCGATAAATAAAAAGATAGAAATAATTAAGAAAAAATTAGAACAACTATATAGTGAAGATCCATTAAAAGGATGGGAAAAACATAAAACCACTATAAAAATTGAATTAATAGATAAAAATAGTATAATAACTCAAAAACCATTAACATATAATTTTGACGATTTAAAAGAATTTAAAATGCACATAGAAGAATTATTAGAAAAACAATACATACAAAAAAGTAATAGTAAACATAATAGCCCAGCATTTATAGTAAATAAACATAGTGAACAAAAAAGAGGAAAAAGTAGAATGGTTATTGATTATAAAAATTTAAATGCAAAAACCATGACATATAATTACCCAATACCAAATAAGATATTAAAATAAGACAAATACAAGGATATAATTACTTTAGTAAATTTGATTGTAAATCAGGATTTTACCATTTAAAGTTAGAAGAAGAATCTAAGGAACTAACCGCATTTACGGTACCACAAGGAGTTTATGAATGGAATGTACTACCATTTGGATATAAAAATGCACCAGGTAGATATCAACATTTTATGGATAGTTATTTTAAATAATTGCCTAATTGTATAGTATATATAGATGATATACTATTATATACAAAGACCAAAGAAGAACATTTAAAATTATTAGAACAATTTACGGATATAATAGAAAAATCGGGAATAAGTTTAAGTGAAAAGAAATCTGAAATTATGAAAAATCAGATAGAATTTTTAGGAATACAAATAGATAAAAGTGGAGTAAAAATGCAACAACACATAGTACAAAAAATAATAAATTCAAAAGAAGAATTAGATACAAAAAAGAAATTACAATCATTTTTAGGATTAGTAAACCAAGTAAGAGAATATATACCAAAATTAGCAGAAAATCTAAAGCCCTTACAGAAAAAATTTAAAAAGGATGTAGAATATAATTATAACGAAGAAGATAAAAAACAAGTTTAGAAAATAAAAATACTTTGTAAAGAATTACCAAAATTACAATTTTCAGATGAAAATAGAAAATTTATATATATAGTAGAAGCAAATGCTAATGAATGTAGTTATGGAGGAGTACTTAAATATAGATATGAAGAAGAAAAATTAGAACACCATTGTAGATACTACTCAGGTACGTTTAATGAAACAGAAATAAAATGGGAAATAAATAGAAAAGAATTATGCTCATTATATAAATGTTTATTAGAATTTGAGCCATATATTGTATATAACAAGTTTATTGTACGAACAGATAATACACAGGTACGTTGGTGGCTAACAAAGAAAATACAAAATTTAGTTACAACAAAAGAGATTCGGAGACTAGTCTTGAATATATTAAATTTCACATTTATAATTGAAGTAATTAGTACTAACAAAAATGTTATTGCAGATTACATATCAAGACAAAGCTACACAGACTGATATAATAGAAGATGATGCTTTAGAAAAGATATTCAAAACCCTAACTACGCTTTCAATGAAAGTGGACAGTATGGGTAATGAAATAGAAAAGCTAAAGACTAATGAAGATAAACTGAAGTCTATAGCTACAAATCAGATAAATCAGCAGTGCGCAGAGCTATGTCGATCGGAAGACATTAAAATTTTAGAGTTAGAAGGAGACGTTGGGGCCCTCCTTAAAACCCATAACGTTTATCAGTCTACTTTTGCAGGTACAAGCAAAGGAGTTAGGAAAAACACAAATATGAACCTAAACAAGCTATTTGATAAACCATATATTCCAAATACATCAAGAGATCTCATGTTTATACCCCCACAAATTACCGCATACCGAGATAGTTTAAACCAAGACAAAAATACCTATAACTACACAACCCGAACATATATAGAAAATATCTACAATGTACAAACCTTTTTAAATACTAACCCCAGAGCTATAAACATCCAAGAACCAGATACAAACTATATAACCCAAAGATTGACCGGATACAATAAGCTAATTGCTTTACCTAAAATCAAACCAAGTCTAGTTAAAACTTGTTATGAATATGGACTACTCAGTACTGTATATACCTCTGACGGAAATAAGATATCTACTATACCAGAAATATATGAAGCATTTAGCATTTTTAAAAGAATAACCAAAGGTACCTTATTTTTTATAAAAATTTACACGGCACCAGCAGAAATATTATATGATGAAGTTAAAAAACCCATACAAGTTGTAAAGATAGGAATGGTACAAGATATGATTATACCACAAGATATTATTCCACAACCAGAAATACCTAGAATTGAGATACCAAAATTTTATGCGAATAAGAGGATTATCGGACTATCTACAATTTTGCAAGAGCTAGCAAACACATACCGCAACCAAAATCCCATATGGAGTTATTATTCAAGAAATCATGTACTAATATATTCAAATTCAAAGGAATTGCAAGAAACAGATATAGAAACTATTAGGCAATGGATTCTGACGTTGCTCAAACCAGAGACAGAACCTATCGCCAGAGCTATCAGAGAAAAATTTGTTTCAGAAGAATTATTAACCAGATATTGCAAGACAATTGGACATAAATATCTAGATCATAAATGTTCAAAATATAATGGAGGAGATAATGATATCCTAGAAGTTCAGCTAGAATAGAAGAAAAATCAACCAAGAAGATAAGAACGCCGGCTGGAAGATACAAGATAAGAAGCAATAATGGAGATATGGAAAAGCAGCAAATACGACAAAGAGAAGATATCAACGGAGTAATAATAAAAGAAAAGCTATTAAATTGTGAAAGCGACATGTAAACTTTCACAATTTACTTTACGTAAATTATTGGAATTTTTTGTATAGGTTTTTGACTATTATTAGTCTAGGAATTAATAACTTTTGTCTTATTAGAAGACTTTTGTAAAGTAAAGTAGATTAGGTAGATAATTTTTTAAAAGACTTTTTAGAAACGTGTAAAAATAGGAATACTCTTGTAAAGTTTCAGTCTATAAATAAGATGAACCGAAGGCATTGCAGGGCAAGCCTTCATGAGTTGAAGCACAAATACTCTCTCTTGTCCACAACAAAAATTTTGCTTATTTATTAAAAAATAGGTATATTTTAATGAAAAAATCTATGGAGGAACAAAGCTTAGAATTATCAAAACTACCAGAACAGGTATATTCATTTACTATTATGAATAGCTAAATTCATAAATTCCTAACAATCATGATATGATAAAATAAGTTCATGTTAGTTGCTTTATAGTAGAATTATTTGAAAAATAGCATGTTAAGAAGTTTATTAGCAAAGTGGAAAAGGAGAAAAATTTCTAAGAACTATGCCATCCTAAAGGTGAAACCGGCGAGGCAAGAAAGCCGTGATAGGGGAATAACCAAAGTAGAGACGCTGTTTAAGGGAAAAGTATCCAGATTACCATGCTAATAGTGACCGAAGAATATGTTATTTAAGAATAATCTAGTATATAGCAATCTAAAGTGATCATATTTTGTTATGTGCATGATTGAAGGGAATATTTTGAAAATAACAATTTTATGAAAAATGAATAATTATTTATCTGACGAAATGGTAGATAAATTTAAAATACTCCTTTTATATGTACTTAAGGATATAGAAATAGTGGATATAAGAAAAATCATATTGGAAAAAATATTTGATAGATATTTTATGACTAGAATTAATTATATACCACACCTACCGAACTATTCTTATAAATATTTACATGCCAAAACCACACACTAACTATGATAAATTATGTATATTTAGAATTTTGGAAAAAAGATATGAGAAACATACAATTAGTAGAAAAACAAATAAAAATAAATTTAGACAAATACATGGAAACTAAAGATGTAAAATATATAGAATTCCTTAATGAAAATATGTAAGAACTACTTAGACTAAAACAAGCAACTGAAAAATATTATGAAAAAACATTTAATCAAGCCTAAATGACAGAAGATATTAAAATACTTGTTTTATATATACTTAGAGATATAGAAATTATGGACATAAAGAAAATAATATGGAAAAAATTACAAGATTATGAAGAGGAAGAATTATTAAATAGTATAGAAAACTTACACATATATTATGAACAACAATATTATTATGATTCAGATGGATATTATACAGACTAAAAATGTCAGGATATATTAAGAAAATTAGAGCAAACCAAGAAGACCTACATAAAGAAATTAATTATAGAAAACAAATTAGAGAAATAATGAAAAATCTAATAGAAAAATTAAAATGGATAGACGAAACCTTAAAAAATCTAGAAAAAAGCAAAGATAAAAGTTTAGATAGTTTAAAAAATTCATTAAAAAGAGAACAAGAAGAAATAGTTAGTAGCATAAATAACCTCAAACAAGATATAAAATATAGTACAAATAGAATATATTATTATACATTTACTTTAGAATAAAATAATAAACTACGAATATCTAAAATATTGGAAACAAGAAATCGAAGAAATAAGATTAACAGAAAACCTTATAAAAACAAATTTAATTGAATACTATAAAACAAAAGATATAGAATATTTAGAATATCTTTAAAATAATATAGATTTACAAAAACTAAGAGAAAAAACTAAAGAATATTATAGCAAATCATTTAATCAACTACCATTTAATCACCCCCCAAAATATGAATATCAGTAAAATTGAATATATTAATAAAACATATGAAAATAAAAAATACAAGAACGAAGAAAAACAGTTAATGAATATTACTACAAAGAATTTAACAATTACATAAATTAATAGATACATCTTACGAAAAGAATAAATCATTAAAAGAAATCGAAACCCAACTATATAGTTTATACCAAGAATACAAAAGGTTACATAATACTAACGAGGATCCTAAAACACTAGATAATTTAATTACGATAATATCTAATCTAGAATATGAATTAATAAAACATCTTAAGTCAAGAAGATAAAAATGAAAATTATTCCAATCAATAATATTCACAAAATACATTACATAAAAATAAATATATACGTATTTATTATCTAGTAAACTTACCGCGCCTAATCCGCACCCCGCTACAAACCTTATCTTCTATTGCACGATTTTTCCTTTTATAGCCATTGCTTCAACTAGCACAATGACAATAGTAATGGGTATAATTCTAAGAATCTTCTGCCCTCATCTATGTTAAATGGTCCTCTTATCTTCACTGTAAATTCGAATGCTTATCCTACAAAAAAAAAAAGCCTTCTCAGATGAATTATGTAGGCTGAGCCAACCTGTATTTTTAGTTTAATTAACATTATCTTTGCTGACCATCCTTTGTTATATTAGGTAAATGATTTTACAAACCTTACAGTGAAATATTAGCATTTTCTTTTATATATAAAAGGCGTGTGATGGTAAACCCAAATAGTAGTAGTAAATGTGCATTTGCCAACAAGAAGTACCATTCGAGGAGTATGTATATACATGTGTCATGTGTGCATGTTGTTTTGTTGCATTTGTATTTCTGCATAATACCTGCTAGTATAAGACCAATGACAAACGAAAATAAGCAATTGGGAACAAATAAACCTGTTAACTGGGCCGGTCCGGTCCAAATCGGCACCGGCCCATGAAATTTAACTATTTTTGGGCCAGTTTTGGTACCGGGTCGCTGTTAACGGGTCGGGTCGGTCCGGTTCCAAACAGTAAATTTGGCTCAAACGGACTGAAACTGGTTCACTTAAGAAATATCGAGTTTTGACCGGTCAAAACCAGTCAAAACTAAAGAAAAACTATTAATTTTATATTTTCATATTTTTTTCAATATATACACACCTATATACATTTTAAAAACAATCAACAATATACATACAACATATATACACTAAATATATACTACTTTAGATAACATATACACAAGTATACTTTAAATAGATACTAGTTTAGATACTATAGGAAATATATGCACATATATACGTACAATACAATATATACTACTTTAACTAATATACATACAACATATATACACTAAATATATACTACTTTAGAAAACATAAACGCATTATACTTTAAATAGTTACTAGTTTAGATTATATAGGAAATATATGCACATATATACGTACAATACAATATATACTACTTTAAATCATATACATACAACATATATACACTAAATATATATTACTTTAGAAAATATATACGTATGTATACTTTAAAAGACACTAGTTTAGATTCTATAAGTAATATATGCACAGATATACTTACAATACAATATATACTACTTTAAATAATATACATATAACATATATACACTAAATATATACTACTTTAGAAAACATATAGGCATGTATACTTTAAAAGACACTAGTTTAGATTCTATAGGGAATATATGCACATATATACGTACAATACAATATATACTACTTTAAATAATATACATACAACATATATACAGTAAATATGTACTACTTTAGAAAACATATAGGCATGTATACTTTAAATAGATACTAGTTTAGATTCTATAGGAAATATATGCACATATATACGCAATACAATATATACTACTTTAAATAATATACATACAACATATATACACTAAATATATACTACTTTAGAAAACATATAGGCATGTATACTTTAAATAGATACTAGTTTAGATTATAAATGAAATATATGCACATATATACATACAATACAATATATACTACTTTAAATAATACACATACAACATATATACAATAAATACATATTACTTTAGAAAACATATATACACATGTATACTTTAAATAGATACTGGTTTAGATTCTATAGGAGATATATGTACATATATACGTACAATAAAATATATATATACTGCATTAAATAATATACATACAACATATATACACTAAATATATACTACTTTAGAAACCATATACACATGTGTATTTTAAATAGATACTAGTTTAGGTTCTATAGGAAATATATACACATATATACGTACAATACAATATATATACTACTTTAAATAATATACATACAACCTATATACACTAAATATATACTACTTTCGAAAACATATACACATGTATACTTTGAATAGATACTAGTTTAGATTCTACAGGAAATATTTGCACATCTCTACGTGCAATACAATATATATACTACTTTAAATAACATACATACAACATATATACACTAAATATATACTACTTTAGATACTATAGAAAATATATACACATATATGTAGAATATATACTATTTTAAATACCACTTGAAAGTTGAAAGATATATACATTACATATTATACGAAATATTATACTACTTTAGAAACTTATACACATTAAATATATACTATTTTAGTCTATAGAAAATATATAGACATATATGTAGAATATATACTACATAAAATACCACTTGAAACAATATATACATACAACATATATATATATATATATATATATATATATATATATATATATATATATATATATATATATATATATATATATATACTTCCACAACTGCTACTACTACTTTAAATACCACTTGTGTATATATGTAGAATATATATGTATATATGTTTGTTATTTTATTACATAGTGTAAAGTTTAATAGTAATATATTAGAAGTATTTAATTCGAGATAGAAATTCAATTTAAATTGAAAAAATTACAATGTAAGGAGTAAATAAATGTTGTATTTTATTGTTTAGAAAATGATCCAAACACTACTAAAAGAAAGGTGAAAACCGACCATAAAAACCGATCACATGTGGTCGGTTTTCCCCAATTTTCGACTACAAAATCGATCAAAATGTGTGGCTAGAAAAGTAGTGGTAGTTTTTTAAAAATCGACAACAAGTGTTCGTTTTTTTAAATATATATATATATATATATATATTTAATATTCACTATTATTTTATTAAAATTGGAAAAAATAATTTTAGGAAAAAAAAAACGACCACAAGTGATCGGTTTTATATTCAATTTAATTAATTAATTTAATAAAAACCGACTACAAGTGGTCGGTTTTTATTAAATTAATTAATTAATTTATTAAAAAACCGACCACAAGTGGTCAGTTTAATATTAAAATTAATTAATTAATTTTAAAAACCGACCACAAGTGGTCGATTTTCTAGAAAAAAAGTTTCAAAAACTAACCACTTGTGGTCGGTTTTTCTGGGATTTTTTTTTTAAAAATAAAAATCAAAATCCAAATACAACATGCAACAACAACAATGCAATACAACAGTAACCAAATCAAATACAGCAGCAACAATAACCAAAAACCAAATGTAAATACTTTTAAAAGTGTACAACACATACAAAATATCCAACAAAAGTGAGTATGAAAAAACAACAACAATAGTTTCAAATAACAAAATGTCTAAATTCAAAGTACAACACATACAAAAATAAAAAAACTAAAAGTCATCATCATCGAATTCGTCCTCGTCTTCCATATCATCATTCGTGCTGAAATTATCCAGGGGGCCTAAACCTTTTGCAGCCCGAACTGCATCACTAGGACACGGAGGAATGATCTCCGCAGTCTGAATGAAGGAGCTGAACTACTGCTGCAACATCTTGATTTGTGATGTTGTTGCCTTCTCCATCTTCTTCTGCCTCTCTTTTTGTTCAGCGAACCTATCTCTCTGTTCAGCAAGCTCTTGAGTGAGTTAAGAAACCGTATTTTGTAGTCTTTCAATGGTTTCTCTATCAATTGAAGAGCTAGAGTATGCAGCGACTGATAACGCTCAATCTACAGCTCTCGTTTGAGTGTAAAGCGGTCGTTAGCAAATATAGAACCCAACCTGGGTTGGGTATCGATCCCACAGGGAATAGCTTGGTCAACAAGTAAGCAAAATTAATAGACTTTTGGTGCAAGTCTCGTAAGAAGGGGGGATTGTAATAAGTAACCAAAGTAATGAAATGAAAGCTGAAAATAATAAAGTAAAAAGAGAAAGATTGTCACGTTGGTTGTAAACAATGAGAATTGAAGCGTTGGGGTTATGTCCACCTTCTGAGGTATACGTCTCTATTGGCTATGAGTGTGTAGAGTCTTGACATGCAATTGCTTATAGAGAATTGTAGTCGATGGTAAATCCAAGCGTCTCTCGACCTAAACAAGGACTATTTCACTTTAACTCTCTCGAGCTTAAAGTATGTCTAGCGGTACGAATTCTCCAAGAGGTTAGTCCAGTTACGGCACTAGCTTTTTAATAGGAAAGGGTGTCCTACTACCTTGACATTATCTCTTTTCCAGACAAATAACCTTTCTCTCGAACAAGTTAAATGTTAGACTGGCGTTAGTCTATGCGTCTTCTTTTCTAGACAAGTAACCTTTCTCTCGAACAGGTTAGATGTTAGAATGGCGTGTTCATGTGTTTGAAACCGCAAAGATTGTAGATTTAAGATGAAGAGAATAATGATATAAGCAATATACGTGTCTTGAACTCACAAGCTCATAGCAATAGATAGTAACTCATTCGGCTTCCATAACCCCAACTAAGAGATTTAGTTACCCATGAATGCGAAGGATATCACGTTTTGCATGGTGGATGGCGTGTAAAAGAGGTGTTAGGCGTGTGGTTTTGGTGATTCCGTAGCAAGTAACGATTCTCTTGTTGTGGAATTTAAGAGTAGAAGAATGAAGAATTAAGAATGTATTGTAGAAAGATGTCTTAATTGTAAGGAGATGAATGAATTGTAAGAATGTGTCTCTAAATCTCTAGCATGATAGGGTATTTATAATACTCCTATCCTACTCCTACTAAGCTAATGAAATAAATAACCAAATCCTAATATACTAATGAAATCCTTGACCCAAATGTACTAGGGTAAGGTTACAAAATTATAATCCAAATAGAATAATAAAACACATAACCTAATTGCACTAGGTTAATGTATTATGGCAAAAATCCAGCTTTGTGTCTGTAAGTCCCCAAAGTCTTCAGAATTGCTGTTTTAGCCCGGGACAGATTTTCCATGCGGCAGATTTGGTCCTTTAGGCGTCCAGCTCCCTTTTACTTCGTTTGTGAGCTTTCTTTTGCGTCAAGTAAGCCATAAATTGCTGTATTTTGCATCATTTATACCTGAAACTTTCCTAATCATGTTCGTTAGCTCATTTACAGAAAAAAAGGACTAAAAGTGCATGAAATAGATAATTAGTTCTCAAAACTAGGCTAAAATATGGGCAAAATATATTGATATAGGTGCGTAAATTCGCCTATCATCAACACCCCACACTTAGAGCTTTGTTCGTCCTCGAACAACATATCATGTCCTTCTAAGCATCGACTTAAGGTTTTTACAGAAACAACACAAAACATTCTTCAAGACAAGCACAACAATTAGCAACAAAGAGTAGCTTTCCGATTAAGTAGAAACAATTTAACCTCAAGCATAGACTCGTGATGGTGATCAACTCGCATGCAAACGTTAAGGTACATAGAATCATATACAACTATCCAAAACTCATCAACCATATGTGTCTCACATAGTACCCATAATCACTCACAAATATAGCATATTTTTTTTCAAACATGGGTATCAAAGTATCCTTGCACTCACTCTCACAAAGAATTCATATGTAGCAACTAATGACCATAAGCTTGCCTTTAATGTAGTACTCTACTAAATGTCGGAATGTTAAGATTAGGATCAAGTAGGTCTTTAGATGGTTGTAATGTAGGCTAAGGGACGGGTAGGACTATTTTGGCCAGAAATAGTGACTAAGTTCCTAAGCACTTTAATACATCACATTGTATCATTGACACTTTGTTCTTTCAACCTTTCTTTATTTTATTCTTCCACCCTTGTTCTCATCTTTAGTTTTTCAATTTTAAGCACAACTCACTTTTCAGCTTTCTTTTCCTTTTTCTTTTCACAACATACCTCTTATGATAGCACTACATTCAAGCACCATTACAATTTAAAGCCTCATACTCAACCAATTTCCTCTTATGTTGTCACATGACTTTTTCACTTTAAAGCACTTAGGAATTTGGATCAAATTATGGTCTTAAAAAAATGGATTAGGCTTACATACAAGGTTGTCAAAGAAATAGGCTAAAGGCTCAAAAGGGTTTAACTAGGATGATTTACATGGGTAGGAAAAACTGAAGGTAAACTTGTATAGGTTGCCAAAGAAATGCCTAAATCATATCCTAAACTTACATTCCTTATTTTCGCTTTGCATACATACCAGGCAAGTTCTAGCATCAGCCACACACATAGTATATACTATTATCTCACACACACAAGGCACATGGTCGACTTGATTGGAAGTAATATAGACTCTTGACCCAACAAGTGAAGGAATTGAATCACACAATATCACATAATGAGTCACAACTAGTGCCTAAATGTCTCAATAGTCACATTGTAGAACATACTCTTGTTCTATTTTCATGCTGCCTATCAAAATAATTTCATGTGTAGCTAGAAAAAATTTTTACTCCTAAAAACTAAAAAAAACGTCAAATGAAAAAAAAAACAGTAAAACAAGCAAACATACAAACATAGGTGCAAACAAAGAAGTATAGCATGCAGATTCTGCCAACACCCCACACTTAGACTAGACACTGCCCTCAGTGGAAAATAAAGTCGAAGAACCTGATTAATCGGACTCCTCCTCAATGTCGGGGGTCATACCCCCTTCGTCAGAATCATCATAAGAGTCATCGTCAGAGTTCTCCTCAGCATCAGAATCAGGCAATCGTCTATCATCATCAGTTGGCACGTCATCATCAAGAGGTTCCTCAAAATATACGCCCACTTCACACATCTCCCGGGCATGCCTATTCATTGGGTAGTCGTGGTCCAGCTGTTGGAGCTCTTCAGCAGTTGGAATACGTCCACCACTCATCATAGTGAATCTCGTCATGCCATAGAGATGACGGAAGAAACTCTCGTCACGAGCATGTCTCTCCGCAGTGGTAAGGTTGACTCCATGCGTTGTTTCAGCATCTTTGACCTTGGTGAGGTCAACCTTCTTTGGGTTATGTGGGAGTTTGTGGTCAGCTGGTTCCTCTTCTATATCTTCCTTCCGCAACATTGCTGTCAACAAATTGCCGAATGTGAAATGGGACCTTCGGTGGAGTCTGGCTTTTCTCATGGTAGATCGAATGATTGCCCCAAAGTTGATAGGGACATTCGTCATCAACGCATAAACCAAACACACTCTATCTCTCGATATCTTGGTGTATTGCGTCCCAGGAATAAGGCATGAGTTGACAATGCGCATCCAGATTCTTGCTTCCCTATTTAGTGGAGCATAGGGGAATGTGTTGTGACGGCCTGTTTCCTTATGTCTGCCCCATCTTGCCATTGATCTGCTTCCACAAAGCATGTGTCTTATTGCTCTGTAAGGAGGCCTGCTGTACAGCTCTTTGTATGGTGCAGTGTCGACCGAAGGTAGGCCTAGAAACGAGTTGATCCAATCCGCTGTAAGCTGTAACACTTGGCCCCGAATTTTGACTTCGTTGCCTGTTGTGTTTGGTGACCAGTTGGCATAAAACTCTCTTGTCAAGTCAAGATTGCACTCTCCCATGTCACGGAAGATGAAATCCAGCTTCAAAGCCATAATTTTAGCCAACATTTGCGGCTCCTTCTTTGCTAAGGTCTCCTTGTTGATTAAGTCGACGTGCACATATTTCTTTTCTTTATTGCTGCTGTACCATGCCTTGGCTTCTTCCTCAAGAACCCATTTGATTCCGAACATTCTGCGTGGTAGGTGTGCTGAAGATGATTCTCCTTGGTCTTTTCGGCTTCTCTTTTTATCCTTTCGGGTCGTGGTAGCCTTCTCCTTGCCTTGCTTTGCTTTGGGTGCCATTGTACCTGAGACTAGAGATAATGTTAGTTGCAGCACAATCTCACTTTATACAATCTACATGCAAGGACTAGGGGTACCACCCCACACTTAATCTTGTTAGCACAAATTAGTGAAGTGAAAGTGGTCGAGTACTCAGACTTCGTCGACATACGTCTTAGGATTGTATTCCGACAAGAAAATCAGCATTACATCACTTATGTGCAGCCATTTGGACGACTTTCATGGTGCATATAGCAACACTACAACATAGGGGTTACCACATGGAATTGTTATTCGAACAACAAACACCACCTCCTAAGTCGATAGTCACTATAACCTTATCCCGATGGCCGGGATGGTTAATCATGCAAGCATTCAAACCACACTCTCAAGTAATATTCATAGTCACATATGTTCAGCAAGTATCATAACAATGCCATTGAAACAAAATTCAAGTCGGAAACAAGTCAAGAATTCCATACGTATACATTCAATCACACGATTTTGCAACAATTATCCAATCACATGAACATCACCACCAATTTCTTATGATTTAGCAAATTATAATAAGCATAGCAACGTAGTACTTACGATAAATAGATGAAGAATAAGAGAGCACTTACTTGCTTTGAAGATTGTGGAGAAGTTGTTGTGGATTGGAAGAACAAAGGAAGAAAAATTTGAGAGGATTTGGGATGATATGCGGCGCCTTTAGGGTTGCTTCTAATGTGTTTGTGACATAAAAACAAGTCCCCTTTATATAGGAGGAGTATGGGTCGGGTTATGACCCATTTACAATCGGATTTGGGGACAAAATCACAACATATGCGGTGCATATCCCACGGCATATCACTTACATATGCGGCGCATTGTCCATGGCATAATGGGACATATGCGCCGCATATCCTATGGCATTTCTAGACATATGCGCCGCATAGTCTATGGCATTTGGTCTCAGTATCTCAAATGCCATAGCATAGGCGGCGCATAGTCAAAAGCACACCTAGGAATAGGCGGCGCATTGTGTATAGCACACTAGATTCCGAGTCTTTAGGCTATAGAATAGGTTGTGCATCGTTCGTGGCCTATTTATACCAAGGCCTAGCCTTCCTCGAAGCCTATTATGACGTGAGAAAGGCTCAATTCATAGCCTTATGCATCACCATTCCTAACTTACCGACTTTACCATACAATGCGACCAAATCGTCAATTGAAATCAATCTCCTCGTTGCATACTTCTTGCACCTATATTTGCTCAAAACACAATGAAAACGATTAGTACGATGGGTTGCCTCCTACCAAGTGCCTTAGTTTTGGTCGTGGCACGACTCTTATTTTTGGATTTTCATTTATCAAAAAGAAAAAAAACTAAAACGACGAAACGATAAAACGATAAAACGATAAATCAATAAAACGATAAAACGATGGGTTGCCTCCCATCTAGCACCTTTTTTATTGTCGTGGCTCGACGTAGTAACCTCGAGTACTTAGACTTCGTCGAGATAAGTGATGGCCATGTCATTTATCGAGTCAAGAGGACCGATATATGGTTTAACACGTTGGCCATTCACTTTGAAGATAACACCCTCATTATTTTCCAATTCGACTACTCCAGACGAGTAGACTTGGGTGACTTTAAATGGACCAGACCACTTTGATTTTAACTTACCTGGGAAGAGCTTGAGTCTGGAATTAAAGAGTAGTACCATGTCACCTTTTTGGAAGTTTCGTCGAACAATCCGCTGATCATGATACTTCTTCATCCGCTCCTTATATAAATCTGATCTTTCATATGCATGGAGACGGAATTCATCTAGTTCGTTCAGCTGCTCCAACCTCAGGTTCTTCACATCATCCCAATTCAGATTCAAGTGCTTTAATGCCCACAATGCCTTGTATTCAAGCTCGATGGGTAGATGACAAGCCTTCCCATAAACTAGCTAATAAGGTGACATGCCAATGGGTGTCTTGAATGCAGTCCTATACGCCCATAGTGCATCATCTAGCTTTCGAGACCAATCCTTCCGATTCGCATTGACCGTCTTGGCAAGGATTTGCTTGATCTCACGATTGGAAACCTCTACTTGTCCACTAGTTTGAGGATGATAAGGCGTAGCTACCTTGTGTTGTTTGACTCCATACTTGGCCAATACAGTTTTGAATAGCTTGTTGCAAAAGTGAGATCCTCCATCACTTATGATAGTACGAGGTACTCCAAAGCGGGAGAAGATATTCTTCTTTAAAAACGCTACAACACGCTTTCCTTCGTTATCGGCCAATGCTACAGCTTCAACCCATTTCGACACATAATCCACAGCAACCAAGATGTATTTCATTCCAAACGAATTCACGAATGGTCCCATGAAATCAATACCCCACACATCAAAGAGTTCTACTTCCAGAATTTTGGACATGGGCATTTCATGGTGTTTTGAAATAGCACCTTGACGTTGGCATTGGTCACACCTTCTCACATAGTCGTGTGCATCTCTGAATATTGTAGGCCAATAATAACCACTTTGCAAGACTTTCCTTGCCGTTCGATTCCCTGCATGATGTCCCCCAACTTGCGAAGTGTGGCATGCTTCCAATATAGTAGGCACTTCTCCATGGGATATACATCGTCGAATGATACCATCCGCGCATCTTCGAAACAAATAAGGCTCATCCCAATAGTAGTGCTGAACGTCATGCATAAACTTCCTCCTCTGGTGGTAAGATAAATTGGAAGGTAACACATTACTCACCGCTAAATTTGCAAAGTCGGCATACCATGGTAAGTTCTCCATTGTTGTCGCTAGTATCTCCTCGTCAGGGAATGCATCGTCAATCTGATTTTCTGGTTGCGCCATATACTCATTCTCAAGTCTAGATAGGTGATCAGCCACTTGGTTCTCGCAACCTCTTCTATCTTTGACTTCAAAATCAAACTCTTGTAGCAGCAATACCCATCTAAGCAGCCTTGGTTTTGCATCCTTCTTTGTCATTAGATATCTAAGAGCTGCATGGTCTGTATGAATGATCACCTTAGTACCCAATAGATAGGCACGAAACTTCTCGAATGCATACACAACTGCTAGGAGCTCTTGTTCAGTAACAGTGTAGTTCCTTTGGGCTTCATTAAGGACCTTACTCGCATAGTAGATAGGATGAAATAACTTCTTCTTTCTCTGTCCAAGAACAGCACCAACGGCTACACCACTAGCATCACACATGATTTCAAACGGGAGCATCCAATCTGGTGCTACCATGATAGGGGCTTCAATGAGTTTTTCTTTAAGGCATTCGAATGCCTTCAAGCAATCATAATTAAAGTCAAACTTCGCATCTTTCTCCAATAGCTTGCACAATGGACTTGAAATTTTGGAGAAGTCTTTGATGAATCTACGATAAAACCCAGCATGGCCAAGAAAACTACGAACTCCCTTCACCGAAATTGGAGGTGGTAGCTTTTCAATTACCTCTATTTTGGCGCGATCAACCTCTATTCCTCTTTTGGAGATCTTGTGCCCAAGAACAATTCCTTCTTTTACCATGAAGTGGCACTTCTCCCAATTCAGCACAAGGTTGAACTCTACACATCTTTGTAATGCCATGCTCAAGTTCACCAAACATGCGTCAAAGGACTCACCAACAACTGAAAAGTCGTCCATAAATACCTCCAAAGTGTCTTCTACCATATCAGAGAAAATAGACATCATACAACGTTGAAAGGTGGCTGGTGCGTTACATAACCCGAATGGCATACGTTTGAAGGCAAACGTACCATATGGGCATGTAAACGTTGTCTTCTCTTGGTCTTCTGGTGCAATACAAATCTGATTATAACCTGAATAACCATCAAGAAAGCAAAACCATCCTTTCCCCGCTAATCGATCTAGCATTTGGTCCATAAATGGCATGGGGAAGTGATCCTTGAGAGTCCAAGAATTCAGCTTGCAGTAGTCCATGCATACTCTCCATCCAGTAACGGGCCTGAGTGGAATAAGCTTATTCTTTCCATTAGCAACCACCGTCATACCTCCTTTCTTGGGGACACATTGTACTGGGCTTACCCATGTACTGTCAGAAATAGGATACACGACTCCTGCGTCTAACCACTTGATAATCTCCTTCTTCACCACCTCTTGCATTGGTGGGTTTAGACGTCTTTGATGTTCAATGGTGGGTGTGCACTTTTCTTGAAGCTGAATTTTATGTGTGCAAATCCCGGGTGGAATACCAATGATATCCGCAATGGTCCATCCAATAGCTCTAATATACTTGCGTAAGATTACAATAAGAGCTGCAACTTGTTGCTCACCTAAATCGGCTGCCTCTATGACTGGAAGAGTGTTTCCGCATCCTAAGAATGCGTACTTCAAATGGCTTGGCAGCTCCTTCAATTCTAACGTGGGTGGTTCTTCAATAGATGGCTTAGCTGGTGGTGTGGGTCGATTCTTGAGATCAAGATCCATCTTCTTGGGAGTATAGCGATATGCTCCTAATCCCGATAGAGCACAAATATCATCTTCAGAAATTTCAGCATCATCATCCTCTTCTGCCATGAGCAAAACCTCCAAAGGATCATCAAGAATTTGCTCTTCAGCAAGTAACTCATCCTCATCATCAACGACAACATCAGCCACAGAAAATACACTTAGATCTTTAGGCTGCTTCATTGATTTGCAAACATCAAAGCGCACCACTTCATCATTTATTCGGAATGAAAGCTCATTAGCTCTCAAATCTATGAGCACACTTCCCGTAGCAAGGAAGGGGCGTCCCAAGATTATGGGAACCTCTGAATCTTCTTCACAATCTAAGATGACAAAGGCTGCCGGAAAAATAAATGAAGATACCTTCACCAAGACATCGCATAGAATACCAACTGGTCGTTTTACCGACCTATCCGCCATAACAAGCCTCATATTAGTTGGTGTAGGATCTCCTAACCCCAACTTCTTGTAGATTGATAGTGGCATCAAGTTGATGCTGGCTCCTAAGTCACACAATGCTTTAGCAAAGTCCAAAGATCCGACGGTGCAAGGAATAGTGAAAGCTCCGGGGTCGGCCTTCTTCTGAACTATGGATCGGGTAGCGATTGCACTACAATGATGCACATCATCTTTCAGCTCATAGCTTGCTGCCCTCTTCTTAGTCAAAAGATCTTTCATAAACTTCGCATACCCAGGCATTTGTTCAAGTGCCTCTACCAATGGGACATTAATAGTCAGCTGCTTCAACATGGTCATAAATTTGCTGAACTTAGTGTCATCGGCCACCTTCTTCAATCTTTGTGGAAAAGGTGGTGGTGGGTATGGAAGTGTTCTCTCCATGGCTTTCTTCTCCTCTTTCTTCCGTTTTTTTTTCAGGCTGCACGTCACTAGGTAAAACGTCCTTGACGTTGGAAGTAGATATTGCGGCGTCTTCTCTAGTGGCGTCACTAGGTGTGGCGTCCATGTCTGCTGTTTCATCAACTACTTGCTTGCCTGTTGCTGAAGTTTCCAGCACCTTACCACTCCTCGTGGTGATGGCCATGCATGACCCATCATTCCTTGGGTTTTGGACTGTATCGCTCGGTAAGGTGCCAGCCTTTCTTTGATTGAATGCTGCTGAAAGTTGGCTTAATTTTTGCTCTATTTGCTTGATAGAAGTGGAATGAGAATCAACTAATTGCTTCATGGAGGCCAAATCATCAATCACCTCCTTAACTCCCGCGCTCGTCGCTTCCACTCCTTTCAATAACTTAGCCATCATGTCTTCCATAGAATTAGATGTGGTGGTGTCACGTCTACCAGGGGGAACGTACAAACCACTATTTTCATTATTTTTCTTCCAACTACCTTGGTCTTTACCTCCAGATTTATCATAATAGTTCCGACCTTGGTTTCCTTGGGCATTCCCACGGAAACCCCCCTGATTATTCAAGTAGTTGGCCTCCTCTTCCGAATCAGATTCGTCTCTTCCCTTTGACGCAATAGCTTTCACTTTTTCAGTCTTCCCTAATAGATGCTTTGTAAGAAGATCCATTTGGGTTTTCATGTGCGCCATATCTTGATCACGTTCTTCTTCTCTTCTTCTTTGGTCTGCAGACATGCCAATAGATAAAGTGGGGCTTGCTACCTCAGAATCCCTGGTATGCCAAGCTCTACTTTGTTTCGTCATACGATCTAGCATGTTGCTTGCTTGACCAAAGGTGAGGTCCATAAAAGAACCTCCAGCTGCGTTGTCCACCACTGGTTTAGTTACTGAATTCAAGGCTCTATACAAGATCTCCATGAGGTGAACATTAGTCATGTGATGGTTTGGGCATCTCGCTAGCTTTGTCTTGAACCTCTCCCATGTTTCGTGAAGAGCTTCAGAGGGAAGCTGACGAAAGTTGCTGATTTCATCTCTCAATTGAGCTCTCTTGGATGGCGGAAAGAATCTTTCTAGGAAAGCGTCTCTCAATTGCCTCCAATTTGTAATAGAATCAGGAGTCAGCCCATTCAACCATAATGTTGCCTCCCCAGACAGAGACAATGGAAATAGACGTAATCGAATAGCATTCTGACCAACACCAGGATTGTCAAAAGACTTGCATGTAGAAATAAAGTTGATGAGATGCATATTCGGATCATCGCCTGCTAGTCCACCAAATAATCCCTTGAGTTGCAATAACTGAATCATGGTGCTTGTGATATTGAATTTGGCTCCGGGCGCTAATGGTGGTGGAATTATGGCTCCAGTGGCTCCGGCACCATCAAGATCATCATCATCATCGTCGAAAGCTGGTTGCAAAGGTTGGCGATCATATCTATACCGAGCTTGTCGACCTCTTCGATTGGCAGCTGTTGCAACTTCAGCGCCATGCCTTGGGTTTATCAACTCGTCATCTCCTAAATCTTCATCGTCAGGATTTGTTGCTCGTCCAGGATTATCAATGTTTTGTTGTTGGACTTGAGCAGCGGCAAGAGCAGCTAATCTTGCTTGCTCGTGTTGAGTAGCCATCCTGTCGATTTCAGCTTGTGCTTTCATTCTTCTAATTCGTTGCGGTTCAGGATTGATTGGTAATAACGGTTGACCAGAACTTCTAGTATGGGGCATGCACTAAAAGAAAAACCTGCAGTAAACAAAAACAAAAACTAAACGTAAAAGTACGAGAATCTTTGACCAAAGGGTCTAGTAATTATCACGAACTTGATTGACACTCGTATTCCCCGGCAACGGCGCCAATTTTTTATAACGCTCAATCTACAGCTCTCGTTTGAGTGTAAAGCGGTCGTTAGCAAATATAGAACCCAACCTGGGTTGGGTATCGATCCCACAGGGAATAGCTTGGTCAACAAGTAAGCAAAATTAATAGACTTTTGGTGCAAGTCTCGTAAGAAGGGGGGATTGTAATAAGTAACCAAAGTAATGAAATAAAAGCTGAAAATAATAAAGTAAAAAGAGAAAGATTGTCACGTTGGTTTTAAACAATGAGAATTAAAGCGTTGGGGTTATGTCCACCTTCTGAGGTATACGTCTCTATTGGCTATGAGTGTGTAGAGTCTTGACATGCAATTGCTTATAGAGAATTGTAGTCGATGGTAAATCCAAGCGTCTCTCGACCTAAACAAGGACTATTTAACTTTAACTCTCTCGAGCTTAAAGTGTGTCTAGCGGTACGAATTCTCCAAGAGGTTAGTCCAGTTACGACACTAGCTTTTTAATAGGAAAGGGTGTCCTACTACCTTGACATTATCTCTTTTCCAGACAAATAACCTTTCTCTCGAACAAGTTAAATGTTAGACTGGCGTTAGTCTATGCGTCTTCTTTTCTAGACAAGTAACCTTTCTCTCGAACAGGTTAGATGTTAGAATGGCGTGTTCATGTGTTTGAAACCGCAAAGATTGTAGATTTAAGATGAAGAGAATAATGATATAAGCAATATACGTGTCTTGAACTCACAAGCTCATAGCAATAGATAGTAACTCATTCGGCTTCCATAACCCCAACTAAGAGATTTAGTTACCCATGAATGCGAAGGATATCACGTTTTGCATGGTGGATGGCGTGTAAAAGAGGTGTTAGGCGTGTGGTTTTGGTGATTCCGTAGCAAGTAACGATTCTCTTGTTGTGGAATTTAAGAGTAGAAGAATGAAGAATTAAGAATGTATTGTAGGAAGATGTCTTAATTGTAAGGAGATGAATGAATTGTAAGAATGTGTCTCTAAATCTCTAGCATGATAGGGTATTTATAATACTCCTATCCTACTCCTACTAAGCTAATGAAATAAATAACCAAATCCTAATATACTAATGAAATCCTTGACCCAAATGTACTAGGGTAAGGTTACAAAATTATAATCCAAATAGAATAATAAAACACATAACCTAATTGCACTAGGTTAATGTATTATGGCAAAAATCTAGCTTTGTGTCTGTAAGTCCCCAAAGTCTTCAGAATTGCTGTTTTAGCCCGGGACAGATTTTCCATGCGGCAGATTTGGTCCTTTAGGCGTCCAGCTCCCTTTTACTTCGTTTGTGAGCTTTCTTTTGCGTCAAGTAAGCCATAAATTGCTGTATTTTGCATCATTTATACCTGAAACTTTCCTAATCATGTTCGTTAGCTCATTTACAGAAAAAAGGACTAAAAGTGCATGAAATAGATAATTAGTTCTCAAAACTAGGCTAAAATATGGGCAAAATATATTGATATAGGCGCGTAAATTCGCCTATCATCAGCGACGGACGAACACCTACTATTATCGCCAAAAAAATTTGTGAGGTATCCGTAAAAATGTCCTCTATTTGCAGGACCCACAGCTTTTGCCCATAACTCCTCCTCTAAATGTTGGGGTATTGGGTCACCCTGACTTTCAGAAGGCTGACTACTTCGATACTCACCAACAAGACGCGTATATTTGTCCTATATTCAAAGAAAAGTTAATACTAAAAGTCAAAAAATATTAAAGTAGTTATAATTGAATAATATCAACTTTGAGAAAAAGATTCATAAATTCAAAACTTGTTTCTTATGTGGACAACTTTTGCACGAGGTTCAATCCATACACCTTCATCAGTTGGGTTTTTTTTCCAAATGAGTCTCTCGAATAGCTCATCAGTTGGTAATTTGCCTACCCTTTTCTTTTTCATATTTTTCCTGCATATGAAAAAAATATCAATGTTCAAATAATCAAAGAATTTAAATAGAAACAAACAATTAAAACCGTAAAAGTTACATACCATTTTTTCAAGCACAGAAAGAGTACTTCTGGCACCCATAATATGTAGGGAGCCACCCTTGGATGATGCCCGGGCTTTCTTTCCCTTTTCCCTCAATAATAGGTATTCTGCGCTACTCCAATGGCGAAGATACAGTTGCCATACGGGTTCAGGAATGCACTTAGGTTTTACCAATTTCTTTCGGGCATAATCTAAGAGATCGTTAAATTTGGCTCTACATCTTATGAAAAGGTTCTTCTTTATAAGAAATGCATTTGCAGCATCCCACCAGTAAAATTTCTACAATAAAAATATGATAGTCAATCTTTTCTTCTAACAAAGTGTTAATAAGTAGTCGATAAGTTAAATCTTTACCTTAAATTCTTTAAACATTCTATCCCTATCAAGTTCCTTTTGTCAGCTGGTCCAGTAGCAGTTGAAGTGAGGAATAATGCATATTCGCGTCTTTTGTCCAACTCCAGCATCCGGCCTAAGACTACAACACAAGATCAAACAGTAATTTCATAGAGCATAATAATATAGTAATGAAAAAATGAGTAACATTATTATATTTTGAAATCTTACCCTCTCGCAACTAGAACAAGATAAATCCTCCCAGAATCATCTCTATCTCCTAGCTGCCTAGTAAGTGATGGTGGATGCACTGGCGTGGGCGGATCTGAAGCACCAGATGTAGTGCCTCCAAGCTGAAGATCTGATAACCTAATAGATCCAGCAGAATCACTGTACGAAGCTGCGTGACTGCTGCAAGAGCGTATCGATTATGGTAGATGTCTTGAGGGGCCATCGGCCTTCCGCTAGTACTGTGCTGGTGGTCGCACTGTCATAGAAGTAGAATGAGTCGGTGTATACCCATGTAGTGGCCCCACATGTATAGGAGTAGGTATCGAATCTTCGAACGACCAAGAATATGAGGTTCGTGTTGTCGCGTCAGCAAACCGACCCTCAGATATATGAATACCTGTAGGTCGTCTATAAGGCGGAGGTTGTCTATTCTTTTTTGGTTTTGTAGTATCAACCTTTTTCTTACCCTTGCCACCTCTGCTGACATCTAAATTATGTTAAGTTAACAAGTAGTTAGTTCCTACAAAATGAATATATAAGAAAACATTCCAAGTAACTAATTTCAAGATACTAATTCACATTTCAAATCGCTCTAATACAACACGAGATATAGACAAGAATATTTTTATTACTATATAAATCATGGAAAGTGGAAACAACAAACTTAAACAGTATATTACATATCAATCTTAAACAAAAAACATAAAGGTAAATATATAGTACAAAGAATAAAGACATCAATACATAATAAATACGACCTACACAACTAATCCTTACGACCTACACAACTAATCCTTCTCTTCGGAAGACTCTCCACTAAACCATTCACCCTCTTCGGAGGTTTCCTCATCTCCTACCCACTCAGCCTCTTCTTCTGCAACATTAACTTCTTCAAATATTTTTTTTGAGTGATTCAAACCGTCCACTAATTCAACGTCCACTAACTGGTGATCAATCTGTATTTCATTTTGATACGCACTCTCCAGGACATTCTCAACTTCCACCTGGCCTATAGGCTTTGTTTAGATTATAGCCCACCAATCAGACTTATCATTACGCAACGGATAAGGAGCATAATACACTTGTTTAACATTTTGCGCTAGAACAAATGGATCATAAATAGGATACGACCTATTGTGCCTCATTTCAATGATGTTATGCTCCCTATGTACTTTCGTGCCTCTTGTGCTTGGATAACACCACATACATCGAAAGAGGATAATTTTTTATTGGGAAACCAGCATACTCCATGATAATGCTCAACTTACATGCCAATTTAGTGCAAGGCTGTGGTCGTCAATATAATTACCCAACTTTGGAGTCGGGATCGAATCCACGAGGAACAATGTGAGTGGCGATTAAAGAAATTTAAAACTATAGCTACAAGTTAACTTCAGAAAAATGATATGAGAAGATAAAATGGGGTTTTTTTAATGGTTGATAAAAGTTTTGACTTGCTTCAGAACTCAATGCTAAAATTTCAAAGATTCAAATCAATGATAGAGAAAAACAAGGGTTATGATCACTATGGTTACTAACCCCTCACTGAATAATAGTTGTAGTACTGGATTATCATGACTTGTGGGAAACACCAAATTATCAGTATCGACAGTCCATCTAAGTGTTTCTCAACCTACCTAGATGTTGTACTCCCTAATTCTCTCGAACTTCGGAAAACCTTCTATTCACACTGACTTTATCTCGAGTTGATTAATCTTGTTACAACATTAATCATTAGATGGAAAATTAATCTTCCCAAATCCTAGTTGATAATTAACTACCTTTAGTTTATTTCTCAGTTCGAGCAAACAAACATAAGCCTAGATCTATTGTTTGCAACCAATAGAAAATAGTCATTACAAAGGAATTATCAAGATGTTCCCACAATCACTCAAATCCTAACCAACTATTAAATCCATGAAGGAATAATCATAGATCCAACAACCTTAGTTATGGGTTTTAGTTCAACATGAGAAAGAAAGAGATAACAACAATTATATTCATCATTCAGAGTAATTAAACTTATAAAAGATGAAGTCTGAGGTTGATGCTCTTCCAAGTTCAAGAAGAATATCCCACAACTCAATCAAAGAATTAAAAATTTAGTTCAAAGTTCAGAGACCCAGAAAAGAAGTAAACTAGCCTTTGGAATAAGTTCTAGATCCCCCCTGAAACTCTAAAAGCTGCCATTTATATCCGTACTTTAAGAAAAATTTGAAGTTAAAAATTCAGCTTTCTGCTCCTTTAGCTGACGACATGTCTGATAGCTTATCACAAATCTGATAGCTTATCAGGGAATATCGTCAGACCTTCTGCCCATGTGTGATGACTTATCAAAAATCTGATAACTTATCATAAAATGTCTTCAGACCTTCTGCCCATGTGTGACAACATCTGTGACGACTTATCACAAATCTGATAACTTATCAGAAAATGTCTTCATACCTTCTGCCCATGTGTGATGACTTATCACAAATCTGATAACTTATCAGAAAATATCTTCAAAAATGCTTGACATGGTGTCATGACATGTGTGACGACTTATCACAAATCTAATAACTTGTCAGAAAATATCCTCAGACCTTCTGCCCATGTGTGATGACTTATCACAAATCTGATAACTTATCAGAAAATATCTTCAGACCTTCTGCCTATGTGTGATGACATATGTGACGACTTATCACAAATCTAATAACTTATCCGAAAATATTTTTAGAAATGCTTCACATGTGTGACGACTTATCAAAAGATTTAATAACTTATCAGAAAATATCGTCAGAAATGATTCACCTTTCTTGTTCTCTGCCTATGTGTGATGACATATTCTGATAGCTTATCACAGATTTGATAGCTTATCAGATAAAGTGGTCAGATAAAATCTGCAGAACTTAATTTCTTGCCTCTTTGACCTAAAATCATCCTTCTTAACGTAGCTTTCATATATGTTCATGCATCTTGACTTTCCTACAAAATCACATGAAATATAATAAAAAACAACAGTAATTACTTAAGAACTTACAATTATTTCAAGTTAAAAGTCTTAAATGTTCTAACAGAAGGCTAGCACATCAACACCCTTAACTTTAAACCATTTCTTGTCCTCAAGCAACTACATAACACCATACTACGATATTTAATCAAGAGAAACATAAAATACCTACGATAGTTGATTATCAATTTTTGCTCAAAACATATTACCTTTTCTAATTTCAATTACCTTCAAACCTAACTATGTATATCAATGAAGATAAACAATGTGGCATAAAGAAATCAAGATATGGCATCAAATTAGCAACAATAACCATGCATATGTACATGTTACACTACCCAAACAAGTAAGCAGCTAGCAATGCAACCGATGTGCCCCTACAACAAAAAATTCCCTCTTCACTCATATATAAAATCAAGCACGTAAATGTAGGGACGCTCAAGAGACACTCACTCTCAGAAAGATGTTCCAGTTAATGTATGCCAAATACCATAAGCTTGCCCTTATTTTCATCACCGAGACTTTCAGACAGTTAAGCAAAGATCACTATAGGACTTTTCTTCAGCTTGTAATATAGGCTTTGGTCTGGTATGATACACAAGGATATTTAAAGTGACTAAGCCTCCTTGGCACTACACTATTTTTGGGGTCTCACTTATCAACCTTTAACTTATTTCTTCCTTTCTTTATTGAAGCAAATTCAGGCTAGATGCGGTCCTTTAGTCTTTTATTTTCTCTTTTTTCACAATTTTTCTTTTATTATTCTTTTTCTACCACACCTAGCCTTACATTTTTTAATTTTGTTTTACCCTTCTTCATACTCACTTTACATCACGCATCCCTATGATAGCCACCCTCAATTTAGGCGATTTGCCTAAGTCAAAGTACACAATTCCCAAGGAGGACCAGGGCCAAAATAGGTTCATTGTGATACAAATGGGAAGGTGATAGGTATAACAAAAAAAATATATAGGCTTTTAGGCTCAAAATCAGGATCAATGGATATTATTCAAACATAGAAGGTCATTTAGGCTAAAAGTGGACTAATATAAAAAATGGACTATGATCCTTTCCTAACCACTCTTCTACAACCAAGGCAAGACCAACTGAGCAAGTTCTGGATTTAACACACAACGGGAACTAGGTAGTATCTCACAACACATGGCACAAATGAACATCACAAGCTACTACCTATCCGGTTCATGCAATTGTTAGCAATAATTATCATGTCCCTAATACCAATGTCATAAAAAGATTTGCAGTAGTCGTATATAGATGCACACCACAAAGTTACAAAATAGATAATTGGAGAGGTATTTATTATTCACAAAAATCAATAAAAAAAAACTAAAAAAATGTTAACTGCCCCAGATACTTATTTTTCTCCCAATTAACCACAACACATCACAAAACAAAACACAGTACGCCTAAACATACCGGCTCTACTAGGAACAAGACTCCGGAGAAAAGAGTCACGGCAACAAAAACCCCAAGAGGACATCAACTCCCACAAGCAGTCTCACCCTCAACTTAAAATCATACATTGTCCCCAATGAATCAAACTAAAACAAAAGAGTTAGAAACATACCTGTGGCACCATAGGTGCAGAGATCTGATGTCTATCACATAATACAAATACAAACAACAAAATGCCTTGGGTTGCCTCCCAAGCAGTGGTTGATTTAAAGTCGCGCATGACTAGGTTATCTTGACTACTCAGAATTCATCAAGATAGCTTGAAAGTGCTCCATCCTTTATCCCTCTACTTAGACGATTTGAATCATCGGCCCATCTTTCGATCTTTATATCTTTTAGGTGCATTGGGTAAATATGAGAGCATAGGAAAGTCCTATCACGCCACTTTGAAGACTTGAACCGCTTTCCCAATTTTGCATCAAACTTTCTTGTGGGCTCATTTGGCAATGGTGAGAATCTTAAAAAGCCACTAAATGGACATCGATCTAAATTCATTTCCAAAATTCATCATTTTCTTGGGTGATTCGACTTTCATCACATCCACCAAGCATAATTTTGAAAAGTGATTTGAGTGAGGTCTTCTCCCTAATTTTTGAGTTGCATCCTTCTCGACCTTTTCACCCTAAATTGGGCTAAAGTCTTTATAAGAGATTGGCTTGGTTTCTTCTTTTGCCTCTAGCACCATTTTCTCAATCTTGGCGTTATCTCTTATGGTTGGTTTGGTTGATTGAAAAACCACCGAGGGTTGCTCATCATCAAGCTCAACATCCATATAGGATATTTTCTCATTATTTTCACACTCTTCCATTATTTTAAATGATTCCACAGACAAGATATCATCTTAACATAATATTGAAAAGTGCTTTAAATGATTGACCTCTATATCCATCTCCTATATACTTTTCCTTTCCTATTTTCATTCTCTCATGTCTTGAAACATTTCTTATTGTTTATCCAAAAGTCGTTGAAACATAACTTCAATGAGACACCTTTCGGTGCTTCGTTTTTCCTGTTCTTGACCATAAGACCTATCAAAATCATAAGAAGAACTAGAATTTAGCTTAGCATAATGGGCGGGGGGGGGGGGGGGCATTTGAACAATCCATCCAATGCCCATCTTGACCACCACATAAAGCACAATCATCCTCCCAGTAGGATGGAGATGGTGTACATATCTCTCTCCGGGGAGCATATCTACAATCTTACCAAAAGTGAGGTCCATCACAATATGGACATGGATCATCAAGATATGATTTCCAACCATCAAAGTCACATTCATTCCAAGATGTCATGGTAATAAGTAAACTAAAATAAAAATCTACCTAACACAAGAAATAAAAGAAAATTACAAACAAATATTTACAAGTTTGAATTCAAGAAAATAAGCTAAATTTCCAAACCAACTCAATACGCCAAATTGTTCCCCGACAACGGTGCCATTTTTGATAAAGCTCAACTTACACGTCAATTTCGTACAATACAGTCGTCGTTAATATAATTATCCAACTTTGGAGTCGGGTTAAAATCTACGAGGAACAATGTGAGTGGCGATTACACTAATTTGAAACTATAGCTACAAGTTAACTTCAAACAAATGATACAAAAAAATAAAATGGGGGGGTTTTTAATGGTTGATAAAAGCTTTGACTTGCTTCAGAACTCAAAGCTAAAATTTCAATGGTTCAAATCAATGATAGAGAGAAACTAGGGTTATGATCACTATGATTATTAATCCCTCATTGAATAATAGTTGTAGTACTGGATTCTCATGACTTGTTGGAAACACCAAATTATCAGTATGACAGTCCATCTAAGTGTTTCTCAACCTACCTAGATGTTGTACTCCCCAATTCTCTCGAACTTAGGAAAACCTTCTATTCACAATGATTTTATCTTGAGTTGATTAATTTTGTTATAGTATTAATCATTAGATGGAAAATTAACCTTCCCAAATTCTCGTTGATAATTCACTACCTTTAGATTTTTTCTCAGTTCGAGCAAACAAACATAAGTCTAGATCTATTGTTTGCAACCAATAGAAAACAATCATTACAAAGGAATTATCATGATGTTCCCACAATCACTCAAATCTTAACTAACTATTAAATCCATGAAGGAATAATCATAGATCCTACAACCTTAGTTATGGGTTTTAGTTCCACATGAGAAAGAAAGAGATAACAACAATTGTATTCATCATTCAGAGTAATTAAACTTACAAAAGATGAAGTATGAGGTTGATGCTCTTCCAAGTTCAAGAAGAATATCCCACAACTCAATCAAAGAATTGAAAATTAAGTTCAAAGTTCAGAGACCCAGAAAAGAAGTAAAATAGCCTTTGGAATAAGTTATAGATCCCCCCTGAAACCCTAAAAGCTGCTATTTATGTCTATACTTTAAGAAAAAATCAAAGTCAAAAATTCAGCTTTTTGCTCCTTTAGGTGACGACATGTCTAATAGCTTATCACAAATCTGATAGCTTATCAGAGAATGTCGTCAGACCTTCTGCCCATGTGTGACGACATGTGTGACGACTTATTACAAATCTGATAACTCATCAAAAAATATCTTCAGACCTTCTGCCCATTGATAACGCTCAATCTACAGCTCTCGTAGGAGTGTAAAGCGGTCGTTAGCAAATATAGAACCCAACTGGGTTGGGTATCGATCCCACAGAGAATAGCTTGGTCAACAAGTAAGCAAAATTAATAGACTTTTGGTGCAAGTCTCGTAAGAAGGGGGGATTGTAATAAGTAACCAAAGTAATGAAATAAAAGCTGAAAATAATAAAGTAAAAGAGAAAGATTGTCACGTTGGTTGTAAACAATGAGAATTGAGGCGTTGGGGTTATGTCCACCTTCTGAGGTATACGTCTCTATTGGCTATGAGTGTGTAGAGTCTTGACATGCAATTGCTTATAGAGAATTGTAGTCGATGGTAAATCCAAGCGTCTCTCGACCTAAACAAGGACTATTTCACTTTAACTCTCTCGAGCTTAAAGTGTGTCTAGCGGTACAAATTCTCCAAGAGGTTAGTCCAGTTACGGCACTAGCTTTTTAATAGGAAAGGGTGTCCTACTACCTTGACATTATCTCTTTTCCAGACAAATAACCTTTCTCTCGAACAAGTTAAATGTTAGACTGGCGTTGGTCTATGCGTCTTCTTTTCTAGACAAATAACCTTTCTCTCGAACAGGTTAGATGTTAGAATGACGTGTTCTTGTGTTTGAACCGCAAAGGATGTAGATTTAAGATGAAGAGAATAATGATATAAGCAATATACTTGTCTTGAACTCACAAGCTCATAGCAATAGATAGTAACTCATTCGGCTTCCATAACCCCAACTAAGAGGTTTAGTTACCCATGAATGCGAAGGATATCACGTTTTGCATGGTGGATGGCGTGAATAGTAGGTGTTTGGCGTGTGGTTTTGGTGATTCCGTAGCAAGTAACGATTCTCTTGTTGTGGAATTTAAGAATAGAAGAATAGATTAGAAGTGTTTGTAGTGGAAGATGAGAAAGATGGAAGAAAATTGATGAATTAAGTGAAGAATGTAGAATGTTAGAAGATTAAATTAGTGGATGATTAAAAATCTCTAGCATGATAGGGTATTTATAATACTCCTATCCTACTCCTACTAAACTAATAAAATAAATAACCAAATCCTAATATACTAATGAAATCCTTAACCCAAATGTACTAGGGTAAGGTTACAAAAATCATAATCCCAATAGATTAGTGAAACACATAACCTAATTGCACTAGGTTAATGTATTTTGGCAAAAATCCAGCTTTGTGTCTGTAAGTCCCCAAAGTCTTCAGAAATGCTGTTTTAGCCCGGAACAGATTTTCCATGCAGCAGATTTAGTCCTTTATGCGTCCAGCTCCTTTCCATCTCGTTTGTGAGCCTTCTTTTGCGTCAAGTAAGCCATAAATTGCTGTATTTTGCATCATTTATACCTGAAACTTTCCTAATCACATTTGTTAGCTCATTTACATGAAAAAGGACTAAAAGTGTATGAAATAGATAATTAGTTCTCAAAACTAGGCTAAAATATGGGCTAAATATATTGATATAGGCGCGTAAATTCGCCTATCATCAACACCCCACACTTAGAGCTTTGTTCGTCCTCGAACAACATATCATGTCCTTCTAAGCATTGACTTAAGGTTTTTACAGAAACAACACAAAACATTCTTCAAGACAAGCACAACAATTAGCAACGAAGAGTAGCTTTCCGATTATAAGTAGAAACAATTTAACCTCAAGCATAGACTCGTGATAGTGATCAACTCGCATGCAAACGTTAAGGTGCATAGAATCATATACAACTATCCAAGACTCATCAACCATGTGTGTCTCACAATATAGTACCCATAATCACTCACAAATATAGCATATTTTTCAAACATGGGTATCACAAGTATAGCATCTTTTCCTTGCACTCACTCTCACAAAGAATTCATATGTAGCAACTAATGACCATAAGCTTGCCTTTAATGTAGTACTCTACTAAATGTCGGAATGTTAAGATTAGGATCAAGTAGGTCTTTAGATGGTTGTAATGTAGGCTAAGGGACGGGTAGGACTATTTTGGCCAGAAATAGTGACTAAGTTCCTAAGCACTTTAATACATCACTTTGAGTCATTGAAACTTTTTTCTCTTTCAACCTTTCTTTACTCTTTTATTCTACCACCCTTGTTCTCCTATTTTGTTTTTCAATTTTAAGCACAACTCACTTTTCAGCTTTCTTTTCCTTTTTCTTTTCACAAAATACCTCTTATGATAGCACTTTCTTCTTTTTTTCATAACGCATTCAAGCACCATTACAATTTAAAGCATCATACTCACCCAATTTCCTCTTATGTTGTCACATGACTTTTTCACTTTAAAGCACTTAGGAATTTGGATCAAATTACGGTCTTGAAAAAAAATGGATTAGGCTTACATACAAGGTTGTCAAAGAAATAGGCTAAAGGCTCAAAAGGGTTTAACTAGGATGATGTTCATGGGTAGGTAAAACTGAAGGTAAACATGTATAGGTTGCCAAAGAAATGCCTAAATCATATCCTAAACTTACATTCCTTATTTTCGCTTTGCATACATACGAGGCAAGTTCTAGCATCAGCTACACACATAGAATATACTATTATCTCTCACACACAAGGCACATGGTCGACTTGATTGGAAGTAATATAGACTCTCGACCCAACAAGTGAAGGAATTGAATCACACACTATCACATAATGAGTCACAACTAGAGCCTAAATGTCTCAATAGTCACAATTGTAGTACATACTCTTGTTCTAATCTCATGCTGCCTATCCAAATAATTTTATGCGTAGCTAGAAAAATTTTACTCCTAAAAAAATAAAAAAAACGCGTCACACGAAAAAAAAATCACAAAAAATTTGGACTCAAAACAAAATAAACAAACAAACATACAAACATAGCATGCAGACAAAAAATTTGGACTCAAAACAAAATAAACAAACAAACATACAAACATAGCATGCAGATTCTGCAGACACCCCACACTTAGACTAGACACTGCCCTCAGTGGAAAATAAAGTCGAAGAACCTGATTAGTCGGACTCTTCCTCAATGTCGGGGGTCATACCCCCTTCGTCCGAATCATCGTAAGAGTCATCGTCAGAGTTCTCCTCAGCATCAGAATCAGGCAAGCGTCTATCATCATCAGTTGGCACGTCATCATCAAGAGGTTCCTCGAAATATACTCCCACTCCACACATCTCCCGGGCATGTCTGTTCATTGGGTAGTCGTGGTCCAGCTGTTGGAGCTCTTCAACAGTTGGAATACGTCCACCACTCATCATAGTGAATCTCGTCATGCCATAGAGATGACGGAAGAAACTCTCGTCACGAGCATGTCTCTCCGCAGTGGTAAGGTTGACTCCATGCGTTGTTTCAGCATCTTTGACCTTTGTGAGGTCAACCTTCTTTGGGGTATGTGGGAGTTTGTGGTCAGCTGGTTCCTCTTCTATATCCTCCTTCCGCAACATTGCTGTCAACAAATTGCCGAATGTGAAATGGGACCTGCTGTGGAGTCTGGCTTTCCGCATGGTGGATCGAATGATTGCCCCAAAGTTGATAGGGACATTTGTCATCAATGCATAAACCAGACACACTCTATCTCTCGATATCTTTGTGTATTGCGTCCCAGGAATAAGGCATGAGTTGACAATGCGCATCCAGATTCTTGCTTCCCTATTTAGTGGAGCATAGGGGAATGTGTTGTGACGGCCTGTTTCCTTATGTCTGCCCCATCTTGCCATTGATATGCTTCCACAAAGCGTGTGTCTTATAGCTCTGTAAGGAGGCCTGCTGTACAGCTCTTTGTATGGTGCAGTGTCGACCGAAGGTAGGCCTAGAAACGAGTTGATCCAATCCGCTGTAAGCTGTAACACTTGGCCCCGAATTTTGACTTCGTTGCCTGTTGTGTTTGGCGACCAGTTGGCATAAAACTCTCTTGTCAAGTCAAGATTGCACTCTCCCATGTCACGGAAGATGAAATCCAGCTTCAAAGCCATTATCTTAGCCAACAGTTGCGGCTCCTTCTTTGCTAAGGTCTCCTTGTTGATTAAGTCGACGTGCACATATTTCTTTTCTTTGTTGCTGCTGTACCATGCCTTGGCTTCTTCCTCAAGAACCCATTTGATTCCGAACATTCTACGTGGTAGGTGTGCGGAAGATGATTCACCTTGGTCTTTTCGGCTTCTCTTTTTATCCTTCCGGGTCGTGGTAGCCTTCTCCTTGCCTTGCCTTGCTTTCGGTGCCATTGTACCTGAGACTAGAGATAATGTTAGATGCAGCACAATCGCACTTTAGACAAGCTATATGCAAGCATTAGGGGTACCACCCCGCACTTAATCTTGTTGGCACAAATCAGTGAAGTGAACGTGGTCGAGTACTCAGACTTCGTCGACATACGTCTTAGGATTGTAGTCCGACAAGAAAATCAGCATGACATCACTTATGAACAGCCATTTGGACGTCTTTCATGGTGCATATAGCGATACTATAACATAGGAGTTACCACATGGAATTGCTATTCGAACAACCAACACTACCTCCTACGTCGATAGTCACTATAACCTTATCCCGATGGCCGGGATGGTGAATCATGCAAGCATCCAAACAACACTTTCAAGAAATATTCATAGCCATATATGTTCAGCAAGTATCATAACAATGACATTGAAACAAAATTCAAGTCGGAAACAAGTCAAGAATTCCATTCGTATTCATTCAATCACACGATTTTTTTGCAACAATTATCCAATCACATGAACATCACCACTAATCTCACATGATTTAGCAAATTATACTAAGCATAGCAACGTAGTACTTACTATAAATAGATGAAGATTAAGAGAGCACTTACTTGCTTGAAGATTGTGGGGAAGTTGTTGTGGATTGGAAGAACAAAGGAAGAAAAATTTGAGAGGATTTGGGATGATATGCGGCGCCTTTAGGGTTGATTCTAATGTGTTTGTGAAATAAAAACAAGTCCCCTTTATATAGGAGGAGTATGGGTCGGGTTATGACCCATTTACAATCGGATTTGGGGACAAAATCACCCTATATGCGGCGCATATCCCTCGGCATAACACATGCATATGCGGCGCATTGTCCATGGCATAATGGGACATATGCGCCGCATATGGTATGGCATATCTAGACATATGCGGCGCATATGGTATGGCATTTGGTCTCAGTATCTCAAATGCCATAGCATAGGCGGCGCATAGTCAAAAGCACACCTAGGAATAGGCGGCGCATAGTGTATTGCACACTAGATTCCGAGTCCTTAGGCTATAGAATAGGTTGTGCATCGTTCGTGACCTATTTTTACCAAGTCCTAGCCTTTCTCGAAGCCTATTATGACGTGAGAAAGGCTCAATCCATAGCCTTATGCATCACCATTCCTAACTTACCGACTTTACCATACAATGCGACCAAATCGTCAATTGAAATCAATCTCCTCGTTGTATACTTCTTACACCTATATTTGCTCAAACAAATGAAAACGATTAGTACGATGGGTTGCCTCCCACCAAGCGCCTTAGTTTTGGTCGTGGCACGACTCTTATTTTTGGATTTTCATTTATCAAAAAGAAAAAATACTAAAACGACGAAACGATAAAACGATAAAACGACAAAACGATAAAACAATAAAACGAAGGGTTGCCTCCCATCTAGCGCCTTATTTATTGTCGTGGCTCGACGTAGTAATCTCGAGTACTTAGACTTCGTCGAGATAAGTGATGGCCATGTCATTCATCGAGTCAAGAGGACCGATATATGGCTTAACACGTTGGCCATTCACCTTGAAGATAACGCCCTCATTATTTTCCAATTCGACTACTCCAGACGAGTAGACGTGGGTGACTTTAAATGGACCAGACCACTTTGATTTTAACTTACCTGGGAAGAGCTTGAATCTGGAGTTAAAGAGTAGTACCATGTCACCTTTTTGGAAGTTTCGTCGAACAATCCGCTGATCGTGATACTTCTTCATCCGCTCCTTGTATAAATCTGATCTTTCATATGCATGGAGACGGAATTCATCTAGCTCGTTCAGCTGCTCTAACCTCAGGTTCTTCACATCATCCCAATTCAGATTCAAGTGCTTCAATGCCCACAATGCCTTGTATTCAAGCTCGATGGGTAGATGACAAGCCTTCCCATAAACTAGTTGATAAGGTGACATGCCAATGGGTGTCTTGAATGCAGTCCTATACGCCCATAGCGCATCATCTAACTTTCGAGACCAATCCTTCCGATTTGCATTGGCCGTTTTGGCAAGGATTTGCTTGATCTCACGATTGGAAACCTCTACTTGTCCACTAGTCTGAGGATGATAAGGTGTAGCTACCTTGTGTTGCTTGACTCCATACTTGGCCAATACAGATTTGAATAGCTTGTTGCAGAAGTGAGATCCTCCATCACTTATGATAGTACGAGGTACCCCAAAGCGAGAGAAGATATTCTTCTTTAAAAACGCTACAACACGCTTTCCTTCGTTATCGGCCAATGCTACAGCTTCAACCCATTTCGACACATAATCCACAGCAACCAAGATGTACTTCATTCCAAACGAATTTACGAATGGTCCCATGAAATCAATACCCCATACATCAAAGAGTTCTACCTCCAGAATTTTGGACATGGGCATTTCATGGTGTTTTGAAATAGCACCTTGACGTTGGCATTGGTCACACCTTCTCACATAGTCGTGTGCATCTCTGAATATTGTAGGCCAATAATAACCACTTTGCAAGACTTTTCTTGCTGTTCGATTCCCTGCATGATGGCCTCCAACTTGCGAAGTGTGGCATGCTTCTAGTATAGTGGGCACTTCTTCATGGGATATACATCGTCGGATGATACCATCCGCGCATCTTCGAAACAAATAAGGCTCATCCCAATAATAGTGCTGAACGTCATGCATAAACTTCCTCCTCTGGTGGTAAGATAAATTGGAAGGTAACACATTACTCACCACGAAATTTGCAAAGTCGGCATACCATGGTAAGTTCTCCATTGTTGTCGCTAGTATCTCCTCGTCAGGGAATGCATCGCCAATCTGATTTTCTGATTGCGCCACATACTCATTCTCAAGTCTAGATAGGTGATCAGCCACTTGGTTCTCGCAACCTCTTCTATCTTTGACTTCAAAATCAAACTCTTGCAGCAGCAACACCCATCGAATCAGCCTTGGTTTTGCATCCTTCTTTGTCATTAGATACCTAAGAGCTGCATGGTCTGTATGAACGATCACTTTAGTACCCAATAGATAGGCACGGAACTTCTCAAACGCATACACAACCGCTAATAGCTCTTGTTCAGTGACGGTGTAGTTCCTTTGGGCTTCATTGAGGACCTTACTCGCATAGTAGATAGGATGAAATAATTTCTCCTTTCTCTGTCCAAGAACAGCACCAACGGCTACACCACTAGCATCACACATGACTTCGAACGGGAGCGTCCAATCTGGTGTTACCATGATAGGGGCTTCAATGAGTTTTTCTTTAAGGCATTCAAATGCCTTTAAGCAATCATCATTAAAGTCAAACTTCGCATCTTTCTCCAATAGCTTGCACAATGGACTAGAAATTTTGGAGAAGTCTTTGATGAATCTACGATAAAACCCAGCATGGCCAAGAAAACTACGAACTCCCTTCACCGAAATTGGAGGTGGTAGCTTCTCAATTACCTCTATTTTGGCGCGATCAACCTCTATTCCTCTTTCGGAGATCTTGTGCCCAAGAACAATTCCTTCTTTTACCATGAAGTGGCACTTCTCCCAATTCAGCACAAGGTTGAACTCTACACATCTTTGTAATGCCATGCTTAAATTCACCAAACATGCTTCGAAAGACTCACCAACAACTGAAAAGTCGTCCATAAATACCTCCAAAGTGTCTTCTACCATATCAGAGAAAATAGACATCAGACATCGCTGAAAGGTGGCTGGTGCGTTACATAACCCGAATGGCATACGTTTGAAGGCAAACGTACCATATGGGCATGTAAACGTTGTCTTCTCTTGGTCTTCTGGTGCAATAAAAATCTGATTATAACCTGAATAACCATCAAGAAAGCAAAACCATCCTTTTCCCGCTAATCGATCTAGCATTTGGTCCATAAATGGCATGGGGAAGTGATCCTTGAGAGTCCAAGAATTCAGCTTGCGGTAGTCCATGCATACTCTCCATCCAGTGACGGGCCTGAGTGGAATAAGCTCATTCTTTGCATTCGCAACCACCGTCATACCTCCTTTCTTGGGAACACATTGTACTGGGCTTACCCATGTACTATCAGAAATAGGATACACAACTCCTGCGTCTAACCACTTGATAATCTCCTTCTTCACCACCTCTTGCATTGGTGTGTTTAGACGTCTTTGGTGTTCGATGGTGGGTGTGCACTTTTCTTGGAGCTGAATTTTATGAGTGCAAATCCCAGGTGGAATACCAAGGATATCCGCAATGGTCTATCCAATAGCTCTAATATACTTGCGTAAAATTGCAATAAGAGCTGCAACTTGTTGCTCACCTAAATCGGCTGCCACTATGACTGGAAGAGTGTTTCCGCTTCCTAAGAATGCATACTTCAAATGGCTTGGCAGCTCCTTTAATTCTAATGTGGGTGGTTCTTCAATAGATGGCTTAGCTGGTGGTGTGGGTCGATTCTTGAGATCAAGATCCAGCTTCTTAGGAGGATAGCGATATGCTCCTAATCCCGATAGAGCACAAATATCATCTTCAGAAATTTCAGCATCATCATCATCTTCTTCCATGAGCAAAACCTCCAAAGGATCATCAAGAATTTGCTCTTCAGCAAGTAACTCATCCTCGTCATCAACGACAACATCAGCCACAGAAAATACACTTAGATCTTTGGGTTGCTTCATTGATTTGCAAACATCAAAGCGCACCACTTCATCATTTATTCGGAATGAAAGCTCATTAGCTCTCAAATCTATGAGCACACTTCCCGTAGCAAGGAAAGGGCGTCCCAAGATTATGGGAACCTCTGAATCTGCTTCGCAATCCAAGATGACAAAGTCTGCTGGAAATATGAATGAAGATACCTTCACCAAGACATCGCATAGAATACCAACCGGTCGTTTTACCGACCTATCCGCCATAACAAGCTTCATATTAGTTGGTGTAGGATCTCCTAACCCCAACTTCTTGTAGATTGATAATGGCATCAAATTGATGCTGGCTCCTAAGTCACATAATGCTTTAGCAAAGTCCAAAGATCCGACGGTGCAAGGAATAGTGAAAGCTCCGGGGTCGGCCTTCTTCTGAACTATGGATCGGGTAGCTATTGCACTACAATGATGCACATCTTCTTTCAGCTCATAGCTTGCTGCCCTCTTCTTAGTCAAAAGATCTTTCATAAACTTCGCATACCCAGGCATTTGTTCAAGTGCCTCTACCAATGGGACATTAATAGTTAGCTGCTTCAACATGGTCATAAATTTGCTGAACTTAGTGTCATCGGCCGCCTTCTTCAATCTTTGTGGAAAAGGTGGTGGTGGGTATGGAAGTGTTCTTTCCATGGCTTTCTTCTCCTCTTGCTTCCGTTTATTATTTTTTTCAGGCTGCACGTCACTAGGCAACACGTCCTTGACGTTGGAAGTGGATATTGCGGCGTCTTCCCTAGTGGCGTCACTAGGTGTGGCGTCCATGTCTGCTGTTCTGTCAACTACTTGCTTGCCTTCTGCTGAAGTTTCCAGCATCTTACCACTCCTCGTAGTGATGGCCATGCATGACCCATCAGTCCTTGGATTTTGCACAGTATCGCTAGGCAAGGTGCCGGCTTTTCTTTGGTTGAGTGCTGCTGAAAGTTGACTGAATTGCTGCTCTAGTTGCTTGATAGAAGTGGAATGAGAATCAACTAATTGCTTCATGGAGGCCAAATCGTTAATCACCTCCTTAACTCCCGCGCTCGTCACTTCCACTCCTTTCAATAACTTAGCCATCATGTCTTCCATAGAATTAGATGTGGTGGTATCACGTCTACCAGGGGGAACGTACAAACCACTATTTTCATTATTTTTCTTCCAACTACCTTGGTCTTTACCTCCAGATTTATCATAATAGTTCCGACCTTGGTTTCCTTGGGCATTCCCACGGAAACCCCCCTGATTGTTCAAGTAGTTGGCCTCCTCTTCTGAATCAGATTCGTCTCTTCCTTTTGACGCAATAGATTTCACTTTTTCAGTCTTCCCTAATAGATGCTTTGTAAGAAGATCCATTTGGGTTTTCATGTGCGCCATATCTTGATCACGTTCTTCTTCTCTCCTTCTTTGATCTGCAGACATGCCAATAGATAAAGTGGGGCTTGCTACCTCAGAATCCCTGGTATGCCAAGCTCTACTTTGTTTCGTCATACGATCTAGCATGTTGCTTGCTTGACCAAAGGTGAGGTCCATAAAAGAACCTCCAGCTGCGTTGTCCACCACTGGTTTAGTTACTGAATTCAAGGCTCTATATAAGATCTCCATGAGGTGAACATTAGTCATGTGATGGTTTGGGCATCTCACTAGCTTTGTCTTGAACCTCTCCCATGTTTCGTGAAGAGCTTCAGAGGGAAGTTGACGAAAGTTGCTGATTTCATCTCTCAATTGAGCCCTCTTGGATGGCGGAAAGAATCTTTCTAGGAAAGCGTCTCTCAATTGCCTCCAATTTGTAATAGAATCAGGAGTCAGCCCATTCAACCATAATGTTGCCTCCCCAGACAGAGACAATGGAAATAGACGTAATCGAATAGCATTCTGACCAACTCCAGGATTGTCAAAAGACTTGCATGTAGAAATAAAGTTGATGAGATGCATATTCGGATCATCGCCTGCTAGTCCACCAAATAATCCCTTGAGTTGCAATAACTGAATCATGGTGCTAGTGATGTTGAACTTGGCTCCGGGCGCTAATGGTGGTGGAATTATAGCTCCAGTGGCTCCGGCACCATCAAGATCATCATCATCATCGTCGAAAGCTGGTTGCAAAGGTTGGCGATCATATCTGTACCGAGCTTCTCGACCTCGTCTGTTGGCAGGTGTTGCCATTTCAGCGCCATGCCTTGGGTTGATCAACTCGTCATCTCCTAAATCTTCATCGTCAGGATTTGTTGCTCGTCCAGGATTATCAATGTTTTGTTGTTGGACTTGAGCAGCGGCAAGAGCAGCTAATCTTGCTTGCTCGTGTTGAGCAGCCATCCTGTCGATTTCCGCTTGTGCTTCCATTCTTCTAATTCGTTGCGGTTCCGGATTGATTGGTAATAACGGTTGACCAGAACTTCTAGTATGGGGCATGCACTAAAAGAAAAACCTGCAATAAACAAAAACAAAAACTAAACGTAAAAGTACGAGAATCTTTGACCAAAGGGTCTAGTAATTTTCACGAACTTGATTGACACTTGTATTCCCCGGCAACGGCGCCAATTTTTGATAACGCTCAATCTACAGCTCTCGTAGGAGTGTAAAGCGGTCGTTAGCAAATATAGAACCCAATTGGGTTGGGTATCGATCCCACAGAGAATAGCTTGGTCAACAAGTAAGCAAAATTAATAGACTTTTGGTGCAAGTCTCGTAAGAAGGGGGGATTGTAATAAGTAACCAAAGTAATGAAATAAAAGCTGAAAATAATAAAGTAAAAGAGAAAGATTGTCACGTTGGTTGTAAACAATTAGAATTGAGGCGTTGGGGTTATGTCCACCTTCTGAGGTATACGTCTCTATTGGCTATGAGTGTGTAGAGTCTTGACATGCAATTGCTTATAGAGAATTGTAGTCGATGGTAAATCCAAGCGTCTCTCGACCTAAACAAGGACTATTTCACTTTAACTCTCTCGAGCTTAAAGTGTGTCTAGCGGTACAAATTCTCCAAGAGGTTAGTCCAGTTACGGCACTAGCTTTTTAATAGGAAAGGGTGTCCTACTACCTTGACATTATCTCTTTTCCAGACAAATAACCTTTCTCTCGAACAAGTTAAATGTTAGACTGGCGTTGGTCTATGCGTCTTCTTTTCTAGACAAATAACCTTTCTCTCGAACAGGTTAGATGTTAGAATGACGTGTTCTTGTGTTTGAACCGCAAAGGATGTAGATTTAAGATGAAGAGAATAATGATATAAGCAATATACTTGTCTTGAACTCACAAGCTCATAGCAATAGATAGTAACTCATTCGGCTTCCATAACCCCAACTAAGAGGTTTAGTTACCCATGAATGCGAAGGATATCACGTTTTGCATGGTGGATGGCGTGAATAGTAGGTGTTTGGCGTGTGGTTTTGGTGATTCCGTAGCAAGTAACGATTCTCTTGTTGTGGAATTTAAGAATAGAAGAATAGATTTGAAGTGTTTGTAGTGGAAGATGAGAAAGATGGAAGAAAATTGATGAATTAAGTGAAGAATGTAGAATGTTAGAAGATTAAATTAGTGGATGATTAAAAATCTCTAGCATGATAGGGTATTTATAATACTCCTATCCTACTCCTACTAAACTAATAAAATAAATAACCAAATCCTAATATACTAATGAAATCCTTAACCCAAATGTACTAGGGTAAGGTTACAAAAATCATAATCCAAATAGATTAGTGAAACACATAACCTAATTGCACTAGGTTAATGTATTTTGGCAAAAATCCAGCTTTGTGTCTGTAAGTCCCCAAAGTCTTCAGAAATGCTGTTTTAGCCCGGGACAGATTTTCCATGCAGCAGATTTAGTCCTTTATGCGTCCAGCTCCTTTCCATCTCGTTTGTGAGCCTTCTTTTGCGTCAAGTAAGCCATAAATTGCTGTATTTTGCATCATTTATACCTGAAACTTTCCTAATCACATTTGTTAGCTCATTTACATGAAAAAGGACTAAAAGTGTATGAAATAGATAATTAGTTCTCAAAACTAGGCTAAAATATGGGCTAAATATATTGATATAGGCGCGTAAATTCGCCTATCATCACCCATGTGTGACGACATGTGTAACGACTTATCACAAATTTGACAACTTACCAAAAAAATCTTCAGACCTTCTGCCCATGCGTGATGACTTATCATAAATCGATTATTAGAAAATGTCTTCAGAAATGCTTCACATGTGTGATGACATATGTGATGACTTATCACAAATCTGATAACTTATCAAAAAATGTCTTCAGACCTTTTGCCCATGTATGACGGCATGTGTGATGAATTATCACAAATCTGATGACTTATTAGAAAATATCTTCAGACCTTCTGCCCATGTGTGATGACATATGTGATGGCTTATCACAAATCTGACAGCTTATCAGAAAATGTGTTCAAAAATGCTTCACATGTGTGACGACATGTGTGATGACTTATCACAAATCTAATAACTTATCAGAAAATGTCGTCAGAAATGCTTCACCTTTCTTGTTCTCTGCCTATGTGTGATGACATGTTCTGATAGCTTATAAGACCAAGTCATCAGATAAAATCTCCAGAACTTAATTTCTTGCCTCTTTCACCAAAAATTATCCTTCTTAACGTAGCTTTCATATATGTTCATGCATCTTGACTTTTCTACAAAATCACATGAAATATAATAAAAAACAACAGTAATTACTTAAGAACTTACAATTATTTCATGTTAAAAGTCTTAAATGTGCTAACAGAAGGCTAGCAGATCACTCCAGTTTTAGGATCTCGTGTATGCTGCCAAAATAATAAACAACATCATCACCCTTAACCCAAACACCACTATTGTTTGTTTTTCTTGTTCTGGAGTGTTGTTTGATGGAAAATTTAAACTCATTTACATTGTATTGGGTATTGCATTAGCTTTAACTGGACCCAAAGAAATATCTCTTAAGAGCTGATCGTATGCGGCTGCATTTGGTGAATGGTGTACCTAAAAATATTATACATATATATATATATTTTAGTTGAGGAATGTGTAAATGTTTAAACTTTGTAGAAATATTAATACACTTATGAACCTCATTTTTAAACCATGTTGCAAAGGATGTATACACTTGATTTTTGTGGAATTGAGTCTTAAATAAACTGAACATCCAACATGGAAAACACAATTAGTTTCTTTAAAGGAATGAGTAAACAAATAAGATATATTAAAATTTTAATCTTATTACTGCAGAAAGGGCTCAATTTCCGGGCAATTCAACATGACATACAAAGTTGTTGATTTGCGCTCTGCGGGAGTGAGCCAGCGAGGTATGGTATTTTTAGCCTTACAACTAGATTGATTGAAAATTGATATCAGTTGCAAATGAGGCTCATTCACATCATCCTGATGACGATTCGATCGGTTTCTTGAACAAGCAAATTCATCACGAAAGTAGTATGAAAAAAATTGAGAAGTTTCTCTTGCAAGATATGCCTCAACTATAGAGCCTTCCACCCTATGTTTATTTTTGGGACCCCTTTTCAATTTTCCCATTGCCCTGTACAATCTTAAGGTTAGATGTTTACTATATTTAAAAAAGATATGTATGAATTTAAATATATTGCAAATGCTTACCGTTCGAATGAATACATCCACCTAATTTGAACTGGACCTCCTAGCCAAGCTTCGTATACAAGGTGAATTGGAAGATGTTCCATCACATCGAAGAACACTGGCGGGAAAATCTTCTCCAGCTAGTTGGTGATAACAACAATATTACTTTCCATTCATGCCAGATTTTCTTCTTTTAATATGGTGGAACATAAGTCTTTGAAGAATAAATTGATCTCTGCAATTGGTTTCCATATGTTTTCAGGTAAACCAATAAAAAAAATTGGAAGTAATTGTTCCATGAAATATGATAATCATGGCTTTTCATTCCATGCAAGATTCCTTGTGTCATATCAACCCTCTTTCCCAAATTTGAGGCATATCCATCGGGTATCTTCAAACTTTGAACCTCTCACATATTTGACACTTTTGGTCTAACTTGAATGTAAAACTAGCCTTGGGCTTAAGAACATTGTTGTTGGGCTCCTGCTGTAAGTGTAATTCTCTGCGGTTGCAATATTCTGGTAAGTCAAGTCTGGCCTTAGGATTATCCTTTGTTTTGCCTGTGACATTCATAACTGTGTTGAACAAGTTGTTAAAATAGGTCTTCTCATATGCATGACATCAACATTATTTCTATGTAGATTATCTGGCTAATATTCTAACTCCCAAAATATACTTTGCCTAGTCCAGTTATGTGAAACGTCATATCTATCTAGCCTGTACAATCGTTCCTCGCTGATTTTAGGCAAATCATGAACTATTCCTGAGACGTCATGACCTGACAGCCTTGGAGGTGGACCATCATGTTCCCTTCTATTCCTTATGAATGCATTTTTGAGACTTCTAAATTCATGATCAGGTGGCAAGAAATAACGATGACAATCAAACCATGAATTTTTCCTGCCATGTCTCAATGTGAAAGATTTTGTTTTTTCCATGCAGTATGGACAAGCCAGCTTTCCAGCAGTCATCCACCCAGACAATATTCCATAAGCAAAAAAATCATCAACAGTTAACATTATAAATGCACACAGATTGAAACTCTGTTTAAGAGAGATGTCCCAAGTTTCAACCCCCTTATGCCATAAAATTTGAAGTTCATCAATCAAAGGTTACAAGTAGACATCTATTCCACTTTTTGGATTACGCGGGCCAGGAATAACATAATTCAGAAATATATAGGGACTAGTCATCAACTTTTTAGGAGGTAGATTATAAGGAGTGATAAATACAGGCCAACATGAATATGGCACACCACCAACTGAAAAAGGAGAGAACCCATCCGCACATAATCCCAATCGAATGTTTTGTGGCTCAGCTACAAAACCTGGATAAGTTGCATCAAAATGCTTCCAAGCCTCTCCATCAGATGGATGACACATAACACCAGTAGGCCTTCTATTTTCACTGTGCCACCTCATATGAGGATCTGAGCTGTTTGAAGCATACAACCTCTTCAACCTTAGTATAAGAGGTAAATAATACATCACCTTAATAGAAATTTGATTTCCTGTAGAACCAAGCTTATATCGAGAGTGCTGACAAAACTTATAGAACTCTAGGTTAGCATCTTCCTTAAAGTATAACATGTAGCCATTTTGACAACAATCAATTCTAACCAGGGAGAGACCTAACTTTGACACCAATCTTTTTGCCTTATAGAAAGAATCAGGAACTTGTAATCCTGGGTCAACTAACTCTTTAATAAGGTGTCACAACACGAACCGGGGCCCTGGCCGTGATGAGCATTCTGAACCATGAAGGCCCAAAACACCCCTATATATCTGGTAATCATGAACATAGTTCATATTATAATAAGATATGCGGAAGATACACAATATTACAGAAAACATGGTCATAAATCAAATGAAATCAACAAAGGGGAAATAATGTCCCACAATATCTATCGACATCTGAACAACCGTCTGCGAAATCTCTAATACATGACTGAAATAAATTACTATCTGAAAACTGGGACAAGGTCCCCAGTAGACCCAAAACTACTAAATGATAAATGAACTGAAAGACATTAGGCCTTCCAAAATATAGAAGGCTCACCACTTGATTCTATAAATCTGTCTGAAGAGATCTACTGGTTATCTAGACCCCTAAACTGTGCCTCCAAACCTGGGAGGGAAGGGGGTCAATACAAAAGTACTGGTACACAGAGAAATCAAAAACAAAATATAATATTTTTTTCCAAATATAGGTGAGAGCCATTATAAAGCAGTTTCATATCAAATGATTTGAAAACACATGGGCATAATGTAATAGTTTTCAACAATAATGTAATGCAACTGAGCTAGGTGGAATACCCTACTTATAACATTTACACAAACTGTCAAATCTCGATTGCCGCCGAGATTAGAGTATAAGTGAAGGGAAGACACATAAGATCACACAACAGGGTGTCTCAGCCCTATAAAGTATAGTAGTGCCCAAGATCACTTAGCTTGGGCTCCTAACCATAGTCCCAATTTAGGAATGACATAAAGTCAAGTACACAAGATCACTTAGCCTGGTACCAAATCCCCAGTCGGCAAACACGGTTTCCATCGATGAGCCCTTACATTCAAATGCCTTCTTCGGGCATCCACTCATCTCATGTAAAATCAATGCATCAAACTCCATTAATTCAATCACATATATTATTCTATAGGGTATTATCATAACCGACTTGCAAGCCATCAATATCACATCATTATTTCATGCAACCATTATATTCATCATATTTTAACATAACAACCCTCTTATTTCAAGTCAAAAATCATAACCTTTTTCAAAATATTCCATGTCATGCTTGTCAAGATGATTTTAAGAAATTCACATCATATGAGGATTTAATACAAAATTATATCAAGAGAGGGATTTTCATATAATTCATGCTCTCAAGTTAACATCTTTACGGAATATATGCATATGCGTATATCATAACCAAATCACTTCGGGAATGGGCCTAAAGACCAAATCAATATCATAAAATGTTTAAAGCATATTCATATTCGTAATTTCAAAACCCCCATTTTGAAAACATGAATTTTAAAACTCATGAGATTTTTGAGATAACCCCACGTACCTCTATATGCGAAGATGATAGGTGCTTTTTGAAGATGATAGATGCATTAGTTTTAAAAACCCACAGTTGAATCTTGAGTTACTTGGGTTTATATTTTGAAACCCTAAGGAGAGTTATTGAGTAATTTTGATGAATGAATGTTTATTTTGGGGGTATTTGGGAACTGAATTTCGTGTTTATGGCTAAATAAGGGTGGGAAAAGGACCATTTTGCCCCAAAAATGGAGTGTTTAAGTCACTTGAGTAATGATATATGCGGCGCACACCTTATCGCATAATATAAGTTTTTCGGCGCACTCTTTATCACACACATTGGGTTGTGCGTCGCACACCTTATGGCATAAGTTAGGGTGTGCGTCGCGCACCTTATGCTGCACGACACACGTCACTTTGCAAAGCCATAACTTCTTCCTCGGGTGTCGGATTTTTGCGAAATTTGTATCGTTGGAAATATAATTTGAATACCTTTCATTTGATATATAGTAGGCACTCTAATTCAATATATACAAAGATTAATGGTCGATTTAAGTTGACCTAAGTTTCAACACTCACTAAAATTTGAACGATAGGAAAACTTTCAACTTGTCCTTGATCTTGGGGATCTATATGATATCAATTCATGCTCAAATAGGTTTCCACACTACATAATTTATTAACACACTAAACTTGCATTGGATTTATGGATTTTGGAACCTTTACGTGAAGGAAATGATGATTTTCGTTCTCGTCCAAAATGCGGGGTGTTACATTATCTCCCTCTTGGGATCATTCGTCCCCGAATGATGGGTAGGAACTTGTTGAAGCTAAAGGGTATGGAATAACGCGGACATGATGTGCATTCTAAGAAAGGACATAACTGATCTGAAATATTTAAACTTCTATAATGAAACTGAATTCTAAGCTGACTTGACTTTTCTTGCTTCAAGAAGTTGATTCGTGCTGAAAATTTAGGATTCCCTTGAAATATTCATGATCCAATCATACATATTGAAATTAGGAAGTGATAACTTATGCAAGTACGAATCATAAGACATCAAGACTTAGATCGTACAAGGGTATTGCACTATCTGAGCTGAAATGCTTAAAAAATTTTGGGATTATACGCTGAACTTTTATGCACCGAGTATGAATAGATAGCTGAATCTGAAACATGATGCTTGGAATGAACTGAACTCACAATTTATATGTATGGAATAGATTATCTCTTGGGAATGTCCATACGCATGAGACTTCGGATAGTAGGACTGGGTGAAAAAGTGGAAAAAGTATAGCAACTTGTCTTCCTGACTGTTAAATTGAATTATACCAGACACTTATACTCAACGGGAGTATCTCTTCAACACTCTCTCTAAAGAAGTTCTAGCAGTAATAGGAAGCCACGAATCTTGGGTACGGATTACATAAGACATCCAACTGAGGGAAATCACAACATTTACACTACTCTGCAGTCTGGAATATAGACATATAACTCATAAATTAAGATAGAATTTCCAGGCCTTAGTCAATGCGACTTCTTACTTTAAAGATTAGCACACTCCTCGAATACTCCCTTAACTGTACTATTACCCGTAGATACCACATTCATTCGATCCAACTTATTTGTTCTCGTATTTGCATTTATAAATCTTTCTACTACTGTCTATAGTAACTTAAATCCTTTTCACTGTGATCAGGCCTAACTCCAACTCGCAAAATACTACATGCCACTCCACGATACAAGTCTAAACCATAAGATTCCACCTTCTATATCTCTTAAAAGATCACACCCTAAGCCTATCATGCCTTACCACTTCAATGGCTAACTCTGAACTATTACTACGAAGTTGCTAGCGCATATAACATTCCTTAACAAAAATTCTAACACATCATTCAAGCCTATCTCTATAACCACATATGAACTTCAAAGTAAACACTCATAAGGACATACTTCACATATTCTACTAACCATCTATTGATATAGGTCCCACACTCTACCCCAAGAACATACACACACACAACTTTCAGCTAACCATCATACGCATCAAAGACTTGGCCCCAACCTTACTTCACACTTATGGCCTTATCTAAAATAAGCATACTATGATCTTCCACCAACTAGAAACATTTACTCATCACCACTACCATCACATAAAGAGGAGTCACTAAAGATTAGAACATAAGATCTTGAAGCATGGAAGGATGTTATATGAAACTTGACACTTAACTGAGGCCTGGGGAATAGCAAATCAACATCCGGGATTTATCAAAGAAAAAAACTGAATTGGGGCATACATGGCTATGAACTATTTTCCACCTATTGTAAAGAGTATAGCATGAATTATGGGAACTGAGCACACTATAAAGCGTGAACACATGAGTCACGAGCTGCATGACCTCAATTTAGAGTTCATAACATATGGAATGTGATTCTGACGGCTGAATGAACTGAAGTTCCACATTTAGGAATCTGGAAGAGCACGTGATTTTCTATCATATACATGAACATGATCTATGATCATGGAACTGAAACGTGAGGTTTGAGTAGGTATTAGGATAACTGAAAAATACTAAGACCGGAATAGGCTGAGCCTCACTCTTCCCTTCTGATGTTCTATGTCATACTGACATCACTACTAGAATCTGAAAGTCTAACTTGGTTATTCGCTCTATCATCTCCCCCTTAGCTTCAAGCCATCATATTAAGTTTGGAAGATACCTTACTAGACTCTAAGCTGAAGTACACTCATTGCATTCTGGGGTCTGAAAAACTACTATACACGCATATCATGGCACTTAACCCGAATGACTACACCTGAAAGTGGAAAATCCACTGTTAATACTACCTTCTGAGATACACTTTATCATTCTATAAACCTAGTAGTCATCATATAATACTTGCACACTTACTAACTTCGGGTCTTCATGGGTATCCCCGTAGTCGGAGTGTATACCCTCTAGTTCTTTAACTCTTATTTCTATTAGTTCAACCTTCAAAAACTCAAACTTAGAATCTAACACTCAACATGGATATCACCAACCTTCAATGAATCATACTACTTCCGACATAGCCTACCAATATCGTTACTCCAAACTTACATCTCTCTACTATGAGAATCAAGATCATATAAAAAGGCTCAACACTATCAATCAAAACTCCTTAACTTGGCTATTTAGAACACCATATACCATCTAACTAGTCTTTCTCTACCTAGCAACTCAACGGTACCACTCTTCACACAAAACATGTAATAGTCTTTGACAATACCACAACCTCAGAACACCTTGGGCATACTTCTACATTATATATGCAACATCATACTTCACTATGAATCAAATAAACTTAAGCTCTTGCATATACCTTTCAAGCCTATTAGATTACTTTCATAAAACTAGTATCATTAACCAAGAAATCATCACATCCACCTTCATGGACATCAATTGTTCAAAACTTAATGCCTAGTGCTAAACATGATTTTACAACCCAACCTTACGCATGATTCTCACTTGGATACCATGAAATAGACATTAAGAAATACTAGTACACTAGAACTTCCAAACAACAAATAATTGATCTTGACCTTATGTTCTTCCTTATCATAACTCATTAGCACGTACTATTTTAACACATCAAGCCTACTAATTTTTTTCCCACAAAACACACATCATTAATCTCATGCCACTATTTTTACCACCACATTCTACATTAAATTCAAGCATATAGTCCTGTACCAATAATCTATCACTACTGAAAAATGCAACATAAATGCTAGTCCATAAAATTTGGGACATACTATACAAACGCCTCAAAAATCACTACACACCTTCTCACAAGTAGTACTAGTTTACAATTACCAACGAAAAGAAGGTCAAGGGGTAAAGTTACATAATAGACATGATCAACCTTAATCTTATATTATAACCCCATATAATCTTTTCTACTTATACAGATTTCTCACCTCATACTTACGTACCCAAACATACATTTAGACTACCTTCAAATTCCACAAACAACCATGAGTCTATACTTACAACTTACTAGCTAATATACCCATTTTCACACTTCAAGTAACCGACAAATCACCCTAACTAACAACTCCTTCTCTACCTTCTACTAAACTAACACACAAGGACGAATCGCCTCTTTACCAACTCAATCTCATGTAAACAGATTCAGCTATATATATATTAAACCAACATATGAACAACAAGTTGGACAACAAGTTGCTAGTGAATCGAAATAGGCCTCACACGGCTTCACTAGACTTTGATTTTGTATTTTGAACAAGAAAATGAGATGAATGACAAGTCAACTATGCTAGTGAATTGAAAGAGCCCCACACGGCTTCACTAGACTTTATTTTTTCAACAACACCTTGATGACAAGACTACATGAGATAGAAATTTTATATGCAATATCCAATGAACTAAAAATACGTATCTTACTCTATATAAATAAAATTGGAGTCAAACACTTCCTCCACGGACTACCATACCATCCACACATGCTACTAGTTACCACATTAGTCAATCATCATAAGGGTAAATCATTCTCGAACATAGATTATTCAACTAAAATATCCATTTACACAAAAGTCACCCTCGCTCTGACTTCTCACTTTGTGACTTCACATCACCAACTTCTTGGTCTAATTTCACTACCAATAGGTCATGACAACAACACTTTAACGCATACTACTATTCGGGTGGAAATACAGTTCCAACATTCTACTACACATCATCCCCCCTTAAGCAAGACATTTATAACATAAATTTGAAGGGGACTAAATGCAATTAATACCTCAAGCTGAAAAGCACAATTCCATCAGGATCAATGTTTACATCGGAATCAATACATATTGAAGCACTAACGGACTCTTCTCAAGTCCTTGCACAAATTTTAACTCTTATATGGTTCTATCAGAAAGGACCACACCATTTAGATTCTAAACTTTTGCACTTGAATCACCTCAACAATGAGCCATATCTGAGGACATTAGAGTAAGGAAAGAATTTTGGATAACTTTTTTTTACTTTCATATGGTGACACCATAGCACAAATTTGAGTATGAATGAGGAATATTCTGACTCTATTGCACGAACTAGAACATGAAGAAAGAGAGACATTCCTAAACGCCTAGTAGCCTTCTGCTTATAAGTGTATAACACTACACACCCATAAAAAAGACTCTACCCGACGCGATTTCACAGATACCTTGGGACCATAAACCGTACTCTAATACCAAGTTTGTCACAACCCAAACCGGGGCCCTGGCTTAACCATTTTCAACCAACAAAGTCACCAAAGAAACCACATTCAAAACAAAAAAATTTCCTCTAAAGTCCCTAGACATCACCATTTTCAACAAGCTAAGTAATAAAACAAAACCACATTCAAATTACAAAATCCCCTTCAAAGTCCCTAGACTTAACCATTTTTAGAACCTAAGTCACCTACCAAACCACATTCTAAAAAAAATACCCTACAAAGTCCCTAGACTTAACCATTTTCAAGCAACTAAGTCACCAAACAAACCACATTCAAAATGAAAAATCCCCTTTAAAGTCCATAGACTTAACCATTTTCAAGCAAGTAAGTATCCAAACAAAAACACATTGGAAAAAAAAATTCCCTTCAAAGTCTCTAGAGGTAACCATTTTCAATCAACTAAGTCACCTACCAAATCAAATTCAAAAAACAAAATCTCATTTAAAGTCCCTAGACTTAACCATTTTCAAGCAACTAAGTCACCAAACAAACCACATTCAAAAAAAAATACATTTTAAAGTCCCAAGACTTAACCATTTTCAAGCAACTACGTCACCTAACAAACCATAATCAAAACACAAAATCCCTTTCAAAGTCCCTAGACTTAACCATTTTCAAGTGACTAAGTCACCAAACAAACCACATTCAAAACAAAAAAACCCCTTTAAAGTCCCTAGACTTAACCATTTTCAAGTAACTAAGTATAAAAACAAAACCACATTCAAAATACAAAATTTCCTTCAAAGTCCATAGACTTAACCATTTTCAAGCAACTAAGTCACCTAACAAACCACATTCAAAACGAAAAAAATCTCCTTTAAAGTCCCTAGTTTTAACCATTTTCAAGCAACTAAGTATCAAAACAAAACCACATTTAAAACACAAAATCCCATTCAAAGTTCCTAGACGTAACCATTTTCAAACAACTAAGTCTCCGACCAAACCACATTAAAAACAAAAAAATCCCCTTTAAAGTCCCTAGACTTAACCATTTTCAAGCAACTAAGTATCAAAACAAAACCACCTTCAAAACACAAAATCCCCTTCAAAGTCCCTAGAATTAACCATTTTCAAGCAACTAAGTCACCTACCAAACCACATTAAAACAAGAAACATCTCTTTCAAAGTCCCTAGGCGTAACCATTTTCACGCATCTAAGTCACCTAACAAACCACATTCAAAACAAAAAAAAATCCCTTTAAAGTCTCTAGACTTAACCATTTTCAACCAATAAAGTCACCTACCAAACCACATCCAAAACAAAAAAATCCCCTTTAAAGTCCCAAGACTTAACCGTTTTAAACTAACTAAGTCACAAAACAAACCACATCAAAAATAAAAAAAATCACCTTTAAAGTCTCTAGACTTAACCATTTTCAAGCAACTAAGTATCAAAACAAAACCACATTCAAAACACAAAATCCCCTTCAAAGTCCATAGACTTAACTATTTTCAAGCAACTAAGTCACCAACCAAACCATATTCAAAACAAAAAAATCACCTTTAAAGTCTCTAGACTTAGCCATTTTCAAGCAACCAAGTATCAAAACAAAACTACATTCAAAACACAAAATCTCCTTCAAAGTCCCTAGACTTAACCATTTTCAAACAACTAAGTCACCTACCAACCCACATTCAAAACAAAAAAATCCCCTTTAAAGTCCCTAGACTTAACCATTTTAAACTAACTAAGTCACCAAACAAATGACATCCATACAAAAAAAATCCTCTTTAAAATCTAGAGCCATAACCATTTTCAAGCAACTATGTATCAAAATGAAACCACATTCAATACACAAAATATTCTTCAAAGTCCCTAGACTTAACCATTTTCAAGCAACTAAGTCACCTACCAAATCACATTAAAAACAAAAAAATTTAGTTTAAAGTCCCTAGACTTACCCATTTTCAAGCAACGAAGTATCAAAAGAAAAACACATTCAAAACACAAAATCCCCTTAAAAGTCCCTAGGTTTAACCATGTTAAATCAACTAAGTCACCTACCAAACCACATTAAAAACAAAAACATCCCCTTTAAAGTCCCTAGACTTAACAATTTTCAAGCAACTAAGTCACCTAACAAACCACATTCAAAACAAAAAAATCCCCTTTAAAGTCCCTAAACGTAACAATTTTCAAGCAACTAAGTATCCAAAAAAAACCACATACAAAACACAAAATTCCCTTCAAAGTCTCTAGACTTAACCATTTTTAACCATCTAAGTCACCTACCAAACAACATTCAAAATAAAAAAAATGCCCTCCAAAGTACCTAGACTTAACTATATTTAAGTAACTTAGTCACCTAAAAAACCACATTCAAAACCAGAAAATTCTATTTAAAGTCCCTAGACTTAACCATTTTCAAGCAATTAAGTATCCAAACAAAACCACATTCAAAACAAAAAATTCCTTTCAAATTCCCAAGACTCAACCATTTTCAGTCAACAAAGTCACCAACCAAACCACATTCAAATCCAAAAAATCCCCTTTAAAATCCCTAGACTTAACCATTTTCAAGCAACTAAGTCACAAAACAAACCACATTCAAAATAAAAAAATCCCCATTGAAGTCCTTAGACGTAACCATTTTCAACCAACTAAGACACCTAACAAACCATATTCAAAAAACAAAATACCCTTCAAAGTCCCTAGACTTAACCATTTTCAAGTGACAAAGTCACCAAACAAACCACATTCAACACAAAAAAAACCTATTTAAAGTCCCTAGACTTAACCATTTTCAAGTAATTAAGTATCGAAATAACACCACATTTAAAACAGAACATTCCTTTCAAAGTCCCTAGACTTAACCATTTTCAAGCAACTACGTCACCTAACAAACCACATTCAAAACAAAAAATCCCCTTCAAAGTCCCTAGACTTAACCATTTTCAAGTGACTAAGTCACCTACCAAACCACATTCAAAACAAAAAATCCCCCTTTAAAGTCCCTAGGCTTAACTTTTTTAAACCAAATAAATCACCAAACAAACCACATTAAAAACAAAAATATCCCCAATAAAGTCTCTAGACTTAACCATTTTCAAGTAATTAAGTCACCCAAAATCTCCTTCAAAATCCCTAGACTTAACCATTATCAAGTGACTAAGTCGCCAAACAAACCACATTCAATAAAAATAAATCCCCTTTAAAGTCCCTAGACTTAACCATTTTAAATCAACTAAGTATCACAACAAAACCACATTCAAAACAAAAAATCCCCTTCAAAGTCCCTAGACAACCATTTTTAATCAACTAAGTCACCTAGCAAACCACATTAAAAACAAAAACATTCCCTTTAAAGTCTCTAGACTTAACCATTTTCGACCAACTAAGTCACCTATCAAACCACATTGTAAGCAAAAACATCAACTTTAGAGTCCCTAACTTAGCCATTTTCAAGCAACTAAGTCACCTAACAAACCGCATTTAAAACAAAAAAATTCCCTTTAAAGTCCCTAGACTTAACTATTTTCAAGCAACTAAGTCACCTACCAAACCACATTAAAACAAAAAATATCTCCTTCAAAGTCACTCTAATTAACCATTTTCAACCAACTAAGTCACATACCAAACCACATTCAAAACAAAAAAAATCCCCTTTAAAGTCCCTAGACTTAACCCTTTTAAACTAACTAAGTTACCAAACAAACCACATCAAAAATAAAAAATTTTCCATTAAAGTCTCTAAACTTAACCATTTTCAACCAACTAAGTATCAAAACAAAACCATATTCAAAACACAAAATCCCCTTCAAGGTCCCAAGATTTAACTATTTTCAAGTAACTAAGTCACCAATCAAACCATATTCAAAACAAAAAAATCATCTTTAAAGTCCCTAGACTTAACCATTTTCAAGCAACTAAGTATCAAAACAAAACCACCTTCAAAACACAAAATCCCCTTCAAAGTCTCTAGACTTAACTGGTTTCAAGCAACTAAGTCACCTACCAACCCATATTCAAAACAAAAAAATCTCCTTTAAAGTCCCTAGACTTATCCATTTTAAACTAACTAAGTCACCAAACAAATCACATCCACAACAAAAAAATCCTCTTTAAAATCCCTAGGCTTAACCATTATCAACCAACAAATAATCAAAATAAAACGACATTCAAAACACAAAATCGCCTTCAAACTCCCTAGACTTAACCATTTTCAAACAACTAAGTCACCTACCAAATCATATTCAAAACAAAAAAATCCCCTTTAAAGTCCCTAGAATTACCCATTTTCAAGCAACTAAGTATCAAAACATAAGCACATTCAAAACACAAAATCCCCTTAAAAGTCCCTAGGTTTAACCATGTTAAAGTAGCTAAGTCACCAACCAAACCACATTAAAAATAAAAACATCCCCTTTAAAGTTTCTAGACTTAATCATTTTCAAGCAACTAAGTCACCTCACAAACCACATTCAAAACAAAAAATCCCCTTTAAAGTCCCTAAACCTAACCATTTTCAAGCAACTAAGTATCCAAACAAAACCACTCTCAAAACACAAAATCCCATTCAAAGTCTCTAGACTTAACCATTTTCAAGCAACTAAGTCACCTACCAAATCACATTCAAAACAAAAAAATCCCCTTTAAAGTCCCTAGACTTACCCATTTTCAAGCAACTAAGTATCAAAACAAAAACACATTCAAAACACAAAATCCCCTTAAAAGTCCCTAGGTCTAACCATGTTAAAGCAACTAAGTCACCTACCAAACCACATTAAAAACAAAACATCCCCATTAAAGTCTCTAGACTTAACCATTTTCAACCAACTAAGTCACCTAACAAACCACATTCAAAACAAAAAAATCCCCTTTAAAATCCCTAAACCTAACCATTTCCAAGCAACTAAGTATCCAAAAAAACCACACTCAAAACACAAAATCCCCTTCAAAGTCTCTAGACTTAACCATTTTCAAGCATCTAAGTCACCTACCAAACCACATTCAAAATAAAAAAAATGCCCTTCAAAGTCCCTAGACTTAACCATTTCTAAGTAACTAAGTCACCTAACAAACCACATTCAAAACAAAAAAATTCTATTTAAAGTTCCTAAATATAACCATTTTAAAGCAACTATGTATCCAAACAAAACAACATTCAAAATAAAAAATTTACATCAAAGTCCCTATACTCAACCATTTTCAGTCAACAAAGTCACCTACCAAACCACATTCAAAATAAAAAAATCTCCTTTAAAGTCCCTAGACTTAACCATTTTCAAGCAACTAAGTCACGAAACAAACCACATTCAAAATAAAAAAATCACCTTTGAAGTCTTTAAACGTAACCATTTTCAAGCAACTAAGTCACCTAACAAACCACATTCAAAAAACAAAATCCCATTCAAAGTCCCTAGACTGAACATTTTCAAGTGACGAAGTCACCAAACAAACCACATTCAAGACAAAAAAAAAACCCTTTAAAGTCCCTAGAATTAACTATTTTAAAGAAACTAAGTATCAAAACAACACCTTATTTAAAACACAAAATTCCATTCAAAGTCCCTAGACAACCATTTTCAAGCAACTATGTCACCTAGCAAACCACATTCAAAACAAAAAATCCCCTTCAAAGTCCATAGACTTAACCATTTTCAATTGACTAACTCACCTACCAAACCACATTCAAAACAAAAAAAATATCCTTTAAAGCCCCTAAACTTAACCTTTTTCAACCAAATAAATTACCAAACAAACCACATTCAAAACAAAAAAATCCCCTATAAAGTCCCTAGACTTAACCATTTTCAAGCAACTAAGTCACCTTGCAAACCACATTCAAAACCCAAAATCTCCTTCAAAATCCCTAGACTTAACCATTTTCAAGTGACTAAGTCGCCAAACAAACCGCACTTAAAAAAAAATAAATCCCCTTTAAAGTCCATAGACTTAACCATTTTAAATCAACTAAGTATCAAAACAAAACCACATTGAACACAAAAAATCCCCTTCAAAGTCCCTAGACTTAACCATTTTTAAGCAACTAAGTCACCTATCAAACCACATTAAAAATAAAAACATCCCCTTTAAAGTACCTAGACTTAACCTTTTTCAAACAACTAAGTCACCTATCAAACCACTTTGTTAACTAAAACATCCGCTTTAAAGTCCCTAACATAACCATTTTCAAGTAATTAAGTCACCTAACAAAGCGCATTTAAAACAAAAAAAATCCTTTTAAAGTTCCTAGACCTAACCATTTTCAAGCAACTAAGTCACCTACCAAACCACATTAAAACAAAAAACATTTCCTTCAAAGTCCCCAGACTCAACAATTTTCAACCAACTAAGTCACCTACCAAACCATATTCAAAACAAAAAAATCCCTTTAAAGTCCCTAGACTTAGCCCTTTTAAACCAACTAAGTCACCAAACAAACCACATCAAAAATAAAAAACCCCCCTTTAAAGTCTCTAGACTTAACCATTTTCAACCAACTAATTATCGAAACAAAACCACATTCAAAACACGAAATCCCCTTCAAATTCCCAAGACTTAACTATTTTCAAGTAACTAAATCACCAACCAAACCATATTCAAAATGAAAAAATCACCTTTAAAGTCCCAACACTTAACAATTTTCATGCAACTAAGAATCAAAACAAAACGACATTCAAAACACAAAATCCCCTTCAAAGTCTGTAGACTTAACCATTTTCAAGCAACTAAGTCACCTACCAACCCATATTAAAAACAAAAAAATCTCCTTTAAAGTCCCTAGACTTAACCATTTTTAACAAACTAAGTGAACAAACAAATCACATCCATAACAAAAAAATCCTCTTTAAAATCCATAGACTTACCATTTTCAACCAACTAAGTATCAAAATAAAACCACATTCAAAACAAAAAATCGCCTTTAAAGTTGCTAGACAACCATTTTCAAGCAACTAAGTCACCAACCAAATCATATTCAAAACAAAAAAACTCCCCTTTAAAGTTCCTAGACTTACCTATTTTCAAGCAACTAAGTATCAAAATAAAAACACATTCAAAACACAAAATCCGCTTAAAAGTCCCTAGGTTTAACCATGTTAAAGCAACTAAGTCACCTACCAAACCACATGAAAAACAAAAACATCCCGTTTAAAGTCTCCAGACTTAAACATTTTCAAGAAACTAAGTCACCTAACAAACCACATTCAAAACAAAAAAATCACCTTTAAAGTCCCTAAACCTAACCATTTTCAAGCAACTAAGTATTCAAAGCACAAAATCCCTTTCAAAGTCTCTAGACTTAACCATTTTTCAAGCATCTAAGTCACCTACCAAACCACATTAAAAATAAAAAAATGCCCTTCAAAGTCCCTAGCCTTAATCATTTTTAAGTAACTAAGTCACCTAACAAACCACATTCAAAACAAAAAAATTCTATTTAAAGTAACTAGACTTAACCATTTTCAAGAAACTAAGTATCAAAACAAAACCACATTAAAAAAAAAAACATACCCTTTAAAGTCTCTAGACTCAACCATTTTTAGTCAACAAAGTCACCTACCAAACCACATTCAAAACAAAAGAATTCCCTTTAAAGTCCCTAGACTTAACCATTTTCAAGACACTAAGTCACAAAACAAACCACATTCAAAATGAAAAAATCCCCTATGAAGTCCTTAGACGTAACCATTTTCAAGCAACTTAGTCACCTAACAAACCACATACAAAAATCAAAATCCCCTTCAAAGTCTCTAGACTTAACCATTTTCAAGTGACGAAGTTACCAAATAAACCACATTCAACACAAAAAATACCCCTTTAAAGTCCCTAGACTTAACCATTTTAAAGCAACTAAGTATCAAAACAACACCACATTTAAAACACAAAATTTTCTTCAAAGTCCCTAGACTTAACCATTTTTAAGCAACTAAGTTACGTAACAAACCACATTCAAAACAAAAAATACCCTTCAAAGTCCCTAGTCTTAACCATTTTCAAGAGACTAAGTCACCTACCAAACCACATTCAAAATAAAAAAAATCCCCTTTAAAGTCCCTAGACTTAATTTTTTTCAACCAAATAAGTCACCAAACAAACCACATTCAAAACAAAAAAAATCCCGTATAAAGTCCCTAGACTTAACCATTTTCAAGCAACTAAGTCACGTAGCAAACCACATTCGAAACCCAAAAACCCCTTCCAAATCCCTAGACTTAACCATTTTCAAGTGACTAAGTCATCAAACAAACCACATTCAAAAATAATAAATCCTCTTTAAAGTCCCTAGATTTAACCATTTTAAATCAACTAAGTATCAAAACAAAAGCACATTCAAAACAAAAAATCCCTTTGAAAGTATCTAGACTTAACCATTTTTAAGCAACTAAGTCACCTAACAAACCACATTCAAAACAAAAAAATTCTATTTAAAGTCACTAGACTTAACCATTTTCAAGCAACTAAGTATCCAAACTAAACAACATTTAAAACAAAAAAATTCCCTATAAAGTCACTAGACTGAACCATTTTCAAGAAACTAAGTCACCTACCAAACCACATTCAAAATAAAAAAATCCTCTTTAACGTCCCTAGACTTAACCATTTTCAAACAACAATGTCACGAAACAAACCACATTCAAAACAAAAAATACCCTTCAAAGTCCCTAGTCTTAACCATTTTCAAGAGACTAAGTCACCTAACAAACCAAATTCAAAAAACAAAATCCCCTTCAAAGTCCCTAGACTTAACCATTTTCAAGTAACTAAGTCTCCAAACAAACCACATTCAACACAAAAAAAACCCCTTTAATGTCCCTAGACTTAACCATTTTCAAGTAACTAAGTATCAAAACACCACCACACTTAAAACACAAAATTTGCTTCAAAGCCCCTAGACTTAACCATTTTCTAGAAACTAAGTCACCTAACAAAGCACATTCAAGACAAAAAATCCCCTTGAATGTCCCTAGACTTAACCATTTTCAAGTGACTAAGTCACCCACCAAACCACATTCAAACATAATAATCCCCTTTAAAGTCCCCAAACTTAACCAGTTTCAACCAAATAAGTCACCAAACAAACCACATTCAAAACAAAAAAATCCCCTATAAAGTCCCTAGACTTAACCATTTTCAAGCAACTAAGTCACCTAGCAAACCACATTCAAAACCCAAAATCTCCTTCATAATCCCTAGACTTAACCATTTTCAGGTGACTAAGTCGCCAAACAAACCACATTCAAAAAAAATAAATCTCCTATAAAGTCCCTAGACTTTACCATTTTAAATCAACTAAGTATCAAATCAAAACCACATCCAAAACAAAAATTCCCTTTCAAAGTCTATAGACTTAACCGTTTTCAACCAACTAAGTCACCTATCAAACCATATTGTAAACAAAAACACCCCCTTTAAAGTCCCTTACTTAACCATTTTCAAGCAACTAAGTCACCTAGCAAACCACATTCAAAACCCAAAATCTCCTTCAAAATCCCTAGACTTAACCATTTTCAAGTGACTAAGTCGCCAAACAAACCGCATTTAAAAAAAATAAATCCCCTTTAAAGTCCATAGACTTAACCATTTTAAATCAACTAAGTATCAAAACAAAACCACATTGAACACAAAAAATCCCCTTCAAAGTCCCTAGACTTAACCATTTTTAAGCAACTAAGTCACCTATCAAACCACATTAAAAATAAAAACATCCCCTTTAAAGTACCTAGACTTAACCATTTTCAAACAACTAAGTCACCTTTCAAACCACTTTGTTAACAAAAACATCCGCTTTAAAGTCCCTAACATAACCATTTTCAAGCAATTAAGTCACCTAACAAAGCGCATTTCAAACAAAAAAATTCCTTTTAAAGTTCCTAGACCTAACCATTTTCAAGCAACTAAGTCACCTACCAAACCACATTAAAACAAAAAACATTTCCTTCAAAGTCCCCAGACTCAACAATTTTCAACAAACTAAGTCACCTACCAAACCATATTCAAAACAAAAAAATCCCTTTAAAGTCCCTAGACTTAACCCTTTTAAACCAACTAAGTCACCAAACAAACCACATCAAAAATGAAAACCCCCCCTTTAAAGTCTCTAGACTTAACCATTTTAAACCAACTAATTATCGAAACAAAACCACATCCAAAACACGAAATCCCCTTCAAAGTCCCAAGACTTAACTATTTTCAAGTAACTAAATCACCAACCAAACCATATTCAAAATGAAAAAATCACCTTTAAAGTCCCTACACTTAACAATTTTCATGCAATTAAGAATCAAAACAAAACGACATTCAAAACACAAAATCCCCTTCAAAGTCTGTAGACTTAACCATTTTCAAGCAACTAAGTCACCTACCAACCCATATTAAAAACAAAAAAATCTCCTTTAAAGTCCCTAGACTTAACCATTTTTAACAAACTAAGTCAACAAACAAATCACATCCATAACAAAAAAATCCTCTTTAAAATCCATAGACTTACCATTTTCAACCAACTAAGTATCAAAATAAAACCACATTCAAAACAAAAAATCGCCTTTAAAGTTGCTAGACAACCATTTTCAAGCAACTAAGTCACCAACCAAATAATATTCAAAACAAAAAAAATCCCCTTTAAAGTTCCTAGACTTACCTATTTTCAAGCAACTAAGTATCAAAATAAAAACACATTCAAAACACAAAATCCGCTTAAAAGTCCCTAGGTTTAACCATGTTAAAGCAACTAAGTCACCTACCAAACCACATGAAAAACAAAAACATCCCGTTTAAAGTCTCCAGACTTAAACATTTTCAAGCAACTAAGTCACCTAACAAACCACATTCAAAACAAAAAAATCACCTTTAAAGTCCCTAAACCTAACCATTTTCAAGCAACTAAGTATTCAAAGCACAAAATCCCTTTCAAAGTCTCTAGACTTAACCATTTTTCAAGCATCTAAGTCACCTACCAAACCACATTAAAAATAAAAAAATGCCCTTCAAAGTCCCTAGCCTTAATCATTTTTAAGTAACTAAGTCACCTAACAAACCACATTCAAAACAAAAAAATTCTATTTAAAGTAACTAGACTTAACCATTTTCAAGAAACTAAGTATCGAAACAAAACCACATTAAAAAAAAAAAAACATACCCTTTAAAGTCTCTAGACTCAACCATTTTTAGTCAACAAAGTCACCTACCAAACCACATTCAAAACAAAAAAATTCCCTTTAAAGTCCCTAGACTTAACCATTTTCAAGACACTAAGTCACAAAACAAACCACATTCAAAATGAAAAAATCCCCTATGAAGTCCTTAGACGTAACCATTTTCAAGCAACTTAGTCACCTAACAAACCACATACAAAAATCAAAATCCCCTTCAAAGTCTCTAGACTTAACCATTTTCAAGTGACGAAGTTACCAAATAAACCACATTCAACACAAAAAATACCCCTTTAAAGTCCCTAGACTTAACCATTTTAAAGCAACTAAGTATCAAAACAACACCACATTTAAAGCACAAAATTTTCTTCAAAGTCCCTAGACTTAACCATTTTTAAGCAACTAAGTTACGTAACAAACCACATTCAAAACAAAAAATACCCTTCAAAGTCCCTAGTCTTAACCATTTTCAAGAGACTAAGTCACCTACCAAACCACATTCAAAATAAAAAAAATCCCCTTTAAAGTCCCTAGACTTAATTTTTTTCAACCAAATAAGTCACCAAACAAACCACATTCAAAACAAAAAAATCCCGTATAAAGTCCCTAGACTTAACCATTTTCAAGCAACTAAGTCACGTAGCAAACCACATTCAAAACCCAAAAACCCCTTCCAAATCCCTAGACTTAACCATTTTCAAGTGACTACGTCATCAAACAAACCACATTCAAAAATAATAAATCCTCTTTAAAGTCCCTAGATTTAACCATTTTAAATCAACTAAGTATCAAAACAAAATCACATTCAAAACAAAAAATCCCTTTGAAAGTATCTAGACTTAACCATTTTTAAGAAACTAAGTCACCTAACAAACCACATTCAAAACAAAAAAATTCTATTTAAAGTCACTAGACTTAACCATTTTCAAGCAACTAAGTATCCAAACTAAACAACATTTAAAACAAAAAAATTCCCTATAAAGTCACTAGACTGAACCATTTTCAAGAAACTAAGTCACCTACCAAACCACATTCAAAATAAAAAAATCCTCTTTAACGTCCCTAGACTTAACCATTTTCAAACAACAATGTCACGAAACAAACCACATTCAAAATAAAAAAATCCCGTTTGAAGTCCTTAAACGTAACCATTTTCAAGCAACTACGTCACCTAAAAAACCAAATTCCAAAAACAAAATCCCCTTCAAAGTCCCTAGACTTAACCATTTTCAAGTAACTAAGTCTCCAAACAAACCACATTCAACACAAAAAAAACCCCTTTAATGTCCCTAGACTTAACCATTTTCAAGCAACTAAGTATCAAAACACCACCACACTTAAAACACAAAATTTGCTTCAAAGCCCCTAGACTTAACCATTTTCAAGAAACTAAGTCACCTAACAAACCACATTCAAGACAAAAAATCCCCTTGAATGTCCCTAGACTTAACCATTTTCAAGTGACTAAGTCACCCACCAAACCACATTCAAAACCAAATAATCCCCTTTAAAGTCCCAGACTTAACCTTTTTCAACCAAATAAGTCACCAAACAAACCACATTCAAAAAAAAAAAATCCCCTATAAAGTCCCTAGACTTAACCATTTTCAAGCAACTAAGTCACCTAGCAAACCACATTGAAAACCCAAAATCTCCTTCATAAACCCTAGACTTAACCATTTTCAGGTGACTAAGTCGCCAAACAAACCACATTCAAAAAAAATAAATCTCCTTTAAAGTCCCTAGACTTAACCATTTTAAATCAACTAAGTATCAAATCAAAACCACATCCAAAACAAAAATTCCCTTTCAAAGTCTATAGACTTAACCGTTTTCAACCAACTAAGTCACCTATCAAACCATATTGTAAACAAAAACACCCCCTTTAAAGTCCCTTACTTAACCATTTTCAAGCAACTAAGTTCCCTAAAAAACCATATTTAAAACAAAAAAATTCCCTTTAAAGTCTCTAAACTGAACCATTTTCAAGCAACTAAGTCACCTACCAAACCACATTAAAACAAAAAACATCTCGTTCAAAGTCCTCAGATTTAACCATTTTCAACAGACTAAGTCACCTACCAAACCACATTCAAAACAAAAAAATCCCCTTTAAAGTCCCTAGACTTAACCGTTTTAAACTAACTAAGTCACCAAAAAAAAACCATATCAAAAATAAAAAAAAATCCCCTTTAAATTCCCTAGACTTACCTATTTTCAAGCAACTAAGTATCAAAACAAAAACACACTGAAAACCAAAAATCCCCTTAAAAGTCCCTAGGTTTGACCATGTTAATGCAACCAAGTCACCTACCAAACCACATTAAATACAAAAACATCCCCTTTAAAGTCTCTAGACTTAACCATTTTCAAGCTACTAAGTCACCTAACAAACCACATTCAAAACAAAAAAATCCCCTTTAAAGTTCCTAAACCTAACCATTTTCAAGAAACTAAGTATCCAAACAAAACCACATTCAAACCACAAAATCCCCTTCAAAGTCTCTAGACTTAACCATTTTCAAGCATCTAAGTCACCTACCAAACCACATTCAAAATAAGAAAATGCCCTTCAAAGTCCCTAGACTTAACCATTTTTAAGTAACTAAGTCACCTAACAAACCTCATTCAAAACAAAAAAAATTCTATTTAAAGTCCCTAGACTTAACCATTTTCAAACAACTAAGTATCCAAACAAAACCACATTCAAAACAAAAAATTTCCTTCAAAGTCCCTAGACTTAACCATTTTCAGTCAACAAAGTCACCTACCAAACCATATTCAAAACAAAAAAATCCGCTTTAAAGTCCCTAGACTTAACCATTTTCAAAGAACTAAGTCACGAAACAAACCACATTCGAAATAAAAAAATTCCCTTTGAAGTCCTTAGACGTAACCATTTTCTAGCAACTTAGTCACCTAACAAACCACATTGAAAAAATAAAATCCCCTTCAAAGTCCCTAGACTTAACCATTTTCAAGTGACGAAGTCACCAAGGAAACCACATTCAACACAAGAAAACCCCCTTTAAAGTCCCTAGACTTAACCATTTTAAAGCAACTGAGTATCAAAGCAACACCACATTTAAAACACAAAATTCCCTTCATAGTACCTAGACTTAACCATTTTTAAGCAACTAAGTCACCTAACAAACCACATTCAAAACAAAAAATTCCCTTCAAAGTCCCTAGACTTAACCATTTACAAGTGACTAAGTCACCTACCAAACCACATTCAAGACAAAAAAATCCTCTTTAAAGTCCCTAGACTTAATCTTTTTCAACCAAATAAGTCACCAAACAAACCACATTGAAAACAAAAAAATCCCCTATACAGTCCCTAGACTTAACCATTTTCAAGAAACTAAGTCACCTAGCAAATCACACTCAAAACCCAAAATCTCCTTCAAAATCCCTAGACTTAACCATTTTCAAGTGACTAAGTCGCCAAACAAACCACATTCAACAAAAATAAATCCCCTTTAAAGTCCCTAGAAATAACCATTTTAAATCAACCAAGTATCAAAACAAAACCACATTCAAAACAAGAAATCCCCTTCAAAGTCCCTAGACTTAACCATTTTTAAGAAACTAAGTCACCTACCAAACCACATTAAAAACAAAAACATCCCCTTTAAAGTCCCTACACTTAACCATTTTCAAGCAACTAAGTCACCTAGCAAACCAAACTCAAAACCCAAAATCTCCTTCAAAATCCCTAGACTTAACCATTTTCAAGTGACTAAGTCGTCAAACAAACCACATTCAAAAAAAAAAATCCCTTTTAAAGTCCCTAGACATAACCATTTTAAATCAACTAAGTATCAAAACAAAACCACATTCAAAACAAAAAATCTCTTTCAAAGTCCCTAGACTTAACCATTTTTAAGCAACTAAGTCACCTACCAAACCACATCAAAAATAAAAAAATCCCCTTCAAAGTCCCTACAGTTAAACATTTTTAAGCAACTAAGTCATCTAACAAACCACATTCAAAACAAAAAAATCTCATTTAAAGTCCCTACACTTAACCATTTTTAACCAATTAAGTCTCAAAATAAAATCACTTTCAAAAAACAAAATCCCCTTCAAAGTATCTAGACCTAACCATTTTCAAGTGACTAAGTCTCCAAACAAACGACATTCAACACAAAAAACCCCCTTTAATGTCCCTAGACTTAACCATTTTCAAGCAATTAAGTATCAAAACAACATCACATTTAAAACACAAAATTTCCTTCAAAGTCCCTAGACTTAACTATTTTCAAGCTACTAAGTCACCTAACAAACCACATTCAAAACAAAAAATCCTATTCAAAGTCCCTGGACATAACCATTTTCAAGTGACTAAGTCACCACCAAACCACATTCAAAATAAAAAAATCCCCTTTAATTCCCTAGACTTAACCTTTTTCAACCAAATAACTCACCAAACAAACCACATTCAAAACAAAAAAATCCGCTATAAAGTCCCTAGACTTAACCATTTTCAAGCAACTAAGTCACCTAGCAAACCACATTCAAAACCCAAAATCTCCTTCAAAATCCCTAGACTTAACCATTTTCAAGTGACTAAGTCGCCAAACAAACCACATTCAACAAAAATAAATTCCCTTTAAAGTCCCTAGACTTAACCATTTTAAATCAACTAAGTATCAAAACAAAATCACATTCAAAACAAAAAATCCCCTTGAAAGTCCCTAGACTTAACCATTTTTAAGCAACTAAGTCACCTACCAAACCACATAAAAAACAAAAAAATCCCCTTCAAAGTCCCTACACTTAACCATTTTTAAGCAACTAAGTCACCTAACAAACCACATTCAAAACAAAAAAATCTCATTTAAAGTCCCTACACTTAACCATTTTTAACCAAATAAGTCTCAAAATAAAATCACTTTCAAAACACAAAATCCCCTTCAAAGTCCCTAGACTTAATCATTTTCAAGAAACTAAGTCACTTAACAAACCACATTCAAAACAAAAAAATCCCCTTTAAAATCTTTGTACTTAACCATTTTCAACCAACTAAGTATCAAAACAAAATCACATTCACGAAACAAGCAACAACAAGGCCTACAAGATGTCAATAACAATGCTAGTGAATTGAACAAGACCACACACAACTTCACTAGACTTTAATATAAACAATAACAAGAACATAACAACAATGCTAGTGAATCGAACAAGGCCACACATGGCTTCACTAGACTTCAATATGAACAATAACAAGAAGATAACTATAATAGTGAATTGAGAGAAATTAACTTACCTTTGCTTGACCTAAATTAATGTGAAAGAGATAACCGGTCACCGAATCAAGAACCTAAAAAAATTAAGACAAAATATTCCAACTTTGAGTGATTTAGCAAAACTCATATAAAAAACAAAAAGCTAAAGTACTAAACCATAAAAGTAAATCCATTCACTTTAAAGACAACAAACTAAACCCTCGTAAAAAAAAACAAGCTAAACCATAAAATCCATTCAAGAATCAAAAACAACAAGCTAAACAAGCAAAACTAGTTCAAACAATTATGTGCCTAGCTCAAAAATTTCGAAAATAACTAAACAAAACTCGAGCTTCAAACGAGCTTAAAAAAACTAGTTCAAACTAGCTAATCTTCAACATTATAAATTTCACAATTATACAAACTAGTACACCTATAAATAAACCTTAAAAAGCAAAAAAAGCACAAAATACAACAAAATTCATACCTGAGATAAGCTGTGATTGTCGGAATAGTGGCTGGAGCACTCGTCGGAGCAGTGGTTAGGGTGATTTTTACGTGACTTTTGCGATTGGGAAATTAATTTGGGTGTGTTAAGGGTTTTACGTGATTTTTATGTGTGTGTTTTGGTGTTTAGGTCGATAGGATATAGTTTATAACGGGTCGGGTCATGTGGGGTCGGGTCGGGTAGGAGTTATATAATAATTTTTTTTTATTATTTTGTTGAAATTTTTTGGATATTTTAATAAAAACCGACTTTTGAAAAAAATTCAGAAAACCGACCACACGCGGTCGGTTTTCAACAAAATAATTAAAAAAATTATTTTAATTACTACAATTAATAACTCAATAAATTATTAAATTAAAATTAATTATAAATAAATAAATTTTTTAATTAATTCTATAATATTTATAACAATAACACCAGTAGTATATTTTCTCAATCATATAATAATATTAATGAATAAAGCAATTTACGATAAATTTTTGGTTAATTAGCTTTTAATTACGATATTATATATATATGTGTGTGTATATATATATGTATGTATATATAATAATATATTATATATATATATGTATGTATATATATGTATGTATATATATATATACATACATATATATATAATATATTATTATATATACATATATATATATATATATATAATATCGTAATTAAATGCTAATTAATAAAACAATTATCGTAAATTGCAAAATTCGTTGATATATATATATATATATATTTATATATATATATACACACACACACACACCTCTTAATCGAATATGTTAATAAAATAAACTATTGATTACTTGTCTTACGTTATTACAACTTCAACAATATACGCGTATCTACATATTGATACTGAATAGTATATCTATTTCCTCAATAGTATGATATCAATGCATTATTAAAAATATTTTGACAAATAGATTTAGTTATTGAGCTTTCGATTACTGTATACGTCACTACACGAGATATACATATATATACATATATTCAATTGTCTATCAACTTTCAAATAAGTATATAAACATCACACATATATAAACATCAAATAAGTATAAAAACATCACACACAATTGTCGATTACTACATACGTCACTACACGATATATATATATATATATATATATATACATATATGTACCTATACATATACACATATATACACACTATCGACTATATCAAGTTCTAAATACGTACTATATATATCAAATACGTACACAAATATATTATTAAATAATATAATGCGACGTGTTTCATATACATACTCAGATGAGTGATCGATTAATTATATTTGATTAGCTTAATATACTAGGTTTTGACTAAATCGTTCATCAATCGATCACTACATATATATATATATATTTATATATATATATATATATTTATATATATATATATATATATTTATATATATGACATCCACAAGTGTATTACGTTATAATAGAACACGTTCATTATATTCTGATGAATAATCGGTTACATATTACATTATTACGACTGACATAGTAACATAATATCATCATCTCAACGGTATGATATATAAATATTTATAGATACAAACATATTTATTATACAAATTATGCATGTTTAACGTTATTTAACGTATATACAAAGGAAAGTATTATGTTTTGAAACATAAGTAAAAGATAAAGATTATGTTTAACGTAATTTGTTTATTTTATTTGATATATTTTTAAGAGTAATTTTTTACAAAATTTAAAGAATGATTGATTTTTATTATTATTATACTGATTATCGACTACTTGTAATCAATGAAATTTCAAAAAATTATTATACTGATTAAGAATAATTTTTTTTCATGAAACTAATACGCACACACACACACACATATATATATATATATATTTGATTACATATATATATATATATATATATATAGTTATTGATTATATATAAAGATTATGTTTAAAAGTATTTTTTTTTTAAATTAAAAACTGACCTCAAGTGGTCGTTTTTTTGAAAAGTATTTTCTTTTTTCTTTTTTAAATTAAAAATCGACCACTAGTTGTCGTTTTTTCTAAAAATAAATTAAAAAACAGTTTTTATAAACCGACCACAAGTGGTCGATTTTTAAAAATATTTTTCAATTATTTTTTTTAAAACCGATCACTAGTGGTCGGTTTTATTAAAAATAAATTAAAATGGAATTTTTAAAAACCAACCACTTGTGGTCGGTTTTAAAAATATTTTTTAACTTTTCTTTTTTAAAAAACGACCACATGTGGTCGGTTTTGTTATTTTTTTTTAATTTTTATTTGTATAATAAATTGTAATTAATATAAAATTATTAAAATAATTATTTTGATTTCTTAAAATATTAAAGCGACCACATTGGTCGCTTTTTGAAAAAAAAAAAAACCGACCACGTGTGGTCTATTTTTTCCGACCACAATCTGTGGTAGGTTTTTCATTTTTTTCTAGTAGTGAAAACTTATAATTTACATGAATGAAAAATCTACAAATTTTGCATTATTTTTTCCAAGTAGTTCATGTTAATATTAACGGGAACTGCCATCGGATAGTCAAAATCAATGGGGGTAAAATTATGCATTGGACTTGATTGTGCCGAGTTCTCTATTGAAGTTAGACTTTCTTCAATATTCTGTTCGTCTTTCGGCTCCATCTTCATTCCTTGGTTTCTTCATTGCGCTCTAATCCAATCTCTAAGGAAAACTAGAATATTCATAGCATTGCTTCCCAATGAGTGTCGGTTGTCTCCAAGCTGTTGTCGTCCCTGACTAAAAGCGCTCTTCGATGCAACGGTTGACATTGGAACATTCAATATATCTCTAGCTAATATTGAAAGCACAGGATATTGTCTTTCATTATTCTTCCACCAATCCAATGCGTTGATCCTTGCTCTATGATCCTCTGTCGGCTGTCGAAGATAATACATAAGCTCTTTCCGATAATTTGTTGTGTATGTTGTTGAAGAAAAAACTCTGTCCCAAATATTTAAATCATAAAAGTAATTAGGAAAACCACTATATGCTAGCCTTTTAGAAGATGATGGATCCTCGGGAGCTTGAGGAGCGACAATTGGAGTGATATTAATTGGTACAACTACATCAAATAAATTGGCATAATGGTTATATAATGTTTCTATGTAAATGTTCGCATCATTCATAGCCGTAAAAAACTTATTTTTTCTTGAGGCTCTATCTCTAAGGAATTAAAAATAAGAAGACTAAAGTCGCACATAGTGTTATATTTCATGCATGAATTTAGTATAGCACCAACCAAGTAAATTGGGGAAGCGAAAAAAATACTTTTTAAATTTAGCAAACATAGCACCAACAACTTCTTTGTAACCTTCTCTATCCTTATATTCTTTAAGCAAACAAGAAATTTTGACTAAATAAACTGAAATATTGTAGGATAATAAGCACTGGAAAATTCAACTGTGGCTTTATAAAATCTTTTCAAAAACTTAACATGATCATCAATTGCAGTACAATTTGAACCATGTAGCATACACTCAGGAAAAGAACCATAATATTGATTAAAAGTCATTGTAATAGGAACTTTATAAGCAAGACAAGTTTTTAAATATGTTTAAGTAGCATTCCATCTAGTATCACATTCTTCAGGCATTAATATTGGTCTAAGTCCATTTTGTTCACATTTAACTTTAACTTCTCTCACTCCACATCTTCGATTATTTTCTTGAATAAAGCCAACAGCAAGGCGGAGCTTTTCAATATAAAACTCAAAAAATTCAAGACCATCTCTTACAATTAAATTATTTAAATGACAAGCACACTTAACATGAAATATTAAGGTAACGCTGGAGAAAGTTCAGCTTATGATAATGCTCAAACTACACTCTTGAATGGGTGTAAGCGATCGTCATCAATATAAAACCCAACTAGGTTGGGGTCGAATCCCACAGGGTATATGGTGTGAACTCAAGTCATTTGAGATTTAATTCACTGATAGTTTAATGTTTCCTAAAATGGGGGTTTAAGTTTCACAAATGATTGTTTGTCACTTTAATTTCGATGTTTGTAACCAAGATTTTAAGAAATAACCAGAATTATATTCACTAGGGCTTACGGTACATGACAGATGCTAGAGGTGACTCAAGATTCTCATGGTGGTTAGGATAACAAGCTATCTTTATCGATGATATGCTCAAATGTCTCTCGACCTATTTAAGTGTCTAATTTCCTAATCCTCTCGGACTTAGGGAATTTCTATTCATTGTCTAGATTTTACCTCAGGTTAACCAACCTTGTTATAGCGCTGATTATTAAAGGAAGTATTTCCAAGTCCCTGTTGATAATTCACTTCTAACTGTATATGGTTTCTTTCTCAAGCAAATCAAAGTAGGTGTATCTATTGTTTGTAACTAACAGACGTTAATTAAAATCTCGAAATTATCAAGAAATCCTAACACCTATTAAATTTTGAGTGTTTAGAACATCGTCATTACCTAACCCTAGATCCCATAATTCAGGTTAATGGAGTTTAGCTACGCATGATGCAAGGAACAAGTACATGAATTGAATTCATAAGTGAGAAGATTAACTTACAACAATGATGAAAATCAAGAAGTATAACTTAAATTGAACCATGGTACAAAACTCCCAAAATATTTTAACTAGCGAGAGAGAAATATCGTATGTTTTTCTTTTCAAATAAAGATGAGTCAAAAAATTCGCTTCTAGAAAACCCTAAAACAAGGATTTAAATAGTTTAACCTAATTAAGGAAATAAAATCAAAGTTACAGCTTTTCCTCGGAATAGATAACGACGTCCGTGATGGCTTATCATGAGTATGACGGCTTATCATGAATGTCATCAGCTCCTCTGCACTTTTTGGCTTTTGCTGCCTAAGGTTGACGACGACGATGATGCCTTATCACCAGCCTGATGACGTGTCATGATGTCGTCACAAAACTGTCTTCAACTTCCATCTTCTATTTAAGGCTGACGATGCTCCTGACGCCTTATCACCAGCTTGATGACGTGTCATGGATGTCGTCACAAAACTGTATTCAACTTTCATCTTCTGTTTAAGGCTAACGCAAGCCTTGATAGCTTATCACCAGGATGACGACTTATCATGAATGTCGCCAGCCACACTTATTTTTTATTTTGCTTCACTTTTTAGCCTTTTAGCTTCCATTATTTTTGGTTCTCCTACATCTCAACATTTACTACAAAAATCAAAGTAAACTAATCAAAAACAACTAAAGGTGCTCAAGACCTTACAATTATTTAGAGTTAAACGACTCAAATGTGTTAGCATTGGCTCACACATCAACACCCTCAACTTAAACAATTGCTTGTCCTTTAGCAACCATAACAGAACTAAGATAATATAAAGTACAATTTGGCAGCTAACTACTCATACTTGTTCAAAATACATTCAACATCTCCAATGTCAGTCAATTTTAAAGCTCACTGTTGATGTTTTGGAAAACAACCATGCAACTCACAAGAATCAAGATATGGCAAAAATTCAGCAATAACAACCATGCCATACCAAGATCACACTTATCTGAACAAGTCAGTCACTAGCAACATACACAGTGTGCCCTCACAACAAAGAAATACCTTTTTCACTTATATCAGAATTCAAATACATAAACAGAGGGATAAAACAAGACTTACTCTCAGAATTAAGTTCCAAACACTGCATGTCAGATTCCATAGGCTTGCCCTTATAGTCAGTACCCAAGTTTTCAGGCAGGTTAGTTAGGATCACTATAGGGCTTTTCTTAAGCTTGTAACGTAGGCCAGGGGCTGGTATGATATTCATGGATATTTTAAAGTGACTATGCATCCTTGACACTACACTAAAATCTCGGGGTTTCAACTCTCAACCTTCTTTTCTTCCTTCTTTTATTGATCACACATGCTCCCCTGTGATAGCCACCCTCAACTTAGGTTGTTTGCTTAAGTCAAGGTGCACAGTGTCCAAGGAGGACCAGGGCCAAAATAGGTTCATTGTGATGTAAACGGAAAGGTGAGAGGTGTCATAGAAAGAAATAGGCTAATTAGGATCTAATAGGGATCAAGTGATATTATTTACACTGGGAAGGTCATTTAGGCTAAAAGTGGACTAATCATAAAAAATGTCCTATGATCCTTTCCTAACTCATATCCTATGACCTTGGCAAGACTAACCAGTCAAGTTCTATATTCAACACACAACGGGAACTGAGTAAGAACTTACACACACATGGCACACAAGTATCTTCCATATCACTACTTATCCAGTTCATGTACTTGTTTAACAAAGGTTATTAAGTTTCCAGACTAATGCCACAAAAAGATACACTGTGGTCACAAATGGATGTAATTCAGATAGTAGACAATATATCAGACCACTGGAGAGGTACTCAAAAATCACAAAACAAGCTAACTGTCTCAAGTACTTGTATTACTCCTAATTATTTACAAAATATGCCACAACAACAACCTACCCTACACCCTCAACTTAAAATAAAAAATAAACTGCTCTAAGGGTTAGGGTATACCTGAAGGCTATCAAACACATGTATCATGGGTTTCCGACCCTAATACTGCATCATCTGCTGTCTTCTCTCCATTGGGAGAATCTGGATTTATAGTAGCTGGAGCCCTGCTAGATGAGATACCTGAAACCCTAGCTTGGATGGCTGCCTCCCATTTCTCATTATCAACTAAGGACTCAATTTCTGCCCTTTTTAGCTCCTCCTTCTCCTTCTTCTTTCTTGCCCCCTTCTCTGCTTTTCTCTCTTCATCACTGTCGGGCCTCTCTCTCTTTCTCTTACCTTTCTTCTCATTTTTCTTTTTCTTTGGTGAGTCTTCAGTGAGGTCAAGCATTGGAATTTCTTTCTCAGATTCATGCATGGCCTAACCTGTTGGCATCATAAATTAGTGTTGCTGCAACACCCCGACATCTACCTTTACCTTGTCTAATGCCGCTCTGAATTTAGCAAGATCAACCCCTGACATTTCTTTTGCCCTCGCATCGAATCGATTTTCCAAATCTGCAACTCGCTCAGGCAAAGTCACAAAAGGCTCAAGGGCAACCTTTATTCTCTTATCCACTGCAGCAGGAAACTGTTTGGCAAAAACATGTAGCTGTTACTCGCACCACTTGGCTTGTTTAGACACTTTTCGGATATCGACTGGATGAAATGCAAAACCTGCTGCTGCTATAGGAATTGAAGTGCTGGCTTCAGTCTCAAGCACTGATCCTGCCTGTGCTGAAGAAGTTGGCTGCACAGCCTCAGAATCTTGCACTTCCACATGAGGTATTGCCTCGACATCTGTAATTAGAGGGTCTGCTGCTACCTCTGCACCTCTATCAAGTCTCAATCCTGGCTGAATTTTATCAAACCAGATGGGGTTGTAAGTCTTTTGGGAAGGAGTGTCATCATCAACCCCTGTAATCTTTAGCATATTAGCAGCTCGGCATAACTCTGTGATAAGACAAGAGAAAAGGTAAGCAGTGTCGATTCTCGATATTCTAATCTTTATCTCATCAATAATGATTTCCCTAAAATTTAATAGAAGGTTCTGCACCCTGCTCGCCACTAGAATAGATCATTCATCACCTAGAATATTGTCTCCATCTGTGGGCATCAGCCAGATACGCACTACACCCAACCAAAACTTTGCCTCTTGAGTCAAAGAAGACTTGCAGATTCTTTCATTTGGGTTTGTTACCCATGCTAGTTCTCCTTCAACTATGATGTTGTCCAACTACGGACGTTGTTTCTCCCGATTCCTAATCTGAGCATAAACTGATGGTGCGGTGGCCTAAGGATTGAAGTTGGAACCATGCAAGAACCTGTTGATGGTTCTGATTGAGACATCAACCCTTACGCCCCTCACCTGAACTCTATCCAATAGGGGTCGGTCTTCTACTCTTTCACCTGACCTACACATGTTTTTCAACTGAGCCTGGTAGTTCGCGTAGAACTCCCAAACTAGTGCAGGGCAAAATGAACCTCCTCCTTTTTTGGTTCGTCCCAAGACATACTCTTGGAACTTCTATTCCACTTCAGGGTACCTGCTCAACCCTCTGGTGATAATCATATTTTTTTCCCTAAATTGGCCTCTTAGCACTCCTTCTATCAGTTCTGCGGAGCCCAGCGATGAAAATGCTCTCTACCCTGGGAATTTGCGACCTAGCATTATCTCGAACTTCAGAGTTCTTACATTTGATAAGTGTTCCCTGAGATGGAGACTCTTTATCATCTTGTTGTTCAATGGACGGGGATCCAGATGTTGTTCCCTCAGACTCAGACCTTTCCTATTCCTCTTCTTCAGATTCAGCATGGTCAGACTCATGCTGTTCAAAACCCTCTTCCTCAGAGGAAGTATGTTCAGAAGTTGCACTTTCTGGTGGTGTTTTAGTCTCAGTATCATCACTATCCTCCAGTTCAATGGGTGGAGGTGGCGAAGGTTTCTTCGGACTTTGCTTGTGCTTTTGCTTCCTGAACAGGGGTTCCTATCCTCGTAATCAGATCCCTCATCGATGAGCTTACGACGTACACTTTCTTTGGTGCTTTGGGGAACTTTATTTTTGGTTCCATTTTAAGGTTCCTAAAGTAGTAGAAAAACCATTGGTTAGTCCACAAGAGCACAAACACAAAAACATTAATCATTTTGGCTTATTCATGCTTCAAGTTCCAGGTGTGACGACAATTCTTGATAAGCCGTCACGACTGTGATAGCTTATCACAATGGTCATCAACCTTAGACAGTACCTTCAAAATTTTAACAACTTTTGATGACATTCCTGATAAGCCGTCACAATTGTGATAGCCTTTCATGAATGTCGTCAGCTCTTATCAGAACCTACTTTTGATTTTAACTCAATTTTTGGTCCCCATTATTTCTCAAAATCCACTTAAATTCTAAGTGTGAGCTGTCTTTTTAAACCCTGGTCTTGCACAACAGACCCTAGGTGTGATTTTAGCTCCTTTCCAAGTTGAACTTGGTTCAAGCATCTTGGGGACTTGGGTTGTCATCTATCAATCACTTACCACAAGAAAAGAAGAGTTAAAGTTAGAGTATACCTGATGGGGGACCTTAATCTGATTACACGCACAAGAGAAAGTAGAAAGTAGAAAGAATCTCTTTATTATGAATTTTAAACCCATGCACAAGGGAACTTGTTTTCTTGAAGTTTTTTTCAAAGACTAGGAAATAAAATAACTAAGGAAAGAAATAAACTAAAGGAAAAGAATTAAAACTAGCGAAAATTTGAAAAGGTTCTTGTGCTAGGCCGGGTTGGATTTGATTTAAACTGGACTAGAATTTTAGCTTTTAAGGCTTTGGGCTGACGACCACTTATGATGGCTTATCACAAGTGTGACAGCCTATCACCAACGTCGTCACCCCTAAGCACAGGTTGCCTCAAGTTTGGCCTATTTGACGATATTTCTGATAGCTTATCATAGTTATGACGACTTATCAGAGATGTTGTCATGGCCTTTCAGTTTACCTCCTCATTTTTGACCTTCTCTGTACTAAATCCTAATTATAAAAGGAAAAAAACTTGCTTAAACATAAAAACTTTGGGTTGCCTCCCAATAGGGCCTGATTTACTATCGCTGCACGACTTGGTTGTCTTGACTACTCAGACTTTGCCAAGACAACCTGTTTATAACCCTTTACCATTATCATAGAAGACATCAACGATTGAGAAAACGCTCATCTCATGTTGTTGAGTTATGGATGAGTGTATTTTGAAGAGTTATTCATTGTCATTAAACCTGAACTTTAGCTCGTTTAACTCCATGTCTACTAGCACTCTCCCAGTTGCAAGTAGTGGCCTACCCAAGATGATGGGCACTTCAAAATCCACTTCCCAATCAAGGACTACAAAATTAGCAGGCAGAACAAAATCGGCAACCTTTACCAAAACATCGTGTAGTATGCCCACTACCTGCTTCATAGATCTATCTGCCATTACCAACAACATATTTGTTAGGGTAGGATCCCCTAAACCCAATTTATTATACACAGCCAGTGATATTAAATTTATACTTGTGCCCAGATCGCATAGTGCTTTTGTGAACTTCAGGGGGCCAATAGTACACGGGATGGTAAATGCGTCCAGATCTTCCTTTTTCTGCACTAAAGACCTTGTAGAGATAGCACCACAATGGAGAAGATTGTCCTCCGGATCATGGCTAACCTTCCATTTCTTAGTTACAAGGTCTTTCATGAACTTCACATATCCTGGCATTTGCTCAAGTGCCTCAACTAGAGGCACATTAATTGTCAATTGCTTGAGCATTGCCATGAATTTTCTGAATTCGGTATCATCAGCCTTTTTCTTCAATTATTGAGGAAAGGGAGGTGGTGGTCTCGGGATAGATTTTAACACCACTTCCTCTTTCTTCTCTTTTTCTTTCTCCGAAGCACCAATAAAACTATCCAGCTTCTCAGACTCCACTGGTTTGCTTTGTTTGGGTTCGTCAAAAACCACCTCACCATCTATAGATTTGCCCAAAGAAGGGATATGTGAGATCTTACCACTCCTAGTAGTAATCTCCATACATGAGACATCATTCTACAGATTCTGAATTGTATCACTAGGTAAAGTATGACTTTTTCTTTGGTTTAGTGTTGCGGAAAGTTGGCTCATCTGCTGCTCCAGCTGCTTGATAGAAGTGGAGTGTGAACTAACCAACTGACTCAGGGTAGACAATTCACTCTTCATAGTGGTTACCCCCGAGATGGTAGCCTCAACTCCCTTAAAATTTTTTTCCATCATATCCACCATGGACATCTTGCCAGATCTAGTTGGTGCAACATCCTGACTTCCAAGAGGAGCATAAAAACCACTCCTATCATTATTGCTTCTCCAGTTTCCTTGCTCCCTATCTTTATAACCAGGCTTGTCATAAAAGTTCCAACCTTGATTCCCTTGTCTTTTTCCTCGGAAAACCCTCGATTATTAACATAATTTGCCTCCCCATCTCCATTAATAGCAACAACGCACTGAGATTACACAACCTTAACCTTTTCAGTCTTTCCTAACAGCAAGTACTTGATCAACAAGTCTATCTGAGTCTTTAAGTGAGCCATGTCTTGGTCTCATTCCTCATCCCTTTTGCACTACTCCACATTCATACCACTTGAAATAGTCGGGCTAGCTACCACAGAATCCCTAGTAAGCCAAGCCTGACTCTGTTTGGTCATTCTATTCAGCATATCTAAAGTATCTTGAAAAGAAAGGTCAATGAACAAACCACCTGCACCATTATCTACAATTGGCTTTGTCACAGAGTTAAACGCACTGTACAAAATCTCCATCATGTGCGAGTCTGACATATTGTGGTTCGGATATTGTGCCATCTTCTTCTTGAATCTCTACCAAGTTTCATGCAATGCTTCGGTCGAAAACTGCCTGAAGTTACTGATTTCGTCCCTCAACTGTACCCTCCTGGACGATGGAAAGAACCGTTCTAGGAATGCCTCTTTCAACTATCTCCAGTTGGTTATAGAATCGGGCTCCAGCTTATTTAACCATATTGTTGCCTCCCCAGATAGAGACAATAGAAACAAGTGCATGTTCGGATCATCACCAGGCAAGCCTCTAAATGGTGATAAATTTCACCAAGTGCATGTTCGGATCATCACCAGGAAAGCCTCCAAACAAGCCCTTCAGATTCAGGAGTTGAATTATAGTACTTGTTATGCTGAATTTTGCACCAGGTGCCAACGGTGGAGGAATGATAGCACCCATTGAACCTGCTCTATCCATTCCTTCGCCATCGTCATCTACCTCATAATGGACAGGCTGTTGACCATATCTTTCTCTGACTGGATGGTTTCTGTCAAATTTTCGCTACACTGGTACAACAATTTGCTCAGCTCGCCTTTGGTTTTGAGGATTCAGCAATTCCTCATCATGGAAGTCTTCATCATCATAGTTTGGGTAATATACTTATTGAACCTGGTTTTGTACGTTCACCTGAGCCCTGGCCAAGGCTGCCAGTCTGTCAGCCTCTTGCTGTTTTGCCATTCTCTCGATCAGTTGAGGTTTCAGATCAATTGGTAATAATGGTTCTCCAAAACTTCTTATTTTTGGCATAAACAGAAAGGAACATGCAATAAAAAAATCAACAAATTAACATAAATATAGGAAACCTAACTAATAGTCAATTAGCGCACACAACTTTCAGTTTTCAACCGTATTCCCCAGCAATGGCGCCATTTTTTATAACGTTCAAACTACACTCTTGAATTGGTGTAAGCGATCGTCGTCAATATAAAACCCAACTAGATTGGGGTCAAATCCCACAGGGAATATGGTGTGAACTCAAGTCGTTTACAATTTAATTCACTGATAGTTTAACATTTCCTGAAATGGGGGTTTAAGTTTCACAAATGATTGTTTGTCACTTTAATTTTGATCTTTGTAACCAAGATTGTAAGAAATAACCAGAATTATGTTCACTAGGGCTTACGGTAAATGACAGATGCTAGAGCTGACTCAAGATTCTCACGGTGGTTAGGATAACAAACTATCTTTATCGATGATATTCTCAAATGTCTCTCGACCTTTTTAAGCATCTAATTTTCTAATCCTCTCGGACTTAGGGAATTTTTGTTCACTGTCTAGATTTTACCTCAGGTTAACCAACCTTGTTACTACGCTGATTATTAAATGAAGTATTTCTGAGTCCCTGTTGATAATTTACTTCCTACTGTATATGATTTCTTTCTCAAGCAAATCAAAATAGGTGTGTCTACTGTTTGCAACCAGTAGACGTTAATTAAAATCTCAGAATTATCAAGAAATCTTAACACCTATTAAATCTTGAGTGTTTAGCACATCGTCATGACCTAACCCTAGATCCCATAATTCAGGTTAATGGAGTTTAGCTACTCATGATGCAAGGAACAAGTACACAAATTGAATTCATAAGTGAAAAGAGTAACGATGATGAAAATCAAGAAGTATAACTTGAATTGAACCATGGTATAAAACTTCCAAAATATTTTAACTAGAGAGAGAAATATCGTATGTTTTTTCTTTACAAATAAAGATGAGTCAAAAAATTCACTTCTAGAAAACCCTAAAACAAGGCTTCAAATAGTTTAACCTAATTAAGGAAATAAAATCAAAGTTACAACTTTTTCTTGGAATAGATGATGACGTCCGTGATGTCTTATCATGAGTATGACGGCTAGTCACGGATGTCATCAGCTCCTCTGCACTTTTGGCTTTCGCTGCCTAAGGCTGACGATGATGATGATGCCTTATCACCAGCCTAACAACATGTCATGGATGTCTTCATAAAACTGTCTTTAACTTCCATCTTCTGTTTAAGGCTGACGACGCTCCTGACACCCTATCACCAGCCTGACGACGTGCCATGGATGTCGTCACAAAAATGTATTCAATTTCCATCTTCTGTTTAAGGTTGACAACGGCTTTGATAGCTTATCACCAGGCTGACAACTTATTATGAATGTCGTCAGCCACACTTATCCTTTATTTTGCTTCACTTTTCAGCCTCTTTACTTCCATTATTTTTGTTTCACCTACATCTCAACATTTACTGCAAAAATCAAAGTAAACTAATGAAAAATAACTAAAGTTGCTCAAGTCCTTACAATTATTTAGAGTTAAAAGCCTCAAATGTGTTAGCATAGGCTCACACATCAACTTTTCAATAGTAGCCTTGTTGTTAGATGCATTATCATAAACAATTCATAAAATTTTTCTTTCAATACCATAATATTCTGTGATTTTAGTAATTGATTTTGAAATAAATTTTTCAGTATGTCTACGATCTTCATCATACAAAAAAGCTAGAATACATTTTTATATAACAAAATTACTATCTATCTAGTCACAAGTAATGGTTAAATAATTGTTTTTATTAACAACATGACCAAGATCATAAGTTAGAGCAATTCTACATTGAATATTTTTTATTAATGTAGATAAATAATAAACATATTGTGCATGGAGTCTAAAAATATCGTCTAGACAAGTACTTCTAGGCATACCATAAAACATAGAATTATAAATTGCTTGAATATAATGAATAAAAACATCAGAAGAAGCAAAATTGAAAGTCAATCAACCCACGGCTATCTTTTTTTCTATTTCTTCCTGGTCTTTCATTTTATTATAATTTTTAATCAATTAACCGCTTGTAGGGTTCAATCTAGTTTGTGTTGGCTCACCAAAAACCTCACCACCTTATGCAATAAGTAACTCTCGAGCGTGATTTTCTCTTATATGTCTCATCAACATACTTGTACCCCCTTTATTGCCTCCTCTTTTATGATCATATATAATTTCAAAAAAATTGCGTCGCACCTTAGTTTGTCCTTCTATTTTCGTAAAAAATTCTCATGCAATACTAGTTTTTCTACGAGCTCTTTGGGTATGGGGAGGGTGGAGAGGAATATTAACCGATTCATATCTAAAATAAGCATTTCTTACTGCGAGTGTCTCACCAATATTTTCATCAACTTCATTTAAATTAACCGCATCTACTTCATTTTCTTCTTCTATATCATAATTTTCCTGAGTTTCTGTATAATCCATATCGTGAGTACCTAAACCTATTTCTTCCTCAAAAGGTTGACTAACCATACCGGAGATACACAGGTATATCTATTACTTGAACTACCTTTGCCGGAACCTCCACCAATTCATTTTTTACTACCACTTCCAGGACAATTTGTTTTGATACTTTGACCGTTGTTTTTTAATTTATCCATAATATAAATAAAAAAATAAATTTAAAATATACAAAAATAATAAAAATAAATATTCAACAATTAATATATTAATTACAAATTAAAAGTAAGAGATGAAACGATAATACCAATTTTTTGAAGTATTCGAAAGTTGCGACTTTAGAAAACTTCCACTTGTATTTGTAATTGCAAAGTTAAAAAATAAAATTAAGCACTTTAGAAGATAATTCGAATATTTGTGATAGATTGAGATTTGTGTGAAAAATGAATTTTGAATTGGAGGTATTTATAGAAAATATTTTGAGTTAATTGATTTTTAAATATTATGGGGAAAATGGCCAAATGGCCATTGGTAGGCCAACGACATTATAGCCGTTGGGCCTCCAATGGTCCATTTGGACCAAAAATCCCAACGTTTTAATTTTTTTATTTTTTTTATTAAAAACTGATCCGGTCCGATTCGAGTAACTGCTAGGCCTAGTCCGATTTTCTAATTGGGACGATCCACTGAGTCAATCCACTTGGACAGCCCAGGCCTGAGACCGACGGCCCTACAGCCCATGGGCTAACCGGGTCGGGCCAACCAAATGAGCTAGGCTAAACGGGCCAGCCCGATCCATTTGATAGGTTTAGGAACAAAGATGGGTTTTTTGAAAACTTGAGTAACACTGTGCACTCCTCTTATTTCATGATGTAACTTGACTGGATGTGAAGATTATGAAACATGAGAAGACTTTAGAATAGAATCAACACAATTTTTAAAATAAATGAATTTCAAAATAAAATAGTACACCTTTGTGGATTTTTTTGCCAAATCAGTGAGATCTAAAATAAAATACAGACTCAATTTTAACAACATGGAAGTTCTTACCTTGATTTAGCTTAGTTTTATATATTAAAATTTTCGTTCCTGCGACTATTGCGTGAGAGAGACTCACACCTATGACTATTTATATACAAATACAAATGATGTAGTTGTATATACAAACTATTGAACCATCAAAATCCAAATGATATATTTGTATGTGTATATGGTAGACACATGTAAACAGAAATAATGGATATACTACTTTATATTTAAATACAAATAACAAGTTTTTATATACTCTCCGGAGAACATCAAAATACAAATGATGTTAAATAATATGTTCTAAGAAGATAAAATTATACAAAGAAGAACACAAGATGAAGAGTTAATATTATGAACACTGAAACAAAGAGTTATAATACTTGAAACATGTATGAAACACTTTCCTAAAAAGGATATTTGCTCTTTCTCCTCCGCGAGATTGCTATGGGATTTGACGCAAATAGTTTTAGTGGATATGACAAGCCTTTAGATTTCTGCATCAAGCAAATAGTGAAATCATCCTATTGGAAAACAAAAATTATAATACTTGATTTTTTGTTGGGAAGAAAAGTTATTTGTAGAGTTGAGAAGAAAGAAAAGTTATTCTGCAAAACAACACTTGAAGAGTTTATAAAGTTTAACTTTTAATCAACATACCCTTTCATAAGAGAGACACCCTTTCAATAAAAGACATATCCTTTCATAAGTGACACACTCTCTCAATAAAAGACATATCATTTCATAAGCGACACACCCTCTCAATAAAAGAAATATCCGCTCAATAAAAGTCACACCCTTTCATTAAACGACTACTCTTCATTCAAAAAGACATAGCTTATTAAAAAGATACCTCTTCACTAAAATACTTATAATTATTAATTTATTTTTAAACAAAAGTCCAACAATCCCTCACTTTTTTAAATATAAATTAAGACAGAATGACTATAATGTATCTTTCAATTTGAACATCACCTTAGTGCAATGTCACAAGACGAAATAAAAATTTCACGTAGCATAATATCTTTGAACGTGTTATTGCTTGTAATAACATCTATGATACTAGATGCATAAACATTTCATTCCTGCCTTTCATTCAGCATGCTTAGCACTTTTATGACCATGTGCTATTAAAAATTCATAACCATTTATGAGAGAAACTCCAACTCTCAATTAAAGCAGCACCACTTCTATGTTCATATAGGTGAAGTTATTCTGGTATCTTTGTCATAGTTGAGACACTTGTTTCATAAACTGAACCTCATTAAGAGTATTAGAACTCAACCCTCCAAACTATGATGACTAGTACTAGTATATCCCTTAAGTACTGAAACATCCATGTATCAATAAGTTTTTGTTACCCTTTGAACCCATAACTATTAATTTTATAGTACCAGGTAGGATTGTCATTATTAATGGATCTAATTAAGGAGTTTTTATATAATCATACTTGAAGATGTATTTAACAACTTTATTTTAATATGTTAGTAAATAGATTAGTCAAATTCATTTGACTCCGCCAATGTGCTAAAAGTCATTCCATCTTGAATTAACTTTCTCACATAATCATGTCAAGAACTTATGCGTTTTGACTTCTCATTATAAAATCTCCATATGCTCGAGCTAGAGTAGCTTGATATCACAAATTGAGCTCATATTTTACAAAATCTATAGATTCTCATAATGATTCCTCAATCACTCAACTCTTTTAATTTTCTTGCCTCTACTAATGTAAGATTTTCTTGATTTCAAGAAACCGTACCTCCTCACAAGGTAAGTATCCATTATGTTGTAAATTTATTTTTCTCACATTTTCGATACCAACTTGTATCGATATATACTTATACAATAGTATGAAACTTAAAGTTTTTCAAATCTTTAGTCCTCTAAAGAAAATCAAAACTCAACTACTGGCCCTTCCAATAGCACTTGTTTACACAAGTTAATTAGCCATGATTCTTCCATCATCATGGACTGACTCGATCTAGGATCAAATAAGGTACTGACCACTTATGTTTAAGTGACTAAATTATTTTGCACTGTTTTCTCAATTTAACGAGATTAAATCAATACATTACCCCCACCATTTTGTATATTCTTGGTACCCAACATAGTACGTGTTTCTCCAAGATCCTTCATTACAAATGTGAAATTTTATAAAACCTTCTCGTTTCTATTATGACTTTTATATCATTTATTTCGATCAACATACCAACAAGATATCATACAATATGATAATATTCATTAAGAATTCTAAAGTGAAGGTTGACTAGCTATCTCAAATAGTTTATGTTTTTAAAATATATAATAAATAATACTAAGTCTAATATTGAATTATATTCTCATGCCAAACACCCCTACACTTCAAATATATCAAGTGCCTTTTTATATCAGATATATAGAGAAAACCCAATTCACTAACTCATATTCTCTAAATCTCAAATTCACTTATAACAACTTTCATATTTAGACACGCACTTATAAAAAAATGAAATATTTCATGTCATTCTACAACTTGACAATAAATTTCACATATGATCTTTATGCAAGAACAATGATCCCCAATGATCACATAAGAAAATAGTATTCCTAAAGTCATCAAGCATTTGAAGATCATCACAAATATATAACCTACTATTTATGAAAATAAATTTTACAAAATCACTAAAAAATTTATAAATAATAAGTAGAATTAAGAAAATAGAACCCAATTTTTATCTCTTTGTTGAGTAGCACCGGTCTATTTCCTTCAATTTCTCCATAATTTGTTTTCACTTTTCGAATCTCATCATGAAGACTTGAATTAAAATTTGAGGATATCAGATTTCCAACAATGAAGTGCTTTGAGTCTTGCAATTTAAAAAATTTGAAAGATCCAACCTTGCTTTTCTTGCTATTGTTAAAGTTGAAAGAATAGGCCACCTCTAATAAATTTTACTTCACAGATATTTTTACCAAAAAAATTGTCCTTTTAAAAGTCTACAGGATCAAAAATTTTAACAACACCACAAAAATTGCACCAAGTCTCATTCAAATTCTTGATGGCACCAACTGAAAAGACACAATATGATGATTCTGCAAAACAAAATAACGAGTAATGTTTTATTGAACCATGAGGCCAGCAATATCCAATGATACTAGCTAAATCAATTGCAAAGGAAAACAACCAGTGAAGACCCCTTGTAATGACGACGTCTCCATCTTAATCTATTGTTGAAAATCCATTAGAATACAACTTCTCGTTAGAAACTTATTTAACAAAGCTTTCTTCTTCAATGCATTTTTTTCTTTCTTTGCTCTTTCTTTCAAAACTCATGCCAATCTTTTAAATTCTTCAAAACAGTGGATATCTTCTTCGACACAAATATCGTTTTTAGATTGTTGGATAATATGTTCCAAGAATATAGAATTATATGAAGAAGAACACAAGATGAAGAGTTAATAATATGAAAACTGAAAGAAAAAGTTAAAAGGCTACGCACAAAACACTTTTCTAAAAATGATATTTTCTCCCTCTCCTCTGCGAGATTGCTATGGAATTTGACACAAATAGTTTTAGTGGACATGAAAAGCCTTTGAATTTCTGCACTAAGAAAATAGTGAAGATAATCCTATTGGAAAGCAAAAACTCTAATACTTGATCTATTGTTGGGAAGAAAGAATTATTTGTAGAGAGTTGAGAAGAAAGAAAAGTTATTCCGCAAAATCACACTTGAAGAGTTTATATAGTTTAACTTTTAACCAACAAACCCTTTTAAGACATATCCTTTCATAAGAGACACACTCTCTCAATAAAAGACACATCCTTTCAATAAAGTCACGCCCTTTTATTAAAAGACAACTCTTCATTCAAAAAGACATAGCTTATTAAAAAGATACCTCTTCACAAAAATACTTATAATTATTAATTTATTTTTAAATAAAAATTCAACAAATGATGTATATGATTGATTAAATACAAATGAAGCTTTTATATTTGTATCAACAAATACAATATTTATCATCAGATACAAGTTGTATCAATGAATACAATTGCATTAATTGTATTCGTTTCTTGTGTAATCACTCTATATCATGTGTATCAACAAATACAATTTATAACAATATATCAAATCATAACTATTTTAAAAGTGGAAAGCCACAAAGTTGGAACATGGATTACGATAATGTCCCTTTAAAAGCATAATATTAGGGACAAAAAAATAAATAATCATTAATTAAAATAAGTCTTTCACATTTCTTGTTTCTTTTTTTTAAAATAGATTTTTTCTATTATATTCTTCTCAATACCATATATAAAAGCTCACAATATACCTATTTGATAAATAAAAGTACAGTCTTGCCTGTTGGTTTCCCTCATAAAGTCTTTGTGACTGTTTGCTTCCATTGGCATTCAATAAGATTCGATAGATTGCTTATTATTATATTAAATACAACATATTAATTACTTCCTCAATTCACTCTTAAGGAAAAGAAACTAGGACGTAAATTATACATTATTTTGCATTTCTTCCCTTTTAATATTATCAAACTATTGTTAAATTTCAGCTACATCAAAATAGAGTCAATTAAGTCTCTTGAAACTCATTAGCTAGAAAGTATAAATGAAGGGAAAAATTGGAAAATGCAGTTAGCAATTCATAATTCTGCTGAGAAGGTTTTTTTTTTGTTATCCAAGGGATCAAATTCATGATGAAGGAAATAGGAGGCCCATTTGACAGATTTGGCCCTATATTCTTCTAATAATACCCAAATATTACTTTTCTCGTGCAAGGAAAGATTAGGTTTTAATTCAACAAAATATTTCTGCATCGGCTATCAACGCAACTGGCTAGTTCATTTCTTAGCTGTTTATGATGGTTATGGTGGTTGTTATATAAGCCCACTACTTCTTTTTGACTATATTTATACTTTCTATAATTTCTTTAAATTAGATTAATCATGTAAATAGCTGATATACATGACAGCTATCATGATCATTATAAATAGCAAAAAAATGATTAGATCAGTTGTGATTGATAGCCAGTGCATAAAAATTTTGCTGAATCAAAAACCTTATCTTCTATTGCACGATTTTTTTAATAGCCATTGCTTCAACAAGCACAATGAAAATAGTAATATTTATAATTTGAAGAATCTTCTGCCCTCATCTATGTGGAATCATCCTTCTATCTCCTTCATTGTGAATTCAAATTCTTAGCCTACCAAAGATGCCTTCTTAGTTGAATTATGCATGATGATGCAACCTGTATATTTAGTCCAATTAACATTACCTTTGCTGATCATCCTTTGCTATATTATGTAACTGATTTTACTGACATTACAATAAAATATTAACATTTTTTTATATTTAAAAGGCTTGTGAAGATAAACCCCAATCGTAGTAGCAGTAATTGTGCATCTATCAACAAGAAGTACTACTCGAGGAGTATGTGTATACATGTGTCATGTGTGCATGTTGTTTTGTGGAATTTGTATTTCTGTATAATACTTGTTGTACCATATGAGAGCAATGAAAATTAAAATAAGCAACCAGGAACAATGATGGGTTTTTAGAGAACTTGAGTAACACTAAGTACTCCCATTCTTTCATGGTGTAATTTTATTGGGTATGAAGATTATGAAACATGAGAAGACTTTAGAATAATATTGTAACACCCCGATTTTCTGAACCGAAATGCTACACGGTGCTTATGACCTCGAAGGACCACAAGCTAAACCATGACTGATATCTGTACCTGTACACTGCATAATATAACATGAAAATGCGGAAAATATGTACTGCAAGGCCGTAAGGTTCAACTGAATAAACATCTAATAAGAATAATATCTGAAGATGGTATAACAATACCAAAATAAAACTGTAATAACTGTCTGGCATGTTGTAGTCTGAAAGCCTCTAAATTGTATGAATAAAGAGTTGATGGAACATGTCTCTAACTAACTCCATCTAACAACTGAAATAAACTGAAATGATAAATGAAGTAATAATTATATAGTCCTTGAATGAGAAAGACTCACTACAACTCTGAACACTAGAATGTTACTGCTGATATAGAGCTCATGCCTCTGAACCTATGGTGTAACATAAGAGAAAGCACTATAGCACAAATGCTTCAGTATGTCGGAATGTACTGAGTATACGAGTGAGGTAGGCTAAATGCAAAGGGTTATATACATGAATAATACTGACTGATATGAACATGAGAATACATACATGCATACGTAACTGTAACTGAACTCGTGGAGATACTGACTATTGAGTCTGAATACTGACAACATGAGTTTATTGATACTGAGATACTAAAAGTTTGAGTTTACTGATATTGATATGTAAACCACTAATAAGTGATGGATCTAATACTGTATTACTGAATACTGAGAGACTGATATTGCATTATTGATAAGAAATGATATTTTCTGACTATTTGAATTATGAAGAACTGGTCTGATTGACTATATTTGATAGTCCTGATATACTGAAATCTGAAGAACTATCTCAGTTCTTTTACTGAGATTGAGACTGAAATTGAGACTATGGGAAGTAGTTGTCTAACCGACATGCCCCAATAACACATATAGCTAAGTTGGGGTCCAGTCACTACCGCAACTGGAGGGGTGTCAATACTGCACCACTGGTAAGGACAGGTATGAGTGAACCTTATCTGGAAGGTACTCAAATGAGAATGGTGAGAACCCTAAACTGATAGGTTACGCCACCTCATCAACCCTAATCTGACAGGTTAAGATGTCTCAACCTACGCTGGTTACGTAGTTCTGCAACACAAGGATGACTGCTAAGAATCACACCCTAAACTAGTAGGTGAGTTCCCATCCTTGGGTTCACTCAGTGCTAACTTCTACTCCAATCTGAAGAGACTGGACATGAATAACTGAAATAAACTAATTCTGAGTTTACTGAGTTCCGTAGCTGGCGAAATATACTGATGTATGAGGATTTACAGAGAGTACTATAGTTACTGAGATTTTAGTTGGAATACTGTGGAATTCTACTTTCTATCTGAATAAAGCTGACTCAACTAGATGATGAAGTTACTAAGGTTTTGAACTGAATACTACTGATACATGATAACTAGCTAAGAATACTGCTCTTTCTGAGTACTGAGTTCCTGAGATTTTGAGAGTACTGAGTTACGGATATTACTGAAGTTACTAAGAGAACTAGAATATCTAAAGCTTCTGATATCACTAAGTACTGAGATTACTGAGATTTACTAAGATTAACTAGGTTACTAAACTTTCCTGAGTCACATGACTGACTGAGTTCTATGGAACATGGCATGACTGAGAGTATCGTGTAACATGACATGGCTCTAGGCACACAACTAATGTTTTCGGGTAAAAATACCGACAGGACTCGATGGAATGAAACTGACTTACACATGACACGACTTGATCACAAGATCGGAGTCCACAATTCACAATATCATAAGTAGGGGATATTATACTTCATGTATTTATTCAACATCTCAAACATGGTAGGGGAAAGCATGGATATATTTCATGTACATAATTCATAGCTCCATTATCATACATGCTTCATACCACAACAATAACAACATATAAATAGCATGGAAATCCATATTGAAGTATATAGCTAACATGGACTTGTCATTTAGATATCATGGAATCATGTAAATATGAATTTCTAGCATCCTAGGCATTTTATCAAACACCTTGCATGCATTTTGTAAGGCATAGGTGGATTTCATACTTGCATCATATCAAACCACCCAAAGTTCGTATTTTTTAACTAACAACCACATATATTCCATGAAAACACCTTTAGATATTATCTTGAAACTTAAACAACAATCATCAACAAGTACATGCTCATATCACCACAAAAAGTTTACAAAATAACATTTAAAAGCATGATTTTTGAGCTCTATGAATGAATTGAATCCATAGATGAACACTACACGTACCTTAGATTAAGAATTCGTGAAGATTGATGGCAAAATTTCCTTGAAATAGACTCTTCTATGAAAACCCTAGGGCTTGTTCTTGAGATTTTTGATCTTTAGAGGAAACCCAAATCTTGTGGTTGAGAGCGTATGAGAGAGCTTTTTGATATGTTTAACTAAAGATAATAGAAGATAATACGCTCCTTGAGGGTTATAAGTCATGGAAAGTGAAGAAAAAAGACCAAAATACCCTTACTAAAATAAATTCTCAATTGTTGAAAATCATAGCTGACGACATTTGTGACAATGCGTCAAAAATGTGACAAGCCATCAAAAATGTCATCACACAGGAGCTGAAATTGATGGTTTCTACCTAAGTCTGACGACATTTATGAAAAGGCATCAAAAATATGATAGGCCTTCAAAAATGTCATCACACAGTAGCTGGAATTGATGGTTTCTGCCTAAGTCTGGCGACATTTGTGACAAGGCGTCAAAAATGTGACAGGGCGTCAAAAATGTCATCACATAGAAGCTAGATTCTACCTAAGGGTGACGACAATTTTGACAAGGCATCACAAATGTGACAGGCCATCAAAATTGTCGTCACACAGTTGCCAACCCGACATGCTGGAGTAAAATAGGAATAACTCTTTACTCCGACATTGAATTTAAGCAAAATTGGTATCGTTGGAAAGCTAATTAAAAGAGATTTTATTTGATATACAGTAAACCACCCAGTTCATCATATACAATGAGTTATGTTTGATTGAAGATAACCCAAGTTTTGACGTTCAGTAAAACTTGAATGATAGGAAAACGTTCAACTTGTACTTGAGTTAGGGGACCTATATGATCTAAATTAATGCTAAAATAGATTCCCACACTACATAATTGATTAACACACTAAATATACATAGTATTTGAGGCTTTTAAAATGTCTACGCATAGGAATGACAGATTTTTATCCTAGTCCAAAATATGGGGTATTACATATCTCCGCCTTGGGAACATTCATCCTCGAATAATACTAGCTGAGATGAGAGAAAAAACAACCTACACGAATATATAGCATGAATGACTGATCATGATTTCATGGCTGACATGACTGAAAACTAAGCATATCATACTGTACATGCATATCTGATGCTTGGGTAGCTGATTTATGAATGTAGGACTAAGTATTCGATAAACTGAGTTTCTCAAACTGATAATGCATATCTGATGCTTAATTGATAAGTTGAATCCATGCATATCTGATGCATGATTAGATGACTGACATGATACATGAATGCATGACTGAAAGTACTGAAAATCTGACTACGCATATCTGATGCATGAATACATGACTGAACTGATTCACAAACATGCGACTGAACATGCAATGGTAAAGGCACTAATATTGAACTGAAACATGAGAACATGACTGATTCTACTATGTGACATATGGACTGAACATCATGAACTGAACTGAACCTCTGAATACCTGACTTACAGCTGCGGTCTAACTTGAAGGTCAACTTATGAGTACCCTCTATTCTAGACTGAATTCATTATGCAAGGAGAAATTGAAGGATATAAGGCATGAGAGCGTTAAGAAAAAGTGGGTTACCTCCCCATTGGGACGCTATGTCCCTCTAAGAACTCTTACCTTATGGAGATACTGGGTGATGCACAGGGTATCTACGAACTAGATTATAACTAAACATTGGGAGTCTGAAACTAATGCATGATGTATGAGATGAACTGAACTTGCAACTACCAGGAGGTTCTACCTTGAAATAGTTATATTATCTGAGATTTTGGATAGCATAAATAGATGCAAGGATGAGAAAACAAGCTATAAAAATCTGACTGCTCGATTGCTAAACTGACTTGTTGTCTTTACTAGCTAACTCATACTGAAACATATGCTCGAATGAGAGAAAGATATCTAACAATGCATACTATGAACATGAAACACTGGTAACATACCCGAATCTAAGTCAGGGAAACTTTTCGGATTAGGACAAGTTTGGAGTGTATAAAGTCTATTCTGACGCTGACCACTGTTGGTACCTTGCTGACGCAACTCCTGGGTGTGGAAAGCCAGGCCACAGGATGTGAGAGTGCCTAGAGTCTATTCTGACGTTGACCACTGTTGGTACCTTGCTGACGCAACTCCTTACCTATCTGTGCAAGAACTCTACACTCTCACATCCTGTGGCCTAGATTGCCACACCCAAAGCATATATCACTGCCTGCCATACATACACCTAGATGATTCTTACCACACTCTTCACAAAACGGATAAGTAAGACCTCCATTTTTACTACCCTGGGCCTCAAAGCCTGGCGCTCTATTATAACGATTATTTTTGGACTTAGGTGCTGGTACACTAGCTGAAAAAAGAGATGGGACTAAATATTTCTCACTCTGCTGAGAATGGTTACCACCCTGTGACTTAGGCTGAGTAAAGTTGAAACTACCTGTCTTTGTTCTCTTACTCTGTCTCTCTCTCATCCGAATCTTCTGCTCCTCTATCTACTGAGCATATGTCATAAGTTTGGCTAAAGTCATATCACTATTCAACATGACAGCTCTGCACTCGTTTACCACACTATCATTCACCCCTAACACGAACTTACTCATCTTAGCTCTACCGTTTGCAACTACATGAGGGGCATATCTGGATAATTGAGTAAACTTGAGAGAATACTCCTTTACCATCATACTGCCCTACCTGAGGTTGATGAACTCTAGTACCATAGCTTCTCTAAGATCTAGCAAAAAGTATCTATCAAGGAAAGCAGAGACAAACTCCTCCCACTCTATATGGCCTGCATCATCTAACCTTTCTGAATTCCACTGCTTGTACCAAGTATGAGCGACATCCTATAATTGGTATGTGGCTAACTCAACACTATAAACAGTAGTAACCCCCATAACATCTATCACCTTCTGAACCTGATCTAGGAATTCCTGCGGGTCCTCATCTGACTTAGACCCTATGAAGGAAGGAGGATTTATTCGGGTGAAGTCTCGAATTCTAGCTGCAGCTGAATTGGCCACTGGGTTGGCTAGAATGATAGCAGGTCATTCATTCTAGGCAGCAAATAACTCAGAAAGAGCGGTGAATGCGTCCCTAAACTCTGCATTATTAACACGATCACCCAAAGGGTCTTCGGGATGAGGGGCTGACTGATTCCCATTTCTTCTCTTAGGAGGCATGTCTATAGAAGAAAGGGAGAAATGGATTAGACTGAGATTATGCTCACTAGCACGACATGAATACTGAAAGAAGGAAAACTGTTCCTAAAACATCTCATAGCCTCCTGAACATATGTGGTGCACAACATACGCATGTACAAGACTCTACTAGATGCGGCTTTCAGACTTCCTAGGACTCTATTGAACCTTAGGCTCTGATAGCAAGTTTGTAACACCCCAATTTTCTGAACTGGAATGCTATACGGTGCTCATGACCCCAAAGGACCACAAGCTAACCCATGAATGATATCTGTACCTGTGTACTGCATAATATAACATAAAAATGTGAAAAACATGTACTGTAAGGCCGTAAGGTTCAACTGCATAAACATCTAATAAGAATAATATCTAAAGATGGTATAATAATACCAAAACAAAACTGTAATAACTGTCTGACGTGCTGTTGTCTGAAAGCCTCTAAATTGTCTGAATAAGGAGTTGATGGAACATGTCTCCAACTAACTCCATCTAACAACTGAAATAAACTGAAATGATAAATGAAGTAATAATCATATAGTCCTAGAATGAGAAGGACTCACTGCAACTCTGAACACTGAAATGCTACTGCTGATCTGGAGCTCGTGCCTCTTAACCTATGGTGTAACATAAGAAAAAACACCATAGCGCAAATACGTCAGTACGTCTGAATGTACTAAGTATACGAGTGAGGTAGGCTAAATGCAAAGGGTTATATGTATGAACAATACTGACTAATATGAATGTGAGAATACATACATGCATACGTAATTGTAACAGAACTAGTGGAGATACTGGCTATTGAGTCTGAATACTGACAACATGAGTTTACTGATACTGAGATACTAAAAGACTGAGTTTACTGATATTGATATGTAAACCACTAATAAGTTATGGATCTAATACTATATTACTGAATACTGAAAGACTGATATTGCATTACTGATAAGGAATAATTATTTCTGACAGTTCAAATTATGAAGAACTGGTCTGATTAACTCTATCTGACAGTCCTGATATACTAAAATTTGAAGAACTATCTGAGTTTTTTTACTGAGACTGAGACTGTGGGAAGTAGTTGTCTAACCGACATGCCCTAATAACACATATAGCTAAGTTGGGGTCCAGTCTATGCCCCAACTGGAGGGGTGTCAATACCGCGCCACTGGTACAGATAGCTGTGAGTGACCCTTATCTGGCAGGTACTCAAATGAGAATGGTGAGAACCCTAAACTGACAGGGTAAGCCACCTCATCAACCCTAATCTAACAGGTTAAGATGTCTTAACCTACGCTGGCTACGTAGTTCCGCAACATAAGGATGACTGCTATGAATCACACCCTAAACTGGTAGGTGAGTTTCCATCCCTGGGTTCACTCGGTGATAACTTCTACTCCCATCTAAAGAGACTGAACATAAATAACTGAAATGAACTAATTCTGAGTTTATTGAGTTCCGTAGCTGACGAAATATACTGATGTATGAGGATTTACAGAGAGGACTATACTTACTGGGACTTTACTTGGAATACTGTGGAATTCTACTTTCTTTCTGAATAAGGCTGACTCTATTAGGTGATGAGGTTACTGAGGTTTTGAACTGAATACTACTGATACATGATAACTAGCTGAGAATACTGCTCTTTCTAAGTACTGAGTTCATGAGATTTCTGAGAGTACTAAATTACGCAGAATACTGAAGTTACTAAGAGCACTAGAATTTCTGAAGCTTCTGATATCACTAAGTACTGAGATTACTGAGATTTACTGAGATTAACTGGGTTACTGAACTTTCCTGAGTCACATGACTGACTGAGTTCTATGGAACATCGCATGACTGAGAGTATCATGAAATATGACATGTCTCTAGGCACACAACTATAGTTTTCGAGTATGAATACCCCTAGGACTCGATGGAATAAAACTAACTCATATATGATACGACTTGTTCACAAGATCGAAGTCCACAATTCATAATATCATAAGTAGGGGATATTATACTTCATATATTTATTCAACATCTCAAACATGGTAGGGGAAAGCATGGATATATTTCATGTACATAATTCATATCTCCATTATCATACATGCTTCATACCATAACAATAAGAACACATAAATAGCATGGAAAATCCATATTGAAGTGTATAACTAACATGGACTTGTCATTGAGATATCATGGAATCATGTAAATATGAATTTCTAGCATCCTAGGCATTTTATCAAACACCTGGCATGCATTCTTTAAGGCATAGACGTATTTCATACTTGCATCATATCAAACCACTCAAAGCTCGTGTTTTTCAACTAACAACCACATATATTCCATGAAAACACCTTTATATATCATCTTGAAACTTAAACAACAATCATCAACAAGTACATGCTCATATCACCACAAAAAGTTTACAACATAACATTTAAAAACATGATTCTTGAGCTCTATGAATGAATTGAATCCATAGATGAAAACTACGCATACCTTAGATTAAGAATTCGTGAAGATTGATGGCAAAATTTCCTTGAAATAAACTCTTCTATGAAAACCCTAGGGCTTGTTCTTGAGAGTTTTGATCTTGAGAAGACACCCTAATCTTGTAGTTGAGAGTGTTTGAGAGAGCTTTTTTAGATGTTTAACTAAAAAGAATGGAAGATAATACGCTTCTTGAGGGCTTTAAGTTGTGGGACATGAAGGAAAGATGACCAAAATACCCTTACTAAAATAAATTCCCAGTTGCTGAAAATCATAGCTGATGATATTTGTGACAAGGCGTAAAAAATGTGACAAGCTGTCAAAAATTTCATCACACAGGAGCTGGAATTGATGGTTTCTTCCTAAGTTTGACGACATTTGTGCCAAGGCGTCAAAAATGTGACAGGCCGTCAAAAATGTCGTCACACAGGAGCTGGAATTAATGGTTTCTGCCTAAGTCTGACGACATTTGTGACTAGGTGTCAAAAATGTGACAGGCCATCAAAAATGTCGTCAAACTGAAGCTGGATTCTTCCTAAGGCTGACGACATTTTTGACAAGGCGTCACAAATATGATGGGCCGTCAAAATTGTCGTCACACAGTTGCCAGCCCGACATGTTGGAGTAAAATAGGAATAACGTTTTGGTTCGATATCAGATTTAGGTGAAATTGATATCGTTGGAAATCTAATTCAAAGAGCTTTCATTTGATATATAGTAAACCACCCAGTTCATCATATACAATGAGTTATGGTTGATTGAAGTTGACCCAAGTTTTGACGCTCACTAAAACTTGAACGATAGGAAAGCTTTCTACTTGTACTTCAGTTAGGGGACATATATGATCTAAATTCATGCTCAAATAGATTCCCACACTGCATAATTGATTAACACACTAAATTTACATAGGATTTGAGGCTTTTGAAATGTCTACGCATAGGAATGACGGATTTTCATCCTAGTCCAAAATGTGGGGTATTACAAATATCAAAACTATTTTAAAAATAAAATAGTACACCTTTCTAGATTTTTTGCCAAATAAGTGAGATGCAACATAAAATATAAACTCAGTCTCAACAAAACCTGGAAACTAGTAAAGTAGTTCTTAGCTTGATGTAGCTTAGTTTTGAATCGTAACTTTTGGGTTTTTGCGACTATTGCGTAAGAGAGACTCACACCTATAATTATTTATATACAAATATAAATGATGCAGTCGTATATGCACACTATAGAACTATCAAAATCTAAATGATATATATGTATGTGTATATGATAGACACATGTGAATATGAATAATGGATATGCTTGTTTATATATAAATACAAATGATAAGTTTGTATATAGCTACTGCAGAACCATCGAAATACAAATGATGTATATGATTCTTTCAAGAAAATACAAATAAAGCTTTTATATTTGTATCAACATATACAGTATGTACAATCAGATACATGTTGTATCAATGAATACAATTGCATTAATTGTATTTGTTCCTTGTGTAATCACTCTATCTCATGGTGTACCAACAAATACAGTTTATAACAACATATCATATCATAACTATTCTAAAAGTGGAAAGCCACAAAATTGAAAGCTGGATTACGATAATGTCCCTTTAAAATTATAATATTAGGGACAAAAAGATAAATAATCATTAATTAAAATAAGTCTATCACATTCCTTTTTCCTATTTAAAGAAATTTCCATTATATTCTGCTTAATATCGTATTTAAAAGCTTACTATATGCCTATTTGATATAAATGTACAGTCTTGCCTGTTGGTTTCCGTCATAAAGTCATTGCAACTGTTTGCTTTTGTTGGTGTTCCATAATATTTGTAGATGCTTATTATTATGCTAGTAAAATGGTTCGCGCGTTGCCAGTAATAAAATTTTATTAAATATGTAAATTTTTTAATATTCAAGTATAAAGAGTGTGTTTTAATATTTCTTTTTTTTTTTTAAATACAATTAAATTAAACTTAATGCTTTAAATTTATTTTATTAGATTATGTAATCATAATAATTCACACACTAAAGTTTTTTATTCAATCGTGCATGTAATTTAACTTTTAAAAAGTCACATACTTAATTACTCGAAGTGTCAAAATAAATAAAAATCAATTGAAAAAAAGACTTTGAAAGTCTTCAATAAGAACAAACAATCTTATGTCTCTGCAAATAATATTCTTGAACTTAATTAATTCTTTCCACAAAGGACATTATAACAAAATAAATTTTATTTCAAGTAAAAAAACTTATATCAATTTATCCATAAAGTAGGAAAAACTAAAATTACTTTATTTGAATAATATATTATTGTTTGTGAAAAGACGGGCAAAACATCAACATGAAAAATTAAAGGAGCACTCTTTTGTCATTAGTAACACTATTGCAATTTTCTAGAAAGTTATAATAGGATTGCATTATTTTGTTTCTATAACCACCATAACATAATTAGCTTCTCAATCTTCTCAACATCTTATCGTATTCATCTTTCTTCTTCATTCCTACAAGAAGAAATTAAGAATATACTTGTACAATATTGTTAGTTACTCTAAAAAGGTTTTAATGATTTTTTTCGATCTTAAATACCTAAAATTAGAATTTGTAACTTTTAAGTGATCAAAATTAAAATAAAAAATTAAAAGAATATTCGTACAACTTAAGAACTAGTAGCTTGATTGATATTTTAGCACTTTGATTTGGTTGGTCTTTTGTTCATCCAATGAAGTTTAGTTTCAAAAAATAGTCTAATAAATTAACTCTAAAGAAATATTGTATAAATTAGAGAGGAGTATAATTTTAAAAAGTTAAAATAAATATTCCTACTCATAAATTCTTTATACGGGTTTGGCAACCATGATTCTTCACGTCAAAGCAACCATATGATGTGATGATTAACATTTTATACAATATTTCTTTATACGGCTTTGGCAGCCATGATTCTTCACGTAAAAGCAACCATATGATGTGATGATTAACATTTTTTTTCATGTTTTTTTTACTCACCCTTATGCATGGTGCAATAATAGGGAAGAGAAGTATAACCTTAAATGAGAATTTTCATGAAACAAAACATGAGTTTATATAGGCAAAGTACAGGAATTTTATAAGGCTTTCATAAATTTACAAATTAAATTTTGGGAGGTATATGAGAACCATCATTGAGTTTTAATAAAGAAAATTATTTTTTATTAATCAAATATTTGTTTACGATTCTTTAACACTCCCTCTTGTTTAGGATTCTTTAACATTCCTTCCGTCCCATTTTACTCGTTCCAAAATTTTTAATTTAATTTCTTATTTTACTTGTCATTTTTCATTAATCAAGACAAAATAATTTTTTTCTCTTTTTTACCCTTAGTATTAATTATTTTTTTCTCCAAATTGAAACGTAAACATCATTTAATAGGGATGTTATGGTATAATAGCCATGTTATTAATTATTTTTCTTAATAACATATGACTGTAACATATTAATTTAATAGGGGTATTATGGTATAGTAACTTCTATGCATACGACTGTAAGAGCAAGTGGTGCGGCTGTTTACCGTTAATTCAACAATCTTCAGAAATTTCTCAAGCCTAAAAACTTATACTATGATTTCATATCAAAGATTTTTTTAAATACCTTTTCGATTTTAGAGTTCTCTTATCCACGGTCCAATACATTGGGCTCATCTCATGGAGGGGAAGTGGAGGCTGCCCTCCTCCCTAACCAACCTAAGAAAGCATCACTTTCTCCACTAAAAAGCAAAATTTAATCTGTTTAATCAAACTTTTTTATAAAATTTTCCCGTACTTATTACAAAAGAATAACGTATCATAATTTTACAAAATTATCGTATTCCTCACTAACTAAAGAACATATAAACTACTTCTAGTCCATACAATTATCAAAATTAGAGTTGAAATATGATGCATGAATTATACCAAATATGTACGTGCTGAGTGCCTGAGTGTCCATAATATGTAATCACATGAGTATGTCCAATCAAAGGTTACATACACAAATTAAGATTGAATCTTTCAGACATTATTTTTTGAAAAACGTATCATAATTTTACAAAATTGTCGTATTCCTCACTAACTAAAGAACATATAAACTATTTCTTGTCCATACAATTATCAAAATTAGAGTTGAAATATGATGCAATGAATTATATCAAACATGTACGTGCTGAGTGTCCATAATTTATAACCACATGAGTATGTCCAATCAAAGGTTACATACAAAAATTAAGATTGAATCTTGCAAACATTATTTTTTAACCTTGTTGAACTATGATAGTCAACAAAACCCTCTTAACTTTTCAGCAACCTCTCCGCTTCATGCTTTCATGCCTCTATCCGAAAATGTTAGAACATCAAAACTCAAGATTAACTTTCATGAAAGCAAACACAGAAAATGAATAAGGGTGAAAACATGAAAAAATTTATCGCAATTCATGACAAATGACATGAGCCTGAATATCAGGATGTTGTTTATCAATATATATATTTATATATATATATATATTTGGATTGTGGTGAGATTTATTAATGTAAATTAAATGAGTTTAATTGTAGTTGGTGGTGGATTTAGCCGTTTAGGATAGGCACGTTAGATGGAAAGAATAATGAGAACTAAATGAGTTTATTTTTCTGCAAAATGTTAAAAGATAAAAGTTGATGGGACTTGTCAAGTCTCCATTAGCTTAACTACAATAATTAATATTAAGAATTATTAATTATATTCAATAAATAGGGTAGAATATTATCCATCTCTTTAATTTGAAAATAAGGGAAGAATGGAAAAAAATGTCCAAAAAAAATGAGAAAATGAAAAATGAAAATGGAGGCCTTAGAAGTATGCCACATCAGTATACTTCTAAATATCCTTTATATATATGCTAGAAAGTTGATGCCTATTCTTGATGTCCTTTTGAAGCTGTCATACTCTCAATCTGCAAAAAGCCAGGTGAGTAACATTTTTTCTGAAAAGTTTAGCGGTCATGTTAGAGGAATAAATACTTGGATGTTATTTTTTATGTATCGTGTAGACTGGTGTGATCCTTATCCTCAGGCTTTGATGTTGATCTAAGCTGGTTCATTTTAGACCTACAGAATTGTACCAATTACTTGTTAATTTGTTTGTACAGCCTGCTGCAATTGCTGCTAACGTAAGGGCCGTTTTCACATGCCTTCTACACCAAGTAAGTTCATTACATTTCTATTTCAAAGTTTGTCTCTGCTGGACGTATTTACATTATTTTCATTTGGCATGCGGAGTATGTAATTGAATATGACCTTTTTGAAAGCTTTAGTGTCATTTCATTGTACATAGATATTCTTTTGTTTCTTCTACTTTTCAGATATTGGAATTTATGTATGAATTATTTCCTACAGAATTACCTTGCATTGGTAATGTAGCATATTAAATGAGGGAGGATAGGTTTACCATTGTTCTCTAACATTTTAACTTTCATTTTTACGTGGTATTGTTAGCTGCCTTAGTCCAACTTTTGCAAGTGAGTATATACATTACTGAAGGTTTTGAAAGAGCCAGAGATAGTCTCACTGAGGCTGCTGCTTTAAGGGAAAGATTTGTACTTCCTAGTGTAAGCCGAAGGGTTGCGGCTGCAGCTGCTTCCACGGTAATTACTTTGGAATTTATGTGTACGACAGTCTGAAGTTTATGTAGATTTCCATTGTAGATGATTATGCACTCATAGATAAGCTGATTTAAGCATATTATTTGTGGTATATAGATTGAATACAACATATTAATTACTTCCTCAGTTTACACTCATTAAGGAAAAGAAACTAGGACATAAATTATACTTTACTTTGCATTTCTACCCTTTTAATATTATATCAAATTATTCTTGAAATTTCAGCAACATTAAAATAAAATCAATTAAGTTTCTTGAAACTCATAATCTAGAAAGTATAAATAAAGGGCAAAATTGAAAAATCCAGATTATCAATGCATAATTCAACTATGGTTTGGGGGTAAAGTGATGCTGTAGAATTTTCTTTCTATTGTTTCCTTAGTTGCTGTAGGATTTGCTTTTAGTTGTTTCCTTAGTTTTTGAATAAATTTTAAAAATTATAAAAAGGATTTTTCATTTGTTAGTTTTTAGTCATTCGAGTAGGTGCACACTTTATCCACCCCGTGGTTATTCTTTTTGACTCTTTTCTACGGGGGCGTCCTTTGAACCCAGTAACCCTTTTTCTTTTGAGGAGTGAATTATAAATTTATATGTTGGGACTAAGTGAGATGCTCTAGTTGGTGCTATATATGATTGTATGATGCAAGTTGATTTTGTCTGTGAAAGCATGTGATTATATGGAATAACTACTTTTGAGACCCCTAGGCACAAGTTCATGACTCTTGTTTATTGTTGGCTTAATTCTGAATTAATATTGTTACTTGATTGAGAGTATATAATGAACCTACTTGAGTTCAGCCTGTGCCATGTGTGAGTGAGGTCTTTTTTTATTCCTTGTTGCATATTGATTTCTAGAACTTGCCTGGTATATGCAAAGCAAAATAAAGAGTGTGGGTTTAGAAAATGATATAGGCATTACTTTGATAGGCATATTTCAGACCTCTTTTATCTACCGTTGTACATGATCTTTGTGGGCCTGATGAGTCTTTAAACTATATTTTGGCAGTCTCATATGTAGCCTATTCCTTTTCTTGATTGACCATAATTTGATGCCAAGATCCTAAACACTTTAGTTTCAAAATAATTCAAGTTAAGGATTGAAAAGAGAAGAAGGAAAGAGGTGAGAGTTGTTTCACCCTAGCGCACACGCAAGTGTATGTGGTCCACTCATGTAATGCCTCGAATATGGTACCCGGGATGCTACACGTTGCTCATGAACCCGAAGGACCACAAGCTAACCCATGACTGATATCTATACATCTACACTCCATAATATACTTTATAAATATAGAAACATGAACTGAAAGGCCATAAGGTTCAAAATTGTAACATAACTGATAAAGATATAACATCTGAATAGGGTATGAAATACCCAAAACAACTGAAATACCTGTCTGAACATGATAGTCTGCAATGCCTCTAACTGATTGAACTATCTAAATAAGGAGTTGATGGGACATGTCCCCAACTAACTCTACTAATAAATAAATTAATGAGATAATAAAGAGATGGTTATGTCCTCGAAGGATGAGGACTTACTGCTACTCTGACTGCTGAGACTGGAATGCTACTGATGCTCTGGAGCTCGTGTCTTGGAACCTATGGTATAAGACCCCATAGCGAAAATGCTTTAGTACTTTGAATGTACTGGTATGCATGTGAGGTAGGCTGAATGCATGGGGTTTATATGCATGAACAATACTGTCTAACTGACTAATATGAATATGTGAATACATACATGAATGCATAGTAACTATATCTGAGATCATGATAACATGAATTTTCTGATAACTAACATGACTGATAACTGAATTCTGATGACTGATATAACTAATCACATGAGTGACTGTGCCTGACAGTCCTGAATCAGATGGAACTAGCTGAGTTCCATACTGTTTTGAGTTGACTGTATGTGACAGTTTTGAATTTTGTAGAACTATCTGAGTTCTATTACTGAGATTGAATGACTGTATCCGACAGTCCTGATTCTGTAACTGAAACAGTGGGAAGTAGTTATCTAACCGACATGCCCCTAATACACCATTATGGCTGAGTTGAGGTCCAATCTCTAACCCCAATTGGAAGGGTGTCAATACCACGCCGCTAGTAAGGACAATCTGTGAGTAACCCTCATATAATAGGTAACTCTAGTGAGAATGGTGGGAACCCTCATATAACAGGTTAAGCCACCTCATCTACCTTCATATAAAAGTCTATGATGTCTCAACCTACGCTAGCTACGTAGTTTAAGAACGTAAGGATTGCTTCTAAGAATCACACCCTTATATAACAGGTGAGTTCCCATCCTTGTGTTCACTCGATACTAATTCCTACTCCTATCTGAATAGACATTGAACATAAATTACTGAAATGAACTGGACTGAATTAACTGAGTTTCGTTGACTGATGGAATAGTACTGAGATTACTGAATTACTGAGATTTCCTGAGTCTCATAACTGTCTGAGTTCTATGGATCATGGCTTGATTGAGGATATCATGAAAACATGACACTAAATCTAGGCACACAGCTATATTTTTCTGGTACAAGTACCCCCTGGACTCGATGGAAAGAAACTGACAAGGCATGACATTCTTGAATACATGACCAACACCAACAATCCATAATACAATAAGTTGGGGGTTTCTCGTACATGAATGGGAATACATATCAACATACCAATATTTCATCAACTAGTCCCCTAAGTAATCCTTCAAACATTCATAATTCACAACAATATCATAGAAGTCATTTTGATAATAAAGGTAAAGCATGCATTTATTATTTGGATCACAATTTAGCTATAAGGCATAATTTATATCCTTTTTGGAATTTTATCAAACACCTTACATGCACAACTTAAGGCATAGGTGAAATCATCAAATTTCATAAATCATAAACCACCAAATTCATGGATTTCAATTTATATGCTAACATAGTTTTCATAATTTCACAGGAAGATCCCAACTTGGGAATCAAACAACAACCATCACATAAACTTGAGCAACCCACAACATAATAACATTATTCATAATTTAAAATAGGGTTCTTGAACTTTATGGTTGAAAGGAATCCATAAATCAACACAATGTATACCTTAGTTCTTGATTTAGCGAAGAATGATGGAGAGACTTTTCTTGAAATTGACTCCCCAATTGAAACCCCAGCCTGTTCTTGAGAGAAAATTGAGAGAAACTAGTATATTTTGGGTTCCAAATAGCTGAATCTCGTGTTAAAGGGCTTAAATAGGGGTGGAAAATTAACCCTTTTAACCCTGGATGCGTCTTTTAATTTCAGTGAAAATTTCCCGAACTGGACCCCAGGCGCGACGCGACGCTATCGCGCCATGTCATTAGAATTTGACAATTGGGAAATTTGGGGATTGGGTGATGCGGAGCCCTCACGTTGCCACTTATTTTGCGAATTGGAAGTTTGGCGCGACACGCCACTATCGTGGACCTCTACTGGAATTTGGCAAATGCCATTTTCTCTTGTGGCGCAACACGCCACTAACTAATATGGTGCTATTTTACAACGGGAACTTGAAATAGTAATAACTTCTTACCTGGTTGTCGGATTTAGGCGAATCTTATATCAACAGAAAGCTTATTGAATTTCCCACATAACTAAAAGTGAAAATCTTAAAAATTTCTTTTGGAATAAACACCATTCAATTTAGAAGATAATACTAGACAATCTTGAGACAAAATTAGTTAGGAAATTTCGGGGTATTACAACTCAAGTAATATAGTGGCCTTAAGAAAGCCAAGTATTGATCTTACAGGGACTAGTGTTAAGAAACCATCTAATTATAATTGAACTATTAAGATTCAATCAGTCCAAATTTACCACAAGAGTTTGAAAAGTATAATTAAACATAAACTAAACAATGCGGTAAAGTAAAAGTTTGAACAGTTATAGGGAAAAACCCAAGGTTAAGGAACTACGAACAATCATCTATAGAACTTCGTTGGTTATGTTAATTATCTTAGTTGTTGGTTCACGGAGTTGATACTAAGATTATAGTCTTCTGAACCTCTTGCCAATTATCTAACATAGCCCCTACAACTACTTTGTTGAGCGAGGATGCAAGAACTAAGTTAAATACGTTCATATTTTATGTAGTAATTAAACCAAATAGGGAACTTAAGTATATTTCTATCCTAAATGAAAATCATAATATCATTCAATTAAGATTACAATCGTATTCTATCTACCCCACGTTCTATCCTATAATTCCTCCTTCCGGGCTAATGCTAAGATTATGCATGTCTTCTAAGGGTCTATAATACTTAAAATAGTGAAAACAATGATAAATATACAACCAATAATGATAAACAACTAAAAGAATTTGATAAACTATCCACCCGAGGGCGTTACAATAGGGCACACGTTAGATGACAATAGCTAATGTACGCCGAAGTTGGAAATGGCCCAGAAACGACAGGCGAAGGCAAAAATCACGACCAAGGTAACACTTGCAGGACCATCGACAACACAACAACAACAATCTACATCAAAAGAGAAGTTAGTCTCTCTAGCAATGGGGGTTACTCAACAATCTCCAATTAACTTAGCTGAAAAAGTAATAGGGATTCGTAGTGATTCTGCTGTGAGAATAGTGCATCGAAAATGGGGGTTCCTCAGCCACTACCTATAACCCAACTAGCTGAATGGATGATGGGGACTAGGAGTGGTTCAAAATATTTGACGAAAGTCCTAACTCAAAACACTCAAAATGCTCAAACCACCAAAACTCCACCCGATAATGGCAAAGATGGGAAGGGCTCAACGCAGGCGATGGGGAAGCTCACATTCTCGGCAAAGAAAGCTTCTGATGATGGGTAAGAAACTTCAATACTTCCCACCTGTAATGAAGAATGGGGTTAAAGTGGTTAAATTGAATCTGAATGAAGTGGAAAAACAACAAAGGAAATGGGATTGTGCAATAATAGGATATGTTGTTCGAAAAAATCCATCATTTAAATAGATGTTACACTTTGTGTATACATTATGGAAATTTGTGGCAATACCTCTAGTTTTCCTTCATGATGATGGATATTTCATATTTCGGTTTGAGAATGAAGATGATAGAGCAAAAGTCCTTAACAATGGACCATAAATATACGACTATCGTGCATTTATACTGAAACCATGGGTTCTAAATTTTTAAAGAACTAAAGAGTCTCTGAAATAAGTTCCACTATGGGTTATCTTCCCTAGCCTACCAATTCAATACTAGTCTATCGTGAACTTTAGCAGAATAACAAGTTACTTAGGTAAACTAGTATGCACTGATGGCCTAACTACTGGAGAGGGTAGGATTTTCTATGCTAGAATGCTAATAGAAATGGACGTGACACAACCATTACCTAAAAATATGTTGATTGATGAGCCTGATGGTAATACCAAAACTCAGAACCTAGAGTATGATTGGTGTCCAGAGTATTGTCAAGATTGTATGATTTTGGGTCATGAGACACACAAATGTCCACTGAAGAAAAAAGTAAACCAACACCCTGAACCTCCTAAAGCACCAGTACAGGAGAAGATCTTGGGTCCTACACAGTGGATGCCAAAAATTGCTCCTACAGCTGCACCAAGTCAACAGGATCACACTAGAGCTACTGATACTGAGAACTTACAAAAGAAAGAGGCCAGGAGAATCAAGGGGAAAGAGACAATACAGGAAGAACAGACTACAAAATTAGCTAAAGGTTGCAGGAAAACTAGGGGGCTAGAGGAACGAACCATCTATAAGGCAAGTCAATTCAGTTTATTGGGAGTTACTGAGGGTCCTGAGTAGCCCTCTAGAGCTCCTACCTGATTTTCTGCTCCTGGAATATAAGAGGTCTGAAACATCCCTTTAAATTGAAAGAGTTCAAATTCTTTCTGAATTATAATAAAATTTATTTAATGGGTTGCTTAGAAACAAAAATAAAAGGTAGTAAAAAGATACCATCACAAAAATGCTAGGTAAGGAATGAACATGTATAGCTGACTATAATGTGGATCAGATAGGAAGACTATGGCTATGCTAGAAGCACCACCATGTTAAGGTAACAATTGAATTAGCTACAACACAATTGGTGCACTGTTATATGGAGGATAAAGGATCTAGATTTACCAGTTTTATGACTTTTGTATATGGTTATAATACAACTATAGGTAGGAAAGACATGTGGTAGCAGTTGAAAGGAATTCACCAGTATATAACTGACCCTTGGGTCATATTAGGTGATTTTAATACAGGTCTCTCTGTAACTGACAGGATTAATGGAGATCCTATTCAACAAACTGACATATAGGACTTCCAGGACCATATAGAGCAGCTAGGATTGGGCATACTACCTAAATGTGGATGTGATTACACTTGGTGTAACAAGAGAGAAACAACTACTAGAATATATAGCAGAATGGATTGGATACTAGGAAATGCAGCATGGTTTGTGATCTTTGGGGCTCTAGAGGTTGTATTCAGATAACCAGGATGATCAGATCATTCACCATCACTTTCAACACAGAGGTGAAGATACAGATTACTAAAAGAACTTTTAGGTTGGTGAATGTTTTATTAAGCTAAGACAATTTCTAGAGTAGGGTGAGAGATATTTAGGGGCATAATATCCAGGGTTAAGCAATGTACTCTGTGTGGCAGAAGTTGTTAAGGATTGGAACTAAAGCTTAAAATATAAACCAACAGATGTCCTTACTGGAGCAGAAAATACAGCAACTAAGATCAGAGTTGCAACAAGTGCAAGAAGATTTGAATACTAATATGTTTGACACAACTTTGATCCAGCAGGAGAAGTATGCCACTACTCAACTCCAAAAGTAGGATTGGATAAATGAACAGGTGTTAAGATAGAAGTCCAGGGAAACTTCAATAGCACATGGAGACTTCAACTTAAAATTCTTCCATGCTCAATTAAAACACAGACAAGCAAGGAATAAAATTGGGTCTATCTGTAATGAACAAGGAATGAGGATCACAGAGCCACCCCAAATCCAATAGAAATTCACTCAGTTTTTTTAGCAGCTTTTGGAATCTGCAACAAGTGAATTGACTTACCTCAATATTGACATAGCAAGAGATGGTCCTTGTCTGAATAATGAGCAAAAAAAGAAACTAATACAGGAAGTAAAAGAGTAGGAGTCATTTAAGATATTTCAATACCTTCCCTGTGACAAGGCACCAGGTATTGATGGTTTTCCAATAGATTTTTCTAAATATAATTGGTCAGTAGTGTGACAAGAGGTCACTAAGGCAATTTTACAATTTTTTGAGAATGGGAGGCTATTGAAGAACATTAATTGTGCAACCATCACCCTTGTCCTTAAAGTAGATAGTCCTAATTTTGTGAAGGAATATAGGCCAATAGAATGTTGTACTACTTTATACAAGATTATAGCTAAGATCCTCACTGGAAAATTGAAGCCTATGGTAGATGTTATAGTGCATCACTCACAGTCTGTATTTATTGAGGGAAGAAGTATTTTAGATAATGTAATAGTGGCTCATGAACTAATTAGAGGATATGGCCAAAAACATGTTTCCCCAAGATGTTTCATGAAAATAGATATCACGAAAGCTTATGACTTAGTTGAGGGGACATTCTTGAGGATGATCCTTATTGAATATGGCTTCCCTGCAAAAATGATTGAATGGATAGTGACTTGTGTAACTATTGTCAGTGTAGACACCTAATTTTGTCCCTCCTAAGTCCGATTTTATTCATTTTTACCTCACTTTATTATACACTCTCATCCATGTAATTATACCCCACAAAAATACAAAAAAATAATAACCCTTAACATAATCCCTAACAAATTCTATCTTGTTTTAATTCTATCCTAACCAACATCACACCTCATCCTAAAAACCTACCGAATCAAAAGACAAAACCTCACCCACTACCCCACTCTCCACCCATGTGACCCCCCTCCTATTTTTTTCCACAAAGAAAGAATATATATGGGACCCACCAAAATTCCCACATCATAACAAATCCAAGCCAATTATATACAGAAAAATGACAAAAAAAATAGGAGAGATATTCAATTTTCCGTTCAAAGAAGACTATGCATACACTTTCCTTTTCCATAGAGAAGAATAAAGGATAAAAACACCATCAGATTCCATTTTTTTCCAATAATGGATACAATTCTCTGACCATTAACACACGAAAAAAAATTTTACTGCTTCCTGAAGTTTCACACACACACTCTCATATACTTACACTACACACACACTCACCATAGTGCACACACATAGAGAGTCAATAAAAAAAGAGAGAGAAGGGTTCGTCGAGGGAGTGAATCAAGAGAGAGAGAGTTGGAATTGAGAGAATTGTAAAAGAAAGAGAGAGAGATCAAAGAGGTTGAACGGAAACAGGGTGAATCCATTTGATTTTGGGGTTTTCGTCCATTTTTTGCTGGAAAAACATCACTTGTGCCAAAATCCAAGTTGTTTTCTCTATTTTTCATCCCATCTGAGCTCACCGAAGATCCAACAATACAAAAACAATAGCTCCCAGCTCCAGTCATACAAAATTCCACCAAAAAAGGTCAATTTCTTTTCTGTTTTAGCTGTTGATTCGAACGGAGGTCAGATCGAAATTTGTCAAGTTGTTTTTCGTTAGTGAGGTTCAACGTTGAGGTTTCGTCTAGGTCAAAGTTTGTGAGTTTAGACCCATCATCGATTGTTTGAAATAATGATCGTCAAATTGAGGTCCCATTTTACTTCCTTCGTCTTTTTATTTCATTACTTATTCTATTTGATGCATTGAATTGAACATGGTAGGAATTGCTGTTGTTGTGATTCTGTGATTAATTTTTTTGATTATAGACTGTGTGTTGAAATGACAGTTTATTTATGTTTAGAATAGATTTAGGGTGGGAATGAAGAAATTGATAAAAGATTAATATTGTTTGGTTCAGTTAATTGATGGATGCTGATGAATTCGGTAGTAGCATGATAAGTCGGAAGTAATAGAAAAATATAGGTTGGGTAGGCAAAGTTTAGGATTTGTGATTGTTGAAATATGAAATGTTTGTGGAATGGTTTTGATTTATGCATTGGGATATATTATATTTATTTGGTCGGAGGATGCCCCGAGGATTTGTATTGGTTTATTCGGGGAATGCCCTGAAGTACCATGTACTTGTAGATGACGCATGATCAAGGCCCAGAATGTATGGTGGATAAAACAAGGAACTGTCGTTAGGAATTAGCATAGAATAGAATACGTTTATATTTTTGCATTTTTCTATTTTGGGATTGTAATAATCGGACTGGACACTATACTTTTGGATTTGTTTTGTTTGTTTGATTGATTGTTTTTGTGTGATTTTGTGTGGTTTATATATTCATAATGTCAAATTAGCCGATACGCTCCAGCAATGACCATGGTCGAACCACGGGACCAAGGGGTTCCTAACACTTTCCCCTTGGTCAACAAAATTCCTTAACCAGAATCTTTGTTCATAGATCAGTTATAAAGTCAAAACCATTTTGAAAAGAATTTCCAAAGGTGACTTGGCACACCGGATTATGCCAAGTGGCGACTCTGAGTTTGAATATAAAAAGTCCTTTTTGAAACAAATCTCCATTTTGTCACTTAATAATGAAAACCCTTCGAAATTTCAAATTAATCATTTTTGGGAGTTAAAAAAGGGGTGTGACAGCTCTGGTGACTCTGTTGGGGAACCTTTTCAGAATTTGAGCTTATTTTTGCAATTATATCGGCTTAGTTTTGACATTATGAGTATATAGACATTGTTTGTGTTATTGTTTGTATTTCTTTATCGTTGATGTGTGCCTACGTGCTATGTGTTTACAATTTTTCTCTTATGTGTTACCACTTTATATCTGACATCATTTGCATAACCCGAGTCAATTCTTTCTGAAACAAGTTCTGTAGTACACGCTGTGTACATGACCTATAGTTGAGTCACCCTTATTTTTAGGAGGGGGAGCCGTCGGCTAGTATGGAGTGAGTGGAAAGCTAGCACAACCTCTATCGACCATACGCTCCCCCGAAAAACCTTGTTAGTAAACCCCAACATAAGTCAGCCTTTAGGTCATGCTTATTTGCATCATATTGAGATTTAGCGGGATCTACGTGGCCCTTTGTAGGAGACTCACCTCTAAAGCATCCCTACGTGCTAAGTGTTGCATCTTTGAGGGTAACGGGGTCATTTGACAGACTGATTTGGGCAAAAGCATGAGTTAGAAGCAAAGTGTGTAGGCAAGAAATTGTTGAAAAAAAAAGAGTGAAAAAAGAAGAGATTTCGTAGTTTTTTTAGTCTTTTATGGCTTTTGTTCTTCACAATCCAAAAATTCAAAAAGATTTTTACCTTTTGCACTCATTTCTCAAAAATAAAAACATCAAAAAAAATATTTCCATTATCTTGTTAGCATGTATTCACAATTCGAAAACTTCAAAAAGATTTCTCATTCATAGGAGTTTTTATACAAGGAAAATGCTAAAAAAAAATGTAGGAGTTTTATACATTTCATGAAAATACCAAAAAGATTTTTCTTTCATAGTTGTTGGTGTCATTTTTATGTGAAGTGTCAAATTAAAAACTCAAAAAGATTTTATTGACGTTTTGTATCTTCTGTTTGTGCTCGTGTCTCTCAAGTTAGGGTGTTGGTTATTTAATCCTTAATTGTCCAATCTGGACGAACTACGCACCCCTAATTCTCCTCTCTAGGCAGCCTATTATGGGTTCGGGAATCTTTTTTGAAAAATTCAAAAAAAAGATATTCTTCACTTTTCCTTTAACGTAGGTGTTTCCTATACATCTTTAAAAGAAAATAACAAAAAAGATTTTTTGTTAATAGTTTCGAGTCTCATTTTCGTATGAAATTCAAAAAATTGAAAACCCAAAAAGATTTTTCTTTAGTGATCATAGGTTTCGTTTTGTATAGGGAGTTTCAACCTGAAAAATGCAAAAAGATTTTCGTCAATTCTTTTGAAAATTTGTTATTTCCTTTTCTTTGTCAAGTTTAAAGAAAAAAAAAGAAAGGAAAAAGAGTTAATTGGTCATTTTGGAAAGACTTCACGAGCTATGCACATCTGATTCTCCTCTCTCGGGAGTGAGATACATAGACGCCCTTCTTGGGTTCGTTGATCCTTTAAAAAAAACAAGGAAAAGAAAAAGGTTTTGAGAAAGTGTTGATCTCTAACACATTTTCTCTCTCTTGTCCAGTTAGTTTAAGGTGGTTGGTTTTTGGAATTTTGGCTGTTCCTTCATATTGCACCAAGTCGAAGAGAAAGTTATGGCCAACAGGAATATTGAGGTTGTGGTCACTAATCAGATAAGGAGTTCGGGGAATAAGAATTTAGAAGCTAATGAAGAGATTCAGAAATTAAGGCAGCAAATGATAGAATTGAATCGAGCTTGGGTTAATGGGTTGCCGCCTCCTCCATTTCCCACTGATAATCTGGAATATCTTTGTAGCTTGCCTCCAGTGTCACATGCACAGTTTCCTATTGTTGTCGACACGTTAGATCATGTATCAGGATCTATTCTAGGGCAACACTATCCAAACACTTCCAATATTCATTTCCTCACTCCTCAACACAAAGCTACCACATGCTCGTCTCCACCCATTGTTCATGTTTTTGCAGCACCACCCCCACCTGAAGCTCCTACTTTTGAGGTTTATCCACAAGTTGTGCCTCCCTACTCTGCGAGAGAGACTGTGTTGAATATTTTTGCTGATCAACATCATGCTATTGAGCCCTCATTTAAGTCGACTAATCTTTATGTCTATACTCACCCGGTTGAATTTCCTGTTAACACTGAGAAACCTGTTATAACAGAAGAACAAAAGGAAATGACTAGAAAATTGAGAAATTTGGAACTGGTTATGAAAGACCTCCAAGGACTTGGGGGTACAAAAGTGTCTCATATAAAGATCTGTGCATGTTTCTAAGTGTACATCTTCCTCTTGGTTTTAAAATGACGAAGTTTGAGAAGTATGATGGACATGACGATCCTATAGCACATTTGAGACGATATTGCAACCAGCAAAGGGGAGCTGGAGGGAAGGAAGAATTACTCATGGCATATTTCAGTGAGAGTCTTTCAGGTCTAACTTCAGAATGGTTTGTTGACCAAGACATCAACAATTGGAACAACTGGGATGACCTGGCTAATGAATTTGTTCAATAATTTCAATACAATATGGATTTAATTCCTAACGAGAAATCCCTGACTAATATGAAGAAAAAGAGTATTGAGACTTTCAAAGAGTATGCGATTATATGGCGTGAACAAGATGCTAGGATGAAACAGTCAATAAAAGAAAGTAAGATAGTGGAGGTATTTATTCAAGCACAGGATGAAACATATTATCAACACTTGTTACCTGCATTAGGCTAGGCATTTATTGAGGTCCTCAAAATGGGGGAGATGATAGAGGATGGAATTAAGACTGGCTGAATTGTGAGTTTTGCAACATTGAAAACGACTACTCAAGCAATTCAAAAAGGTTCGGAAGTGTCGGAGGGAAGAAGTATAAGTAAGATGCATCTACCATTGTAGTTGGGAAACAGGCGCGGACAATAGTACCACACCATCGTTACCCATAGGCTCAAACCCAAGCTTACTCCCAAGCTCACAAAATCTTTCCCAAAATCCATTATACTTTATTTCCCCACCTACATATCCAATATATAATGCATAACCCTATGTTCAATTCTCTTCTTACCCACAATGGCATGCACCAACTCTTCAGAGTCATCCTAAAACTCCACAAACATACCAAGGCCCTTCTAGATCTGATTTTTGATCCAAGATAAACAATGAAATTAGGCAGAAGTCAAGAGATAGCTTCACACCAATTGGAGAGTCGTATTCCAGTTTATTCTAGAGATTGGCACAGTGGGGCATGATCACTCCTCTCCTTGGGTATACTCCTAACCTGTATTCAAGAAGTTTTGGTGCTAATGTACGATGTGCATATCATTCTGATGTTTAGGGTCACAGTATTGAAGATTGTCATTCTTTGAAAAGAGAAATTGAAAAGATAATTCAAGATCAATCAATTATGGTGCAGAATATTGACAGTGAAGAAAGCTATAGCCATGCTGATATGTAAACCAGTGGCTAAGATGTCAGGCTGAACAATTGAGAAGTCACCCCTCTCCCTACTAGGAAGAGGTCTGGTAGTTTGTTTTGTTTTATTTTCTGTTAATTGAATTATTTCAGGGTTGTAGTTTAGGATCTATCTTGTTTTGTCCTTTTGTCATTTATGTTCAAACCCTTCTATCTTTTGTTTCAACTAAATGAAGTGTCCCATTTTTCTTTGTTTAAAATATGTGTTGTTTGTTTATTTTCTTTATATAGTACATTTTATGTTGACTCTAGTGATATCGCATGCTAGTGAAATTTCCAGCCAGATATTAAAATCCAGCTTAATCATGAAGCATTGAATTACAGAGTTAAAGTTAGAAAAAAGGAGCATCTGAGAAAATAGGTAGAGTGCTGAGACATTTGGTGACAAGTTGAAGCCTTCTTTGAAACTTAGGCAATTATTTTGAGAATTACAAGAATAAATTGGTCATAAATTGAAATACATGTCTCAATTAGGTCAAATAGTGGATGTGTGACACTACATCGAAAGGAACAGAAAAATAAGCTCCCCAAAAGCATGAGTCATTCAATGTGAGGGATGTACAACAAAGGTGGAGTTGTATGTTTGAAAAATGTAGAAAAAAGTAGTGGCACACATTCTCAATTAAAGTTTATGTTGTTAAAGTGTCACAAATCTTTATCTTTCATTTCATATTGCATGATGTGTATTGGCATTTTCAAGGATTGATATGATGAAGGCATTTTATTCTATTATCCAAACATTGTGTTATCCTTTGTTTACCCTATTTGAGCCTTAGTTTTATCTTCTTTCATACACGTCTTTTGGAATCAAGTAGAGTCAAGAAACGTCAAAAGAAAGGTGTCGAGCAAAACAATAGAGTCAGGAAAGTTTCAAAAAGAAAAAATAGACAAAATGTGTCCCAAAAAGAATAGAAAAGACTGTCAATAAAAGAAAAAGAATCAAAAGTATAAATCATGCAAAATAAGCTACCAGAACTATGCGTGACCTGATTCTTCCCTCTCGGGGGTGAGATACGTAGGCTGCCCGGCTTCGGGCTCGATCCAACCAAATAAACAATTTAGAATTGCCCAGTCAAAGAAACTGGGGCATGAGTTTATCCTTATTGTTTAATTTGATTCCAAAAGTTGTAAGTCCCACCTCACTTCAAGTGTCGTTTGAGTCTTATGTCATCCTTTCTTTCTAACCCTATCCAAAAGCCAAGGTAAAACCAAAGAAAGACCTTCAGATCAATCTTTAAGAATGTTAAGGCTAAGCATGCAAGGGATATGATGATGCATTTTGGGAACTACTTGTCTTCCTCAGCATAAGGAATCAGGAGAGAAATAAAAATGAAAGATTCTTATTGGTGAAAACCCTTACGAGCACCATAAAGAGATGGTAAGTTGAGAGAGATAAAAATGAGAGAGTCTTATCGGTGAAAACCCTCATAGGCACTATAAGACGGCTGTGAGTTGAGAAAAATGAAAATAAAAGTCTCATTGGTAAAAAATCCTCACAGACACCATAAGACAATGGTGAACTAAGAAAAAGAGAAAGAGAGAGGCTTGTTGGTAAAAACCCTTCAAGGTGTCACTAGTCGAATGAGGTCTTAAATGCAATTGACCTAAAGAAACAACTCAGTTTCATGGCGATTAACTCAATAACAATTGGTAGAAAGTTTGGATGGAAAGATCAGGCAGCTTAATCCAAAATGCATGGCATAATCATTAGAGTTGACTATCATTTTTAGATAATTTTTTTATTTCTTTGTTTCAAATGGGGACATTCATGGTTTTTTCTTTCCTTTCTTTATTTTATTTTTTATTTTATTTTCTTGAGTCAGTTATCTAAAAAATCATTGTCATTTTGCTCTTGTCTTTAAGTTAAGTCTATGATAAAACAAGTGAGAAATGATTTCAAAACAGGCTACCAGCTTCTCTGATTGCACAAAGCAAGACAAAAGCTAGCACATAAAAGGGACATAATTGTGAGCCAAAATAAGGCATGCAGAAAGTTTTGTCAAACAGATAAGTTTGAAAACTTATGAAAATACCAAGGTTCAAGGGGTTTATCTAAGGAGCATGGAAAAGCAGAGATACTGTAATTAGTTTAGAGTCACTCTTGATAATTTGAGTTTGGTCAATGGTGTAGCAAGTCGATGACATATGCTAATAGTGGGAAGCAAGGTTAAATGTGACGAGGGAAAGAACAATTGCCGCAAAAGCTAAAGCCACAAACCAGCCACCATGTTTTTAAACTCATAAGTTTTCTTTGTATGAAATAGGAACAAATGTTACATTCAGATCAAGGATTTCGGAGCCTAAACATCAAAGACCGTAATTTCTCACTTTTACAAATAAAAGAGGCAATATTGTTGCGCAAGTTTGGTAATCAAAACCATGGTAAAACTCTTAATTCAATATCTCTAGGAGACACACTTCCTTGTCAAGGAGATGCATTTCCTTGGAAAATTCAAGTGACATTTGTAAGGAGACGTACTTCCTTGTTTGGGTAATTAAGGCAGCATTTTTAGAGAGACACACTTCCATATTTGGGTAATTCAAGTGGTATTAGTAAGGAGACGCACTTCTTTGTTTGGGAAATTCAAGAGACATTGGTTAGGAGATGCACTTTCTTGGTTTGGTAATTCAAATAATATTTGTAAGGAGACGTACTTACTTGTTTGATAATTCAAGTGGTATTTGTAAGGAGATGCACTTCCTTGTTTGGACAATTCAAGAAACATTTGTAAGGAAATGCACTTCCTTGTTTTGGTAATTTAAGCGGCATTGGTAAGGAGACACACTTCCTTATTTGGACAATTCAAGCAACATTTGTAAGAAGATGCACTTCCCTATTTGGGTAATTCAAGCGGCATTTATAAGGAGACACACTTCCTTATTTTGATAATTCAAGCAATATTGGAGCCCGCTCAAAGCACAGGGCGAATAAATGGAAAGTTAAACAACAAGGTAAAGAAACTAAAAGTCAACAGATTGAAAAATAGCAAGTCAGGAGCCCACTTATAGAACAGGGTGAAGAAATTGAAAGTCAGGCAATAAGTTGAAGAAATTGCAAGTCAGGAGCCCGCCTGAAGAATAGGGTGATGAAACTCAATTAAAGAGTCCAAAAGAAGCCACATAGATAGGACTTTTGTAATTCATTTATGTTTTAACTTGTAATTTTTGTTTTTGATGTAATGATAGAGCCGCAGACCGGAACCTCGACAGAACCTCGCTCGACTCTCCAACTAGATATAGTCCCTCTTCTTTCAGTCCTTGGGGTTACTTGTGCCCTAATTCTCTCATAACTAGGGATGAGTATGATGTCCAAATTCAAGACTTGGTTTCCCTCCTTCCTTCTGTTTCATTCTTTTTGAATAATGGTTCGGACAAAATTTTGTCTTGTTGTCTACCTCTTTATCTGAAAACACTTTATGTTTACATTCAAAGGGGGCATGCTGTAGACACCTAATTTTTTCCCTCCCAAGTCCAATTTAATTCATTTTTACCTCACTTTATTGTACACCCTCATCCATGTAATTATACCCCACAAAAATACAAAAAAAAATAACAACCCTTAACATAATCCCTAACAAATTCTATCCTTTTTTAATTCTATCCTAACCAACTTTGCACCTCATCCTAACAACCTACCCAATTAAAAGACAACACCTTAACCACTACCCCACCCTCCACTCGTGTGACCCTCCCCCCTTCTTTTTCTTGTCCACAAAGAAACAATATATGTGGGACCCACTAAAATTCCCACATCATAATAAATCCAAGCCCATTATATACGGAAAAATAACAATAGAAATAGGAGAGATATCCAATTTTCCATTCAAAGAAGACTATGCATACACTTTCCTTTTCCATGTAGAAGAACAGAGGATAACAACACCATCAACTTCTATTTTTCTCCAACAAAGGATACAATTCTCTGACCATTAACACACGAAAAAAAACTTCACTGCCTCTGGGAGTTTCACACACACACTCTCATGTACTCACACCACACACACACTCATCATAGCGCACACACACAGAGTTAATAAAAAAAAGAGGGAGAAGGGTTCATTGTGGGAGTGAATTAAGAGAGAGAGAGAGAGAGTTGTAATTGAGAGAATTGAAAAAAAAAGAGAGAGAGATCAAAGAGGTTGAATGGAAACGGGGTGAATCTATTTGATTTTAGGGTTTTCATTTATTTCTCGCCAAAAAAACATCACTGTTGTAAAAATCCGAGCTGTTTTCTCCATTTTCCATCCCATCTAAGCTCCCCGAAACTCCGGCAACACAAAAGAAATAGCTTTCATCTCAAACCGTACAAAATTCCACTGGAAAAGTTCAATTCATTTTCTATTTTGGCTATTTATTCAAACGGAGTTCGGATTGACGTTTTTCGAGTTATTATTTGTTAGTGAGGTTCAACGTTGAGGTTCCGTCCGGGTCAAAGTTCGTGAGTTTCGACCCGTCGTCGGTTGATCGAAATAAAGATCGTCAAATTGAGGTCCAATTCCGCTTCCTCTGTCTTTTTATTTAATTATTTATTCTATTTGATGCATTGAACTGAACATGGTATAAATTGCTGTTGTTGCGATTATATGATTAATTTTTGTAATTACAGACTGCGTGTTGAAATGACACTTTATTTGTGTTTAGAATGGATTTGGGGCGGGAATGTAGAAATTGATAAAAGATTAATATTGTTTAGTTCAGTTAATTGATGGATGTTGATGAATTCGATAGTAGCATGATAAGTCAGAAGTAATAGAAAAACGTAGGTTGGGTAGGCAAAGTTTAGGATTTGTGATTGTTGAATGATGAAATATTTGTGGAATGGTTTTGATTTATGCATTGGGATCTATTGTATTTATTTGGTCGGGGGATGCCCCGAGGGATTTGTATTAATTTATTCGGGGAATGCCCCAAAGTACCATGTACTTGAAGACGAAGCACGATCAAGGCCCGGAACGTCGGATGGATAAAGAAAGGGAGTGTAGTTTAGAATTAGCATAGAATAGGATAGGCTTATGTTTTTGCATTTTTCTATTTCGGGATTGTAATAATCAGACTGGACACTATAATTTTGGATTTGTTTTGTTTGTTTGTTTGATTGATTGTTTTTGTGTGATTTTGTGCGGTTTATATATTTATAATGTCAAATTAGCCGATACGTTCTACCAAGAGACCATGGTCGAACCACGGTATCGAGGGCTGCCTAACACCTTCCCCTCGGTCAACAGAATTACTTAATCAGAATCTCTATTCGCAGATCAGTTATAGAGTCAAAACCATTTTGAAAAGGATATCCAAAGGTGACTTGGCACACCGGATTATGCCAAGTGGCGACTCTGAGTTTTAAATATAAAAAGTCCTTTTTGAAACAAATCTTCATTTTGTCACTTAATAATGAAAACCCTTCGTAACTTCAAATTAATATTTTTTTGGGAGTTAAAAAAGGGGTGTGACAGTTAGTTTTGCTGTGCTTGTAAATGGGAACTTAACTGAGAAATTTGCTGCTAAGAAGAGACTTAGACAAGGGGATCCTATCTCCCCATATCTTTTTGTGCTGGTGATGGAGTACATAAATAGATCACTGAAGTAGTTGAGGCACAATCCAAACTTCAACTACCACCCAAGATGTGCCAAATTACAACTGACTCACTTATGTTTTGCTGATGACTTATTGCTATGTTGCAGAGTAGACCAATTGTCCATCCAATTGATTTTGGAGGCTTTTGAGCACTTCTCTTCTATCTCAAGGATGAAAGCTAATTTAGAGAAAAGCTCATTTTATGTAGCAGGGGTAACTAGTGAGTTCAAACAATAGATCTTGAGGGATATGCAATTCATTTTGGGGGAAATGCCTTTTAAGTATTTGGGGGGACCACTCTCATCTAGGAAATCGACTATTCAACAGTGCATGCCTCTAGTTGAGAAAATAGTAGCAAGAGTCAAATATTAGACTGCTAAACTCTTGTCCTACAGTGGTAGGTTGTAGCTGATTAAAAGTGAGCTTTTTGAAATGCAAACATACTGGGAACAAGTGTTCTTACTGCCAAAAAAGGTCATATCCATGGTCACACATATTTGTAGGGTGTTCCTCTAGACAGGTGTGGTTGAAAATTCAATGAAGTCACTAGTCTCTTGGGAAAGTATGTGATTACCAAGAGATGCTGGAGGGCTGAACATAACAAAGTTTGAGAGGTGGAACAACACTGCTATTTACAAACTATTATGGGCATTATCAAATAAGAAAGACACCTTATGGGTACAGTGGATTCATAGCTTCTATATCAAAGGCAAGGAATTGGATTCAGTAAGCACATCTAAATAAGCATGCTGGCTTGTCAGGAAAATATTTGATGCAAAGCAAGGACTCCCACCTGGAAACCCATTACAACATCTAGCACAATTCACAGTGGGATCAAAGTTCAGTATCTAGAAATTGTACTGCTCAATGATCCCACAATACCCCAAGGTGGTATAGAGGAACTTGGTTCAATCAATAAGAATCATCCCAAGGCACCAGTTCATAATATGGTTGGCTTTACATAGGAGGTTAGCAACAATTGAAAGACTTGAGAAATGGGGCATAAATGTAAATGCTGGCTGTGTACTCTGTTGTTCAGGAACTAAAGAAATATTTCAGCCTTTGTTCTTATGCACATACACTAAACACATTTTGAGCACCTTATTGAAATGGCTACACATTCGCAGACAAATCCACACCTGGACAACTGAAATTACATGGATGACTACTAGTGTCCACAGTTTAAAAACAAGGGCACAGGTCCTCATATGTTTGTTTTCTGCTGCAGTTTACCAAATTTAGCTGGAAAGGAATGCACGCAGATTCAAATCCTAATGCAAGAACAACACACAGATGATTAAAGATATCTTCCTTCAAGTCCATATAAAAGGCCAATAGAAGAGCAAATGAAAAGATATACTAGCAAATTTGAATAACTATCTGATTTAATGCAGTGTAAATTAGAATTGTAATAGTTATTAAGGACACGGAAAATTGTAATTTAAATGTTTCTAGTTGGAATAAATTTTTTCTTTCGACCAAAAAAAAAACAACAACTAAAACCAATTCAATTCATAGCAATAATACTCATGTTCTTAGCCTTAACCCCGGGTAAAGACTTTTAGCGCTCATGGACGTACACGTAATCATAATCAATGAATTCATGTTATAATCCAAAAGTAAACTAAATTAATGGAAGAAAAATCCTAATTGAAGTTTTCTCCAGCCTCAAGGTCTTCCAAGGTGTGTACAATAATGATCAAATGTCTTATTTATACTAGGCTAAGATTATCCATTTTTTATTTGCCTCCCTACTATGGCCTTACTGCTCTATCTCAGTAGAGTGGCACGGCCTAATCATGGTGAGATATAGGAAATTGCATCTTAAAATGCAGTCAAGGGTGTTCCATAGCCTTAATGCAACATCTAGGCAGCGTAGCACACCAATGTTTCAAAATTTTGAAGATTTTGCCAAGCTTTGTCCCATGCATTTGTATTCCAAGCTTTGTAATGGTGTTTCATATTTATTTACAGCTTGTGTACCATCCATTTAGATTCTTGATCAACTCACCAAGAATCCTCAAACATCACATATGTCACGACCCAAACCAGGGACTGACCGTGATGGGTATCTCAAGCCTAGTAATCCGAAACACAAGGAACCAAAAACATAAAATGTTAACTTCCGATGTAAGTAAGATCACAACTTCAATGTCAACTCACGATCCAAATCTAGAATCTGAATCGTAGAGCAGGAGAGGTAGAAGTATGACCATTTCCTGCATCGCGTGGGGATACAACATTCGAAGACGGTTAGTGATTGGAGGACTAGCAGGTAAGTTAGAGATATGGATAACATAATGCCATGATTAACAATCCAAAAATATTCAAAATCCAATGCACATAATCATATGCGTATACATATATATATCACATGCCAGGATAGGGAACAAGGTTTAACATGCACTTTAAAAACCTTAACCTGGATTATGTAGCTTAACCGTTATATAATTGTACCCAAGGGCTCTATGGGCCCCAGTTCTCACCCGCTAGTTCGGGCTAGTGTGTGTAGCCGCACAAACCAAAGAATAATCTCACATATGTGCATGGAGAACTCGAACTCTCCAATCATATACTAAGGTGACTTAAGCACCTGATCCTGAATTGTGATATAGGTGAGAACCCTTCAATCATAATAATATCAATACAGTGCAATCAAACCACCTGGTCATAAGCAAAGGGCCTCGAACTCTCAATCCATAACGACTCCCGTATCGGCTAGTGCGGTTTCCAATATCGTCCACTCGGACCTCCAATTTCATAACTCAGCTACACAATTCTCTTTTAAAGAACATTTATCACACATTCCCATTCATTGAACCATATTTCACATTAAGGTATACATTGTTGATATCGTCATACCAACTACACTTGCAAGGAAGAATAACATGTCCAAACAATCACATCATTTGGTGGAATTCACAACTCCCTTGGTTCAATAATGCATTAGCTTGTGAAAACATAAATCCATAGGGTTCAATTTAAACATCATAATGCAATAGCTTACGAATAATTCAATTCCCATAATTCTCATAACTAAAATCCAATTGCACAATATGGGGTTGGGGTCATAACCACTTCAAAAGTCATAAGTTTGGGGAAAATCACCATCCCTTAGTCCATTCATCTTACCCATGCACCCACAAGTTCAAAACCATGTTTAAAGCATGGATAATGCATAATAAAATCATGGGAAAATAATTAATTGACTATTAATGTCAAACCCCTCTATCATGTCAAAAACCTTACTTTCAATCATGTAATACAATAGAGATATTAAGCTTAAGGGTAGAGTCAGATGCCTTAAATACCAAGAAATTTGGAGAGAAATCGACCCTTGAACCCTTATATGATCAACTTGATGAAACCCTAGCTTAACTTGGTTGAGGGAATTGAGAGAGCATTTTAGAGTGTTTGAGAAGTTACTTGGATTTGTTTCTGAGTGCTAATGACACCCTAAAGAGGTTATAAGATGTGGGTTTTAATTTGGATAAAAGGGAAAATGTCTAGAATGCATTTAACTTAAAAGCAGAAAAAATGCCACCATTGATTATTGGTCAACCATTGACTCGCAGCCACCCCATATGACTCATCATCACGAGTTAGAACTAGGACAACCTCTAGGACCCCCACACACTGTTGACACTACTATTTAATGGCACGACTCATAACAAATCCTTACGGCTCATGGTGAGCCACTCGTATTAAGAGCAGAACCATGTCACAAACTTACTGATTTGGTTACGAATTGTCCTAATGACTCGTTATGCGTCATTATGACTCGTGTCCCCAAGTTTTACCCTAGAAATAATCTCAAGCACCAATCGTCGGACACCTTAGAACTAGAGTCACCTGACCCATCAAGGCATCCTACAACTAATAGGATGAGTTGTAGTCAAGAAAGTGAGCTCAAAACTCAGAAAAATTTCAAGGACCAAAAACCCAGGGCATTACAACACACTACAAATTAGAGCTCAAAATAGCATAGAATCTAATACGACGAACTAGAAAGGAACATAGCTAAAGCTAAGCGTACTAGTTTTCGTATTTGAACATTAACTTAGTGTTTTGACACCAAATTCATTATGAATACACTCTAAACATTAAAATTTCATAACTAAATACTTATATGCTTATTTGTACAAGATTTAACTCATTACACAAAAAAATCCCTAGAGCTAAGCTATTTAAGGCCAGATAACCGTATCTGGGTGCATAAATCTAACATCATCACCCTGTTACTTAAAGACTTCTTTGTCCTCAAATAACTCTTTACCTTAAGAATCATCTAAGAAACGCTTCAACGCTATTACTACAAGGAAGACAATCAAGTTAACATTACAACGACTACGTAGAATGCAAGTTTAAACACTAAGCATGTTATGCACAATTAAAAGCTTATGAATACTACTTCAACACACCTAACCTCAACAATTGATCACCAAGTTGGCATCCTCATGCCTTTTACTCAATCATAATATGTGTCCTCACTATAAGACAGTTAACCATAATCACTCACATAGATGCAATTTATCAAAAAATGGGTGTAAGAATCGAATTCTGATTACTCTATCAAGGAATTCACATGTTACCCACGATTAACTATAGGCCTTCCTTTAGTGTAGTACTCTATTAATATCAGAATGTTAAGGCTTAAGATCAAATAGGACTCTAGGGGTTGTAATGTAGGATAAGGGATGGGTAGGAACTTATTTGGTCAAAAATAGTGACTATCTTCCCTAAGCTCTTTAATACATCACGTAAACATTAAAATCTCTTTATTAACAACCACTTTTTACCACTTCTATCTACACATACCACTTGTTTTGCCCATCTTATTTAGCTCAGTCATAGATACTATAGAAAGGAGTATTTTTCACCAACTAATGATTATATTTCAGCACAATTCTTTCATTTGTTTTCAATACACCACTCCCAACCACAACATATCATTTTGGCACACCAATAACTACTTCTTTGGTTCTTCATATTCACCTTTTATCTTTTTTGTTTTTCTAACTCAGTAACCTCATTAATTTTGCAACTAAAACACTTAGGAGATTTGGATAAATTCAGGTCATAGAAAGAAAGGGAGAAATCTACATGTAAGGCTACCAAAGAACTAGGCTAAAGGCTCAACTGGGCTAGCTAAGATTATGTACAAGTGTCGATAAGGTATGAGGTATGAACTTGGGTATCAACAAAATGCCTATATAATATCCTAAAACCACACTCTTTATTTCATCTTACACACACTAGGCAAGTTCTAGACATCAAATAAAACAAGGAATACAAAAAAAATTATCACTTCACACATGACACATACTCAATTCAAGAAAGATCATTATAGACTCATAACTAAGTAACAACATGAATTCAGAATTAAGCCAACAACATATACGAGTCATAATCATGAGCTTAAGAGTCTTAAAAGTATTCATTCACACAATCAACATGATTTGTACATGCAAACCCAACTTGCATGCTTAATCACTCATAGCACCAACAAGAGAATCTCACTTATCCTAACACCAAATATTTTAAAATTTACTCCTAAAAGAAGGCATGTTGGGTTTAAAGGGCGCCCCCATGGAAAAGAACCAAAACGAATAACCATGTGATGGATGAAGTGTGCACCTACTAGACTGACCTAAAAAAACTAAAAACCAGACTCAAACAAAGAGAAAAAGTTTTTGTAATTTCATAAATAACCATGAAATTAAGAAAACAACTAAAAATTAAATCCCTATAACATCACTTCACCCAAAACCATGGTAATTTCCCCACCCACACTTAAAAACTCACTTTGTCCAAAAGTAAACTTAAAAGTAAGGATAGAGATACTCTTTGAGGACTCTAGGACTAGCTAGAATTATATTTATACATCAATAGGGTCTAGGGACCCCACACCCAGTCTTTTCTATACTCGTTAGCTCCAATCTTCAATACTTAGACATCCCATCAACCTGTGATTCAACAAAATAAAAAACTACATGAAGTAAAACTTATATACTGAAAAGTAAAATACTTGCCTTAACTTGGGTTGATTCCCAAAAAGTGCCTGATTTAGTGTCGCGACACGACACACATCACTACAACTCATCCATATTTCTTCATCCTCTTTCTCCTACTTAGAGGCCATCTTCTCACCTATTTCTAACCTTTGAGTGTGAACTCTTAAGGTCATTAGATTTCTTAGCAATAGCCTTTTCAGGGTCATCAATCATATTAACTTTGGGCTTAGGTGGTGGTCTGGGTAACTCGATAAGAGAGTCTAAAGAGGTATTCAGTGGTTCTCTTTCCACCAATATACACTCATATACTTGCATCACAATAGTCATACATAAGTCCTAGTAGTGGAAAGGTAGATTTAGTGTCTTATACACTTTGAAGACCACATTTTCATTCTCTAACCTCATTTTGAAAGTGCCCTGTCTCACATCAATCAATGCTCCACCCATCACCTAGAAGAACGTCATAAAATAATTAGCACCCTATCTTCTGCATCATAGTCAAGAAAAATAAAGTCATCAAGGATAATAAACGTACAAACCTTAATGACCACGTCTTCAATAATTCCTTCAAAATGGACTCTGGTTTGGTATGCTATCTGTAGCACCATAGATCATGGTCTTAGATTTCCCAAAACCAGAGTATTAAACACTATAGGTCCATCAAATTAATAATTTCACCCAAATCACTTAGAGAATGGACCACATCATTGTCACTAATATGTATAGAGAGGGTGAAAGTCCCAGTTTCTTTAGCTTTTTTGGCATTTTTCATCATGGTCTTAGCTTTCTCAAAACCAGAGTATTAAACACTAAAGGGGCATCAAGTTAATAATTTCACCCAAATCACTCAGAGAATGCACCACATTATTGTCACCAATATGTATAGAGAGGGTGAAAGTCCCAATTTCTTTAGCTTTTTAGGAATTTTTCTCATCACTATAGAGTTACACTACTCAGTGAGTGCCACTGTCTCAACATTCTATAGCTTTATACTTTTAGTTACCACGTCTTTTAAGTACTTAACATACTTAGGAATTCCCTATAAGAAATCTAAAAAAGAAAGTATAATGTAAAATTGTTTGAACGTGTCAAAGAACTTCTTAAAGCATGCATCCTCCTTGGCCTTCTTAAACCACTGTGGGAAAGATGGTGGTGCTCTCTTGTTAACCTTTTTATTAGTCTTTCCTTTTGGGTACTCAGACTTATCAAATATTCAACATCTTTTACTACAACCTGTTGTTGAACAACTCTGCATCGACCTCCTTATTTTTCTTTATAGGCCTATCTATAAGATCCTTACCACTCCTTAAAGTGATTTCCATAACTTGCTTAAGAGGTTTATTATCACTTGGCAATCCACCTTGAGGACTAGTATTCTGTGATTGAGCTAGTTGCTCCAATTGTTGCTCTAACTATTTTTGTACAATTTGCTGACATGTGATTTCAACAACCATTTTCTCTTTATTGGCTAGGATATGTTTCAATGTCTCCTTAATATTTGTTGGCCTTTGCATTATATTGAGGCTACTAAAACTGCTGATGCTTATTATTTCCCCATGAATAATTTGGCTAAGTCTACTACTTTGGTTGTAGGCATTACCATAAGTAGGGTATTATGTATTGCCTACAAAGCTTATAGACTTCGGATTTGTTCCACACAAGTTTGCAGAGTGCCCATTGT